>OX123190.2:7829714-8140447 GCA_944739405.2 Euclidia mi | reverse complement strand
AATATTTCAGTGTTAAATAGACCATTTATCGAAGAAGCCTATAGGCTATATATATCACGCTATGAGCCACGGGAGCGGCGCAGTAGCCTTTAATAACGCGGGTGTAACCACGGGCTCATCCAGTAATATAATAAATACCTTCTGTGATTCTTTCTATTCTATAACAGTGTACTTAATGTTCAAGCCATTTAAATTTTCTAGTAACATAAACTCTTTTCAAACAGTCGCTGATTTGTTAAGACAAAAGACATTCAAAGCATCCATACAACGGTCACTCGTCCTCTGATCTGCAACTTTTTGAAAGATATTTTTGAATTTTCGGGTTTCTTATTGTTCGCTTCTGAAACTTGAAGTATGAAGCAGTAAGAAGCAGTACTTTTAATTAATAAAATGGTGACGTCTGTGCTGTCTGGCCACGTGGCACGTGTCATTTTCAATTTCGTCTCGATCGCCGTCTCAGAGGACAACTTCTAACAGTATTAACTTTTAACGAGAAATAGTATTTATGTTTCGGTTTTTAGGGTACCGTTATTGGTAAACTGCGTCTTGTTTGTCAAAGTTTTTTACTTTTTTCGGATGTGGGATTTTGTTTTGTTTGTTAGGGGCGGTGAAAGTTGTGAAGAGAGGTTTTATCCCGGGAAGTCCTGAAATCCGTCTTTGCAAGAAAACTAGTGAGTATAATTTAAATTTAACTTTTATTATCAATGCCATGGGAATTTCGGGCAATTCCTTTTTAGTCCCCCCAAGTTAGTGTCACATGTATACAATCAAGGTGTCAGCATTCAAATTAATAGTTGAAAAGTGTTACGCCTATTACAATCATATAGCAATATCGTGCAGTTTTAATTTGCTTAGGCGCTTTGACAAGTTAAAAGGAATATAACCTCTGCATCGCTTGAGCGATCTAAATGATTTGCTAAGGTGCTTCGACCGCGCAAGGTGTCAAATGACGAGCTGACCCGGCCACTTGACACTGCCCGAGGTCGATAAATTAGTTTTTGTGCGCTCCTTGTTCGCCTCTGTGGCGTCAGCTATTGTTTTTGTTCAACTTAAAGAATGATTCTTTCATATGATCCGAAATACAGTACGTTTGAATGAAGTGTTTACTTTATGCGAGGGGCCGAATCGGATGCTATGTAAACAATTACGACTTTTAATAATAGGACACCGTACAAGATAAAACAAAATAATATATAATAGAAATTGTGTTTTCTATAAAGCCCCGTATTCATTGTAAACATTTGTTGCTGGTTACAATGTTGCTGAGTTGCTGGCAACATGTTGCGGGAAACACTTGAGTTGCGGAGTTGATCACGCTATGTTGCAGAGTTGCCGCCCGGCGAGCGGCAACATCTGTTTATCAACAAAATACTGACTATTGACTCCATGGTTGGCGTAGTGATTTATGGGTTATGTTAGGATTGGGCACGCCACCATAGTGGTGGTACGTCCTATTTTAGAAGAATGATTGGAGAGGCGTCGCAACGTCTTAACCTTTCAGCTCACACAGATGTTGAACGGCCATTGATTTCGCTACCGGCTTTGTTTCTGTCCATGGGCATAGAAGTAGAGGACACCGCGGTAGTTCAAACAACATCATTAGGGGAGAGTCCAACACTCCTCCTCCGCCAGCCCCCAACTCGGTCTTTCACTTCCATTCAGTGGACAGGTGAAGTCGGGACGGTTAGTAAGGAGCCATCCACAAATTACGTCACACATATAGAGGGGGTGGGGGGTCGATGAGGTGTGACACTGAATGAAGCAGAGACCAGCTGTGACAAGGAGGGGGTAGGGGTCGAAAAGACAGGAAAATCGTGTGACGTAATTAATGGATGGCCCCTAATCGGAGTTTCCACAAAAAAAAAAAAAACAAAGGGGTTAGGTTCAGCTATGACAAGGAGGAGGAGGGGTCGAAAAGACTCGAAAATCGTGTGACGTAATTAATCTTCTTCAGCCTTTAACAGTCCACTGTTGGACTAGGCCTCTCCTTTAAAAGGAGGAATTGGCCTACTATACCACGCTGGCCAAACGGGTTGGTATAGGGTTTGTATCAAGTTTTCCTTGTCTTACAGTGCTGCTCTCTGCATAATATGCTCCTTCTGTCGGCTCTTACGACACCCATGGGATGATATGGGGTTGTGACATTCGGTATTCTTAATCCGTCACCACATGGATGGCCGTACGTAATTAATGGATGGGCCCAATCGGAGATTCCACCAAAAAAAAAGGGGTAAGGTTAGCGGTCGCTATTATTCTACACTTTATACCGCGCGGAGTGTTGTGGGCTCGATCGCCACACGAGACAAGCATCCATAAATTGTTCGAAATCACTTTGACATCTCCATAGAGACTGCCTCCGTGGTCCAGTAGATAGCGCATGCGTCTGCTGATCAGGAGTTCTCAAGTTCGATTCCCGGGTCGGGCAAAAGTGTTGCTGTGTTTTTCCGAATGCTCAGTAGCACGGAGTCTGGCTATATACGACAATAGGCACGCCCCCTATTACGTGGGACCTAAAATTCAGTTAAAATATGCGCATAACAAAAAAATACTACTTCCACGGTAAAAACTTTGACGCAGAATGGCGTGCAAACGGAAAGTGTTGCTGTAAACATTGTTGCCAGCAACATTGATGTTGCGGGCAACACTGTTGTTGCAAGCAACAAATTAATGTTTGCAATGAATTCTTGGCTTTATATTCTTACTAACCCCGCGTAAAATGGAACCCTAAGGGATCGATGTTTATGGTAGGTACTTGACTAGGTGGTAAATATTACAAGAAATAAAATATCTAAATACTTGTGACGATTAAAATATTTTATTAAGATTGAGAGAAGATCACGTGGTAGGAGACATTATAGGGTGGCGCAATACTCCACATCGTCGATTAGCTACGCTTAACGTAACTTGTATAGTTTTGTCCTAGTAAGGTAATAATAATAATATTCTTATTATATGCTACCACATTCACACAACATCATCTACTCCCAAACTAAGCAGAGCTTGTACAGTGGGTGCTAGATAATGGATAAACATACCTACATATGTATTTTCTTTTAGTAAACACATACATACTGTACATAGAAACACCCAGACCAAGACAAACATCAATATTCACGCACACAAATGTTGAGCGGGAATCGAACCCGCAACCTTCGGCGTGGCAGTCCTTCACACTCCCGCTACGCCACCGGGACTCAGAGATATTAAGTACATTTCGTGAGCAGTCTCACACGTATTTACGAATATAATAACGATATGCGATATCAGCAGAAACATATTATCGAGAATTTTCAATATTGGCTACCGCTCCACGTTTCCTATTGGCATATTAAGCTTAGCGATCCCGACTGTGAAACATCAGATATCCGTGACCGGAATGTGCTTCTGACACTTGCGTCGACCGCAATAGCTTGGGCTGTATCTGGTCAATTATTGTATATCGGTTTGGTGCGAGTTTCCTAAGTTTACATATTGCAAAATCTATCAGTATCATGCTAGAGGGATGGATTTTTACATGTAAACTGAGGAATTGTTTTCATTCAGAATTCAGTGAGTGAAGTATATTTTGTATACTTCTTTAAAGACTACTTCCGCTCTAACAATATCCTGTGTGGCGGGGGACTCTACAAACATACAAGTAAACATTAAACACCCAGACTCGAAACAACAATTTGTGGATCACACAAAGTGTTAGTAGTGTGTGTTGTCTCGTGTGGGAATCAAACCCACAACACTCGGTGGATTGTCAGTCAGCAAGGCGGCCGTTCAAAACACTACGCCAACAAACGATGTTACAAAAGTAAAAAGAAGTAGATATGTTATAGGGGTTCTAAAAGCAGGACGCTAAACATAAGCCAGTTGGCAAGTCTGACATATGTGTGTGTGACGTCGCGATCAACCGAAAATAAAATAAAATATGAAGTATCGATGTGTGCGTTAGTGTACCGTTTCTACGGATTGATTACTACGTAGGTAACGTATCTACTATTTACTTGTAATATCATTGACGCCAACCCCGCGCCAGCGCTAGCTAAAAAAACTCAGTGTATGTTCAATCCCACGCAACCACGGCCAAACACGATTCACTTTTCCAAGTTACATAACAGTCTATTATGTTGTTAATTAACATCGCTTGGTAAACTTTGAAGAAAACTTTGTGAGGAAACTTTATGTCTGAAAGTTTTCAACAATGTTCTCGAAAGACGTGAAGTCTGTCCTGCTGTACTCGACCAGAGCGATGGACTACGGCTTAACCTTTATCATAGTAAGAAGAGGCCGTTCCCGTCGGTTAGACAGTTTATGTCAGGGTTCATGACCCCTAAGTATGATCAATCATTAGTGATAATAACTATTTAGTGCAAGTTTACATATGGCAAATATGGCTTTAAGTCACATATTACAAGTCGAATTATAGAGTTCTTCATTGCTGAAAAAACATTGTGCAAAATGTAGAATACCATCGCATAACATTATTTATTTTTTACAAAAGAGATTTGTAGTTCTCGTTTTCCTACAAATAAGTGACTGAAGTTAGTCACTTATTTGTAGGAAAACGAGAACTATCTATCTATATAGGTGTCAGAACTTGTAGACCGCTCGCAGTCCTTCGCCATGGCCTAATAGATCTTACGTGCTTTTCAAAGCAAGTAACGCCCTGAACAACAAGCGCTCATCGATCCAAGCAGAAACCTCTGCAAACGTTACTTAACTTTCAGCAAAATAGGGACCTTTGTAAACGTTGATAAACTTCGTGAGCACCTTGTTAACACAGTCAGTTACAAGCAAGCATACTACAAAGTAATAAAACCTTATTTCAATACGTGCCTAATTGCAAATGAGTACAATCGACAAGAGAAATCCGCATAAAATATTAAATTTTTATCGGAAAAAGTAATATTTTCTGTGTCCTCGCCTTGGAGCGTCTTCAAATATATCATTTTTATTTAAGCGTTTTATTAAAGGCGCACTTTATGTGCTGGTTGTAATTAAAAGTATATCGGATAGTTAAGTTATGAGTGAGAGCCTCGTTAAGTGACCGACGTCGCTCGTGGACGCACTCAGATTACTTCTTGTTGCGTTTATTGTTAGTTTCAGATGAGCTGGAAACGTTTTACTATTATTACGTTTACAGTACCTAAGAAATACTTGTACATACATACATATACTCACGCCTTTTTCCCGTCGGGTTAGGCAGAGACAACGGAACGTCACTTGCGTCTATCCTAACAGACCTCACGCGCTTCCTCTACACTCATTACTCTTTTCATACATGCTCGCCGGTTTTGGGTACTTCGGACCTTGCCCTTTTTTTAGGATGTCCCCAGTTTGGTCGAGGAATGTCCGACGAGGTCTGCCGCGATCGACTTGCACACACATTTGCCTTATAGATCCGATTCGTTATTCTTTCTTCACTCATTCGCTCCACGTGTCCAAACCACTTCAGCATTCCTTTCTCAATCCTATTCACAATTGTATTGAAATCTTGTATTGAATAGAAATGTAAAAGGCTTCATAACGAACAAAAGAAAGTACCTAAGTTTATCCTATAATTTATGATTATACTAGACGTCGCCAGCAGCTTCGCCCGCGTCTATTATACATATAAACCTTCTAACTATCTATTAAAAAAACGGCATTAAAATCCGTTGCGTAGTTTTTAAGATTTAAGCATACATAGGGACAGACTGACAGAAGACAGACTTTGTTTTATACTATGTAGTGAAGGCTGTTTGTCTTTTATTGTTCGTAGCTATGCTTGACTGATTGGGTTTAGGGTAGACTGAGACGAATCGGATCACTTTTTAATTGGGTACCTACATAAAAATCATACTAAAGTGTAATTAAGTAATTTTAATTGCCAAAACGGTTATCAGTAAAGCGAAAAGCTTCATAAAGTTGTCAATTCTTAATTTTCATAGTAAGTACCTATTTCTTAACTGATCATAATATTTTACAACATACACACAACACCATATAGTCCCATTATATCCACCTAACCAAATGTGGCTATTACCAAACAAAAGTAAATAACACTCACATACTTGATTAGTTCACGAAGATATACCAAACTTACATTGCTACGAGAATTTTGCGTTACAGGTTAAAATTTTGGTTTCAGGTTCTGTATCTCGACTCGAAAATAAAAAGACAAAAGAAAACATTCTCTCCCTCTCTCCTCACACCTTGAAAATAGCAAAGCATTTATAATACTCCTCGAAGTAAAAGTTACCAAAACAATTGAGTATAATTTAAACCTTAAGCACAGTATAAAGACATACAGTAGTTTGACGCCTTTGATCTCGTAGAAAAAGCCGACAACGTCTAGACAGGGGTAAGTAGGCTATGGCTGCCA
The DNA here is from genome assembly GCA_944739405.2 of Euclidia mi. NCBI lineage: Eukaryota > Metazoa > Arthropoda > Insecta > Lepidoptera > Erebidae > Euclidia > Euclidia mi. Next base: position 8,134,095 of record OX123190.2, on the reverse strand, counting down.
CATGTAAACAATACCTACTTATTCAAACACCTTCTATTTATTTAAGAAAAATATTACAACTGCTACGCTACATGAATAATATAGTGTAAATCACTTATCTATACATATAAATAAAATTGGAGTCTGTTTGTAATATTAAAATAACCGCTTTTTACTAAATGCATATGGATGTATACACGGTACACATACCGAAATGACATTTTTTACCATTTTTAGGGTTCCGTAGTCCACAAGGAACCCTTATAGTTTCGTCATGTCCGTCCGTCTGTCCGTCCGCAGCCTAGCTCAAAGACGCCTGGTGGTATTAAGCTGATATTTGACATGAATATAGATACATACAATATTGCAACAAAACTGTAGAATAAAAGTAAGGAAAATATTTTTTTTAAGGGTATCTCCGCTACATATACAGGGTGTTTCAGAACCCCCCGTCAGATCAATGAAGGGGTTGTAGGGTAGAGTAAAATGATGAGGGATTTGTCATTAATTCACGGAAATTCGAGATAAAATTTTCCCTGGTAAATTTAATTAACTTTAAATAATATCATATCAGATTACCCATGGCAACACTGAAGAATCATAAATCGTAATAACTAGGTATCTACCTAAAGTTCATAAAAGGTCGTTGAGTGCATCGGCCGGGCGCCCGGCGGCCGCGTCTAGTTACCTAATCCTTTGACAAAAGCCGAACGTCAACTTTACACGTGCCATCATTTTAGTTAGGTAGGTATACCCATTTTATTTATGAGTTTGTTGCAACAGCTGGTTCATTGCATTATTAGGTAAAACGGAAGGTATTGTTTACGTTGTTTGTTTGTTTCGTAAGAGTGCGTAGCCAACTTTGGTGTCCGTGTATTCAGACATTTCAGATCACCCGAAGGCCCACGACATGGCCTTACGATTCTTAGATTCAGTTTTACGTGCCTTCTGAGTACGTGGGCACCCACCCAAGTGATGACAGGGCAACCGTTGCTTAACTTTGCCAAACTATTACGATCCAAAAGCTTAGTCACGCTATGAGCGCTGCAGTATTTACGGTATTTACCAATTTTTTCAAACTTACTTAGGCAGGTTACCTTTAATTCCGAAAAACATCAACTTGTAAGCTGCGTACGACGATCATGCTCCACATGTCGACCGTAAAGGTTAAGACACTTACGGTACCTTTTCATCAAAGGTACCTATTTGAAAGCACACTAACTAGCACACTGTAGTTCACGAGGTGGTGAAGCCGTTGAACAACGCGCTCCAAAGGCACTGGCAGACCTGGTGGTCCAGCAAACTGTTCCTCCTTATCACTACGTGCACCTGCATGAATTGCATTCACTCCTACCTAAACACATCGAAATGTTAAAGTATTCAGAGTTTGAATACGATCGACGACGTAACCATTTCACAACGTAAGTTATTCCGGAAGTCCGAACGAAACTAATCCTAGGGCAAGACTGAGTGATCAGTAGGTAAATTGAAGTCGTAAAAACTAGCCAGCTAGGGATGTAACCAATGATATTTATTGGAGTTCTGTTTTTATCGATATGTTATTATTGTCCCCGTACGAGATGGGCACGTATCCAACGCAAAATTGTTGTTTCTTTTTAAATTATTGTTATAACATAAAAATGATGTAACTTTTTATTTGATTTAGGTTACCGAAATTAGTAGATCATAGTCTTTTGTCTATGATCGACTAAGTTCTGTAACACAAAAGTATTATTTATGTCTTGTTTACGTAATGTGTCGATATCGTAATATCATTAATGTAATAATTCTTTGAAAAATGAATGTTGTGTCACATTTCATGTTAAAATTTATTAAATCGATATTAGCTGCTATCGAACGTAAACATCTCTACCGCGTTTCGGTATTGTGTCGAGCGGCTTTTTATTAGAATCATAATGGATACCGCCGCTGAGTTGAGTGTTGCTAGTTTAGGGAATTTTCCCTAATTTCGGGGTAATGTTTCTCGTTAATACTATACTAAGGAAATAAATTGTGAGGTTTTATGAAGACCTAGATTTTTTTTATTATTTTTCCTAGTATGCCTTACAAGTCAGTAATATGTGGTTTCGGGATCAGACAGGGGGTTATGAAACACACTGTATAGTGGGTTGAATTTTTTTTTGGTTGAGTACCCCATTGTGTGGAGTATCATTGGATAGTTTTTTAAAAAATATTATTAGCTTACTCAAATCATTTTTCGATCAAGTGGTTTGTCAAATATCAAGCTTTGAAGTGAAAAAAATTGTTAGACTCCAGTGTCCCCCCCCTCTGCCGGCTAAACTATTAATTTGGAAGAGGTGAAAAAAATCACAAATGTAGTACATATAACGAATTTAAAAGGAAAACTATCACGGCTAAGTAGACATCACTAGTTTACGAGTAATCGTCGGTTAACTCATAAATACCTATTTCTGTGAGCTTACATTAGGAGCGCTGGCTTAATCTTAGAGATGCCCGTTTTTAGTCCCATGTGAAACAGAAGTTATTATCAATAACGGCCATTATGGGCAACTACGGAACCCTACATTGCGCGTGGCCCGACACGCACTTGGCCGGTTTTTTGTCTGTCTGTTTGTTCTCGCTAATCTCTGGAACGGCTGGACCTATTTTGACGGGACCCTCACTGGCCTGATGTACCAAGGAGTAACTTAGGCAAAAAATTTGCCGGGTATGCGAAGAAGTTCCCTCAGGACGCGAGTGAAACCGAGGGAAAGAGCTAGTTTATTATATTACAATAATTAACGATAAATAATTATTATAAAACACGTTGCATTTTTCGTGCGGTGACAGATTTGCATACAAAGTGTCAGTCAGCACCCCGCAGGTGCACCAGCATCCCGCAGGTGTCGTGAGAGAAGGTTAAGAATATAAAGCATTTTTCGTACGAACCAAGTTAAAGCTATTGACATAGCGGTGGTTTAATGGACCTTGGGATCAGCTTGCAGAGCCTATGTTATCGATATGAAGTATTTGGCAGATTTTTTTCGTGCAAACTACGTTAAGGTAAAGCAATAGACATCACGATCATTTTATGGATGGGTGACCGGGCTATGAGATTACGGGGAACATGTGTGGGGTTTTTGAAAGGGGGCCAAAAATATGGTTATTTTTGAGCTAAGATGCGCCGTTACCAAGATACATAATAATATGTGATAGGTGTGCTAATACGATGGTACTAGGTACTTATTGGATGAAATTAAAATCACACCAGAATCGAATATTACCTTACAACGCATATTTTCTTACGTCTGCCATGTTGTTTACGTACAATAATTGCTACTTTATTCTGTGATTTGGCCAGACATGAGATATTGTAAAAACTTAGTAGATTAGTAGGAATGTGCACATTATTTTAAGTGGTTATAGGTACATACATTTCAAAATAATATAAATAATTATAATTAATGAAATTTTCTTTTTTGATATAAATTGATGAAATCGCAGATTTTTTAAATCCTTATTTATTTAATTCTTACAGCATAAAGAATTTCAATGTCTCACAGCACAAGTCGTATGCACCATAGTAATTAACATTCATAAGCAAATAAATAAGTAACGAACAAAAAACAAGCACGTGCCAGCCCCCAAAAACATGAACCTAGTTACTAAATAAGGCGATATACGTAACTAGTTACCGCTCTTCCCGCGTCTCACCTCTTGGCCCCCGCACGATTGACCCGTCTAGACGCGTTCGTCGAACGACTGTATGGATTATTTGACTGTGCCTTAAGTATCCTTATTACTAAAGCTTTCATACAGCTAACTTGATAAAATCAGGTATAAAGTCATTTTGTATGAAATTAAAGACCTATATTGTGTGTGGAGGCGATTTTCCATTCTTAAGTACAAAGATTTTTGTATGAAATTTCTTAATTTATTAGATTTACGTAATATATTATTCAGCAGTTGAAAAATGTCACATAAGTAAGCCCGATATGGGGAAGGCACATGTAAAAAGTTCAAAGCTTTTAGTATAACTCTATTAGGAGTACGTTTACTGTAGCACAAAGAGTTTCTATGTACATTTTTTGTATACTTTCAGCAATTTGAAGTAACCTGAGTCTTGTAGGTTTCTAACGACATTGAACAAAGTAAAGAAAATAATGTAATTGGTAAAGTACGAAAATGTACTAAAATACGGGCATTCAGTTAAATCTAGATAGAAAGCAGAGCCCGGACTTCAAGGTGATAAGTCTTGGATGCAACCTGAATAAACGCTGAAAGGCAGATTTCTCCTTTTGAAATTCAACATGAAAAACTTGTTATAACAAAAAATAAGTCAGTTCATAAACAATCGATTTTAAACATTCGCGATTTGTATACATTATACAAAATTATTTAGCCAGTCTTAATCGCGTAAAATTAACTAATTTAAGGTATAAATACTTGTGTGCTCTCAACGCTCCCTCCGCAACCACGACCGGTGCATCCATCGAAACATCGGCAGCATATAGGTATACATATAGGTAAACATACCTTAATTAAGTTATGTTTTGCGATTAAAACCGGCTAAATAATTTTATATAAGATAAGTTAGATTAAACGACGCAAATTACTTTGTACTCCAATAAAAAAAAAAACACTTTATCGGTGCCGGCGAAAGAAATCTAATATCATAAGTGTTTGAAATAGAATTAGTTTTTATTATAAGTCAAATCGATTAGATCGATTGCGTAACATTTTGTTTAGTCTATTGAAAATTTCTGACAATGGTCACACTGAACTGTCACTTCCGTCCTTCCGCTTGAAAAATTAACACGCCGTTTGCAAGCTCGCGTGCCTTGTACCTAAATTAAATTGATCGCCCTTTGAATTAACGCGAATTGAATCAACTTGTAATTAACTTAATACGTAATTGCCGCTTTTGACTTCCGGCAAAGTTTGTTGTAAATTGATGACATATTGAACATTTTTGTGAAAAGTTTTGTGAACCGCAACGTGCATCGTGGTCTGGAGAAGGACTTCGCCGAATTGTTAACTGGTATCTATTGATTCTCTTGTTATTTTGGCCCAAATTATAAGTTAATCTATAGGTCCACTTCAAGAACATCACCAGGATATATAAGGTAAAATTTTCATATAACTAAGATTATAAGTCATCGCTGTGCTACCACAGTGAAGGTGTTTAGATAAATTGTCTATCGTGGTCAGGTGGATGTATTACAGCTTCCACTGCAACTCTGTTCTCAACAGTTTCCCACCTGGCTGCGGTAACTCTAGACATAATTTTGGTGCAGAGCTGTAGTTGAAATTTAGCCGCTGTTGCATTACTGAGTATAAACTCAGGTTGGTATGAGCTTGTATCTTATCACCTTGTAGACAGTATTGTGTTTGTCAGGTCAGTTGTTGTCTAAAATACATAATATTTAATTGTATAAGTTGACCTAGATAATTTGAAACACATTGTCACATAACCTCAATCAGTAATTGTTGATTTGTATTGTTGAAAAATCTAACTTAAATTTGTTGTTGCATTAATAAGTCAGTTTGTTTGGATACATAACAGCTGTATGTATCAATAAATTTAGTAAATTTAGTTTATTGCATATATTCATAAACATAACAACCAACTTGACCTTGCCACTTGGGCGGGTCACATTAATAAACTTTGTTTTGTTATAATATAGACAATATTCCTAGGTAACACATATTCTGTGCTTACTTCCTATTGTATATCTCAAATAACACAGCCAGTCTGTCTGTTGCAAGTAATTAGTTAATTTATTTGAATATTTAACTTTAATTAACTTATTTGAGGTTTCAACTTTGATAGCTTTGACTTTGTTTTGTGTCAATATATATTGAAACTATTTATTATAGATATTTTGTTGGGCAGTAAATACCTGCCACTTGCTTGTACCAGCAGTAAACAGGCTAATACCTTGTTGGTTTCAAAGAATTAACAAATATTAAGTTTTGCTTGTTAATTTTATTTAACGCTTGTCCGGGCTCTTTTGAATTTTGATTATGTCAGCTATCAAGGACTTGCGTGCGGCTGCTGGTGCTATTGCATCAGATTTGCGCTGGTTTGCCTCGGCCAGTGCTTAGTGAACCGGCCTGATCGCCAGCAGGCCTTACTTCAGAGGTACGAGCGGATTGACGATCGCCTGGCAAGTGTGGAACAGCAATTCCGCACTTTCAGCACTTGCTGTCTTGAAGTGTCAATCAATGATTTCACCGCTGACCAGCGAAATAAGGTCAGCGAAGACTATGCCCAGGTCTTAGACCTGTATGATGCTGTCTCCAATACTGCGAGACAACTAGTTGCCGATAGGGAAGGGCAACCCGGCCTGAAGCAGGAGCTTCCTAGGTCAGCACCGGGGCTGGTGAGTAGGCTCCCTACTTTGGACCTCCCCCATTTTGATGGCTGCCTAGGAAGCTACCTGGGCTTCGTTAATTTGTTCGACAGCCTAGTCAATGATAGGGCTGACCTTCGGCCGGCACAAAAGTTGGCCTATCTAATGTCGGTTCTGGATGGGGAGGCTAAGGGCCTCATCCAGCATCTGCCCGTGTCTGACGAGGCGTACCAGACGGCTCGGGACCTAATTACCCGTAGGTACCATAATAAGCGTGGCCTCGTCGATACGCACATCGAGCAGATTTTGGGTTTGCCGACGCTCACCCGGGTCTCTGGGTTGCGCACCCAACTTTTGAACCCGCTTTTGGTGGCCATCAACGCACTTAAGTGCCTTGACCTGCCCGTGGACCAATGGTCCTATCTATTGGTGCACAATGTCCTTAAAAAGCTGCCTGCCGACCTGAGGTCGCGTTTTGAACAGCGCTTTGGTGGGGATAGCGCGACCCATCTGCCCCCCTATGCTGACCTGGAGAAGTTCCTGGAGGATGAGTGCCGGGTCTTGGACAACTCCGGTGGTGACACGCCGGCTAAGTCGCAGCCGCCCAAGGTCAAGGAGCAGGCTCGCGTGCACACCCGAGCCAATGTTGACCGGCGCCCTCCTCGCTTTGCGGTCACGCAGAGCCCAGCGGAGTGCTCCTACTGCAAGGTCACGGGGCACAGAACGGCCAGTTGTAGGGCATTTTTGGACCTACATGTTGCCTCTCGTAGGCGCATCGCGAATGCCCGCCGCCTTTGCTTCTCTTGTTTGGGGTCCCACTACCAGCGAGACTGCCCAAACTCTCGCCCCTGTCCTCACTGTGGAGGACAGCATTTGGACATTCTCTGTATGAATGCCAGAGAGGTTGGCCGCTTGTCCAACCAGCCGACGTCGCGCACGGGCGGGTGTTTTGAAGGTGGCAGCCGAGGCTCACCGGCGCGTAGCCGAGAGTCGCCTCGCTCAATTGATCGCCACTCGCCTCGCTTGGAGAACCGTAGCGTGCGCATGCCTCCTCTCTCTCGCGCACCTGAATGTGCGACCGCGCAACGTCACCAGCACCATGACTGCTGCCCCAGGTATTCCCCTCCTTTGGCGGAGCGTCCCCGCCTTGACTCGCGCCCACCTCGTTTTGGGCGGGTGCATCATTATGACCCCCCACAGATGGCGCGCGGATCGAGTCATCGCGCTTTTGAGGACTTCAAGCCGCACCCTCATTTTGATTTGCCTGGTCCTGGCCAACGGTCGCCGCCCAGGCAACAATAGGTCATTGATCCCTGCCCTATAACGCCAACCTCCCCCATTGAGACCGTTATCCTACCAACGGTTGCTGTTAGGGTCTGGGGACCCACGGGGACCTCTGTTGTTGTCCGTGCTATATTGGACACAGGTTCACAAGGTTGCATTGTTTCCACTTATTTGGTAGGGCAGGTTAAATTAAATATGGGCTCTTTTCCAAATTGTATACGGGGCATAGGTGACGTAGCCTCTAATGTTGAAGGGCAAGTTAAGGTTTTGTTTGGCCCTGTTGAATCTTCACACCCGAGGATTAAAACCTCGGCTATTGTGCTGAAGAATATTTTGGGTATGCATCCACAGAAGCAGCTACCTGCTGCTGTGGTGAATTTGACATCGGGTTTGGAATTGGCAGACCCCAAATTTGACACACCGGGACAAATCGACTTGTTGATTGGCTCTGATGTCCTCGGTGGAATTTTGATTGGTGGGAAACGGGTCTTGGTGCCAAATGGTTTGACTGCCATCCCGACCACATTTGGATTTACTTTGATGGGACCTGTACCTAGGGACACCCCTCCACCCGAACTTGATAATTTGTTGGCTGTAGGCTCTGCTCTCTCTGATGCAGTTCAGAGGTTTTGGGAGGTAGAGGAGCCCCCTCAAGTTGCCCGTTTGAATCCAGAACATGAGGAGTGCGAGCTGTTCTTCCAGAACAACACGGGTCGACTCCGTTCTGGTCGGATTATTACGAGGCTACCTTTTCTGTCTGTTCGGCCTCCGCTTGGTGAGTCACGACCTTTAGCCGAAAAGAGGTTGTTGGCCATGGAGCGCCGCATGGGTCGTGATCCGGAGCTCAGACAGAAGTACATTGAGTTCATGAGGGGATATGAACAGTTGGGACACATGTCTGTGTCAAATTTGGATTGGCGTTCGGTGGAGCACTACTTTCTCCCGCATCATGCGGTATTGAAGCCATTGACTGGGAAGCTGCGCACAGTATTTGATGGTTCTGCGCAGACTTCAACAGGCGTATCCTTGAACCAGTGCTTGCATTCTGGTCCCAAGTTGGTCAAGGAACTTTGTGACGTCATCACCAGCTTCCGACGACATCAGGTTGTCTTTGTGGCCGACATAAAAATGATGTTCAGGCAGACTATTATCCACCCTGATGACCGTCGCTTCCAGCTGATCCTTTGGAGAGAGTCTCCTCGCGATCCCATGGTCGTCTACGAGCTCAATACCAATACGTACGGGTTAAGGTCAAGCCCCTACTTGGCAATACGTTCTCTTTGGGAGCTCGCAGACTTAAGTTTCCCACGAGCCTCCGCCATCTTGAAAGACGATATTTACGTCGATGACATTTGCTCGCGCGCCTCCACAGCGGACGAGGCGATCCTCCTGCGGGACGAATTGATAGGTATTTTGGCCTCCGCTGGTTATGAGTTGCGCAAATGGATTTCCAACTCACCAGCGCTTTTGGAAGGCTTGCCAGAGGATCATCAGCAAGATCCACATCTATTTGAGATTGTTGACAACCCCGCCATGATGGCTGTTCTCGGCGTTCAGTACAGACCAGTCCAAGACATCTTTACATATAACGTAGACTTGAAATTGCCGTGTTCTTGAACTAAACGTCTCGTGTTGTCTACTGTCGCCAGAACATTTGATCCGAACGGTTGGATTTGTCCTATCATATTTTGGGCAAAATGCTTCTTGCAGAAGCTTTGGACAGCAGGATTGACTTGGGACGAACCTCTACGCGATACTCTTGTTGAGGAATGGACCTCTTTTGTATCCTCACTTCCTGCCGTCAACGAGATCTCCTTGCCTCGTCCCATCCTTCCTCCCGGGAAGTACAAGGCCACCCTTCACGGGTTTTGTGATGCCTCGGAGCGTGGGCACGCGGCCGTGGTGTACTTGCGCACAGTTAGTGCCTCAGGTCAGGTGAGGGTTTCCCTGATCATGGCGAAGAGCAAGGTTGCACCCCTTTGTACATCTTTGACCATTCCGAAATTGGAGCTCTCGGGAGCAGCCCTACTTGTACGCTTGTTGAATCACGTGTCCAGTACCTTGGGTAAAAGCATTTGCATTAATGGGACCTACGCCTGGACAGACAGCCAAATTGTTCTTTGTTGGTTGAAGGCTTCTGTTCACACCTTGGAGGTATTTGTCGCTAATCGCGTTTCCCAAATCCAGAAATCCGAAGTCAAACTTGTTTGGAGACACGTGCCAGGTGAGCTCAACCCCGCTGATTGTGCCTCGCGCGGATGCTTGACGCCTAGTTTGATAGGTCATTCGCTGTGGTGGGGTCCGGAATGGTTGAGTCGATCAGAAATTGATTGGCCTCGAACGCCAGTTTTAAATACTACCAATTTGCCGGGTCTTCGAACACTCGCTGTTGAGAAGGTGGAATGCGCCTTCGACCCCAATTTCTTGCTGAATCGCTACAGCTCCCTTGACAAGTTGTTAGGTGTTACTGCTTGGATAAAGCGTTTTGTTTTTAATTTTAGGCACCCACAACAGAAACGTCTGACACCGTTTCTCTCACCACAGGAACGACAGGAATCCCTCACCTTTTGGGTTCGTTCTGTGCAATTGGCCCATTTTGAGAAGGAGATTGCTATCCTTAAATCAGGGAGATCGAAATTGTCGGGAGCTGTCTCTAAATTGAACCCCTTTTTGGACGATACGGGCCTCTTGCGCGTTGGAGGGCGTCTCAAGAATGCCAACCTCCCTTACGGAGCACGTCACCCCCTTTTGTTACCCAAGGACGGTCATTTGGTACGCTTGTTGGTAACTGACCGTCACCTTAAAAATTCGCATGCTGGTTGTAATGCCTTGTTGGCCATTTTGCAACGCGAATTTTGGATCTTGTCTGCCCGAAGAATTATTCGGAGTGTAGTCTTTCGCTGCATCCCTTGCTATAAGCTCAAGGCTTCTACCATGCAGCCCTTGATGGGAGACTTACCGGCAGATCGCGTTACTGAGAGCAGGACGTTTGACGGTGTTGGCACGGACTTCGCTGGTCCCTTTTTGGTAAAAACGTCGACACTTCGAAACAGCAAGACTGTCAAGGCCTACTTGTGCGTTTTTGTTTGTCTCTCCACAAAGGCCGTACACTTAGAACTGGTCTCCACGCTTACGACCGAGGCGTTTGTAGCCACATTTGACAGATTTGTATCCCGCAGAGGGCTGCCTTCCTTGATCCGTTCTGACTGCGGCACTAACTTCAAGGGCACCTATAATTATTTGAATGATGTTGTTAATTTTCTTGAAACCAACAAGGCTGATATAGGTGATAGGCTTGCCCGACGTGGGATAAATTGGTTGTTTTCCCCACCAAATTGTCCACACTGGGGTGGTATATTTGAGGCCGCCGTAAAATCGGCCAAAACACACTTGCGCAGGACAATCGGTGAATCTGTCCTTACATTTGAGGAACTCGCAACTGTGTTTTGTAAGATTGAGGCCGTTTTGAACTCTCGACCATTGTGCCCGATCTCCTCAGATACGAATGATTTGGAGGCCCTTACGCCGGGCCATTTTTTGATTGGTCGCCCACTTGTCGCCTTGCCTGAGTACCCCTACATTGATACGAGACCTGGTCGTCTCTCGCGTTTTGAATTGGTACGCCAGATTACTCAGAGCTTTTGGAAACGCTGGAATTTGGAATATTTGCACATACTCCAGCAACGCGTTAAGTGGACCGACAAGACCGATCCACCCAAGATTGGAGACCTCATTTTGATCAAGGAGGCTAACCTTCCGCCACTCAGATGGCGCAGGGGGCGCATCCTTCATTTGGTAACTGGGGCTGATGGAGTTCCCCGATTTGCTGAGGTCTTGGTGGACGGTTCGATTCTGAGGAGAGCGGTTGCAACATTGTCACGTCTACCAACCGATTAGCGGACCGGTAGGCCGGTCCGGGGCGGGTGGATGTTTGAAATAGAATTAGTTTTTATTATAAGTCAAATCGATTAGATCGATTGCGTAACATTTTGTTTAGTCTATTGAAAATTTCTGACAATGGTCACACTGAACTGTCACTTCCGTCCTTCCGCTTGAAAAATTAACACGCCGTTTGCAAGCTCGCGTGCCTTGTACCTAAATTAAATTGATCGCCCTTTGAATTAACGCGAATTGAATCAACTTGTAATTAACTTAATACGTAATTGTTGCTTTTGACTTCCGGCAAAGTTTGTTGTAAATTGATGACATATTGAACATTTTTGTGAAAAGTTTTGTGAACCGCAACGTGCATCGTGGTCTGGAGAAGGACTTCGCCGAATTGTAAACTGGTATCTATTGATTCTCTTGTTATTTTGGCCAAAATTATAAGTTAATCTATAGGTCCACTTCAAGAACATCACCAGGATATATAAGGTAAAATTTTCATATAACTAAGATTATAAGTCATCGCTGTGCTATCACAGTGAAGGTGTTTAGATAAATTGTCTATCGTGGTCAGGTGGATGTATTACAGCTTCCACTGCAACTCTGTTCTCAACAGTTTCCCACCTGGCTGCGGTAACTCTAGACAATAAGTATATACTACTAACAACGTTTATAAGTAGAAAAGTAAAATATTACAAACATTTTGTACAGCCGCGCGACACGTATTGAGGAGTGAATTAGATGCAGAGAACTTTTCTTACTATGATTGTGCTTGGCCTCGCTAGGAGGGAGGGGAAAGGGGCAACTCCCTCACCCTGTTGGGAACTCGCTACGTCCATGTAAGTCATCCTTTTCTTGTTAGCTTTTTGCTAAATTTTCAAGTTCTAGGTCAACAGGAAGCATTTCAGGGGTTTGCTTTATGAAGCGCGTAAAAGTGAGTTAAAATAATTCGTAAATTGGCGTATATTTTTATTGCAATGAAGGTTTTCCTACCAAGGGACTGTAGCTTTAAGAATCTTATAAACTTTGATAGCTTCAAGCGCTTTTAGAAAAAGCGTCTTGGACGTACAACAAAGTGGTCCTGCTCATATAAAAGTTTAGTTGTGCCCTAGCGAACGACAATGTTTTCTTTTAAGTATTCTATTTTACCCTATAGATAATAGAACTCCAAAATAATTAAGGAAGTAAACATCCATAAAAAAGATCTTGCTCGACTAATTACGGATTGCTATAATGAGTTATGCACATTGAGTGCTACTCACCACCCTTTGAAAATTCGTTTAAATTATCGGATACGGCCATTTTATGGACGTGAAAATGCCCTTAATTGTCGCCGCCGCCGCGCCCTATGGTGGATGACTGCACGACAGTAATGTGCTGAGTATTTAACAAACGTCAGACAAACTGTGAAGTAACTGGACCCAACTGCCTACCCACAAGCTGTCTGCAATGTAATGGTACGGTAACCTTTTCTTTTTAAAAAGACAACTTTCGCAATAGGAAGAAATCCTGTGTCGCGCAGTACTCGACAGACACACAATCAACGGACACAATCAAGACCCAGAAATAACAATTTATGAATCACATAAAGTGTTGTCTCATGTGGGAATAGAATCCACAACACTCGGCGCAGTATCAAGCTGCTAGGCGGCTGCACCTTAAACCACTACGCCAACCGTACTGTCAAACATGCAATGGAGCGGTCAGTGGTATACGATTACAAGTAAGTAGTTAGTATCTATAACCTAGACTCGTGTCGTGTATAGAGGACAAAAAATCACGATGATATATGTGCGTCAGCAGAATTACTATGTATATTTAAAGAGACGAAAACCAGTTTCGTTTAACAATGAACCCTGAAAATACTCGTGTACTATACATATTTAATATCTGACTAGAACGAAATATCTTCTGGGCCGAGTCGACAAAAGAGATGAGCTCAGTCGCTGGGCTGTGATCGAGTAAGATATAATATTCCTTTAATTACTTTTAAGACAACTTGCTTAGTGAACATCTGCATTGTTTTATTTTGAGATTAAAAGCGAGTTTTCATTCATCTTTTAAAGTAGACCAAACTCAACTTTAAAAGCTTGATGAAGGCAGTAAGTATGTGCTCTATTAGTGTCGGTAAGTCCCTTCGGTGGATAAAAACCGACGCGCTAGTTTTGACGCAGGGTTGCTCACGCTTTCACGTACTATTCCGTTTAACACTCTTAGTGGAAAAATAACGCTATAGCGATGTAAACTTAACTTGCAGAGCTCACCGGTATCAGGTACGGGGACCAAGCTATCGGTGTTTAGGGCTCCAGAGAGGGTTACCTCCGAACGAAATGCTTCGACTTGAATACGTTGCCTTGACTTAAGTGCGTTTTCCGCCTAAATGTGAAAAGGAAGAGGAGTGGGGTGAAGTACAAGAAAAAGAAGATGAGGCCTCTGACACTCTCAGTCACCGAACGAAACGCAACTTTATACATTGACACTGTTACTTTACGTTAATAATCTGTGTGCGGGTAGTATTTTGCCGGTCGAGCCAGTCATTTTTGTCGAAAAAGGCGTTACTCCCTTTTAAGTCAAAGCTAAGCGGCCTCGTTCATCTTCGATAGAAGTTCAGCTTTTTACTCGAATTATTAATTACCCAAATGTGTTTGACTAAGCTCGCCTCCTTTATAATTCTGAGTTCGGGTCCTCAAAAAATGTTGCCTTGTAAGTATTTACGTTTCTTTTGCCTTCGTCCAGAGAATATAGTGCGGATTAAAACTAATCTCTATCTTTATCCAAGTTGAATATAATAATAATCGTAATCATCGTATTTATACTGTCCCACTGCTGGGCATGGGCCTCTTCTCACTATAAGAAGGGTAAGTCCATAGTCCACCACGCTGTCCAACTGCGGGTTGGCAGACTTCACATGTCTTTCGAGAACATAATGAACAACTCTCAGACATGCAGGTTTCCTCACGATGTTTTCCTTCACCGATTAGCAAGGGATAATTAACAATTTAATTTGCACTTAACTCCGAAAAGTCATTGGTGCGTGCCGTGTATTCGAACCCGAGACCCTCTGCGTAGCAGTCTATCGGTCTCTCCACTCAGCTATCGATGTGTTGTTGTGTTTTAAGCTTATAAGCTTTCGTTTCGAGCTCCCAGATGGATGTCTGGTGGGGACAAAAAGTATGACAATGGTATTAAGGGCCAAGACACACTTTAGTATTGAGCAAGGATTTACGGCTGGGTTTTTTATTTAATTTATCCGCGTATTTGGCTACTAGATATACATACTTGTTATCCATGCTAGATATATGTTTGCTAGATATATGCTAGATATATATGTATATTGAAATCGGTCGTTAGTTTGATGCTGTTTGACGAATGATTATTCAAAGGTTTTAACGTCAAGTTCGAGTTAACAAACTTCATACATATGTCTTAAGAATATATAATGGAGAATTCTCAGACATGCTTAGGGTGTGGCCAGACGGACGTAATTTTGTGAGCTTTGAGTCGCCTTTTCTAATAGCGTTATTTACCCTGCATTAGGTTTCATACTCGTCCTGTTTGTGCCACACAATGACATATAATAAGTAAATAATCTCGGCAAAACGCGACTCAAAAGTCATAAAATTACGTTGGTTTGGCTTCGCCCTTAACACGGATATAACTTCAAAAACTCAGTGGTGCGCAACGTGGATTTGAACCCGAAACTCTGCATAGCGGTCAGTTGGTGTCTCTTTTCGTCTTCGTTTATTTATTCGAATGACTTTTTTGCAGTGGCTGCCTCCGTGGTTAAGTGTATAGCGTATGCGACTGCTGATCGGAGGTCCCGGGTCCGGCTCAAGTGTTACTGGGTTTTTCCGAATTCTCAGGAACTGCACGAGTCTGGTGATGTGCCCGGTAACGGCAATAGGCTCGCCCCCTAATACGTGGGATCTAAAAATTCATGACGAAATGTGGATGTAATATTACACCTCTGCCTACCCCTTCGGGAATACAGGCGTGAGTCTATAAATAAAATAAAAACATTTTTTACAGTAAAAAGTGGCAGTGGGCTGGTCACACTTGTAGCAGAACCGATAACCGTTGGAGTAGTCGTATTCTAATACGTCCTCCGGTTAGGTGGAGTGACGATATACGCAAAGTGGCTGGCAGCAGCTGGACAAGATAAGCTAAAAATAGGACTTAGTGACGTGTCATTGGAGAGGCTCATATTGAGCAGGGGACTATGGCAAGCCTGCCATGATGATGATGATGATATTTTTTGCCACATCTCTTTAATTTACTTTAGTAGCAGATCAGACATTTTATCAGGTCGCCGATTCACTTGATCGACTAGCATCAAACTAGCATCGTATCATACAAGTGACCCATACGTTAAAACGATTAGTAAGGTATTAGCGAAGGCAAGATTAGACCCAGAACTAATACCATTATCAGTACTGAGAACCTAATCCAAATAAACGACCTCTTTATTGAACAGGCAAGATTGAGGGGCTTGTATTGATCTAAGTACTTGAGCAACTTGGCTTGGCTTTAAAAGTTTGTTCTTGACACAATTACCATGATCGTAGTGCCGCCCATTGACTTAATTGTCATTCTTAATAGATCGACTGAGTTAAGGAACAATCGCAGAGGTCTCCACTTGGATGGGTGCCCGCTTGTTGTTGCATTTACATCAGGCGGCCAACTCTCATAATAGTCAAAGATTCGTAAAAGAGCGACCTTCAGCTATCTGATTATTGGATGAAAAATGTATTATATCTAATTTTGCAAGTAGAAATATATCGCAAATGGGTTGGTAAAAAAATCTGGTTCAGGATAAATAAAGATGCCAACCGCTTTTCCCGACAGATTTTTTTGTAGGCAATCCAATATCATCGTGTTCCCAGAGAAATAGGTCATTGTAATATAAGATTTGTTTATTAAACAAATTGATAAATATATGAAGCAAGAGAGATATGTCTGGATCGTTGCAAATGGCGTTCCGTAGTCTCTGCCTACCCCTCCGGGAAACAGGCGTGAGTCTATGTATGTATGTATGTATGATAAATATAACTAGCATCAGCTTAATAGTCGAAGTGTCTATACCTGGCAGCCTTTTTTTTTTTGGTGTCGGGTTGGAAAATCCTCATGGAGTCCCTTCGCCCTGGGGGGGAAGGACGAAAGGGACTGTCAGACTCTTACTGACTAAAAACCAACCCGTGCTCCTCATGTACCCATGTGTCGGAGCGTAGGGTTTCACCTAAGCATTCCTCGCTACCCCCCGACGGGTATTGGCCCGCCAGATGATGATGATGATGATGATGGCGGATGAAGGTGTTAGGCTCCGCCGCCAAAACACCCAGCGGCCGCAGAGGATAGGGAGGACGGCAACGCAACACCGCATCTCCTCTTCCTCTGCGGTCCCACCGCGACGCAATGATGGTGCGCCCCCATTTGGTCGCAGGAGATAGGGCGCGCGGCATCGCAACACCGACACGCCTCTCCTCCCGCGACCGCACCCGACTGCGAGGGACAGACAGAACTGTCCCCCGCACCCGCACCTATGGACGCATCCTACGCAGGCCTCACGCAAGCCCACGTGGAGCGTCCCCTCCCGGTATCCCGCTTAGCTTAACCGTGGGAGAAAATCAAATCCACGGTTACTAAGCCCCCCACCACGACAAGGTGGAGATCCCACATATACCTGGCAGCCTAACAAATACGCCGGAAAAATTGACAACCCAATGTTTACCGTAACCTTTAGGGTTCATACATTTGATTCGTACTAAATTAATTCATTAAACGCGTAAGTATATGCAATGTTAAATGAAAAGCCAAATACCTTTTTTTTTCTACATTTCCTAGTCTGGACCGGTAAAGTAAATGTTCGGCAAAATGAGACTTTTCTGGCTTGGCTGTTTCTAAACGCCGCTAAATGTTCTTTGTATCTCAGCTCAAAACTTTGACCCGTCTGTCCTATGTACTTATTTTGACATTGGTCGCATGTTAAGCAGTAAATACCGGACTTTTTGTTCTTGCATACTTTATCTTTACCATTGCAAAGAAATTATAACGTTTTGTAAGGTTTATAGGCTGATCTGATACCGTTCCTCCTCAGTATACGCGCCATACGGTCAGTTATACTTACAAAATAGGTAAGTTCTTACCTATTTTGGAATCAAAGAGTCCGGTATTTACTGCTTAACATGCGACCAATGTCAAAATAAGTTCATAGGACAGACGGGTCGAAGTTTTGAGCTGAGATACAAAGAACATTTAGCGGCGTTTAGAAACAATCAGCCAGAAAAGTCTCATTTTGCCGAACATTTACTTCAAACGGGCCATAGTCTAAATAGCGGACATTCATTTGACGTCATACACACTTGTCAAAAGGGTATCAGAATGTGCGTATTGGAACAATTAGACATTTTAAAGCGAGACAAGAATACATTACTGAACGATCAAACCAACTTTAACGGCTCCCCATTGCTGAATTTATTCGCATACCGTCATAATGACGTACATCAGTCGAGCGGCGGAGGGAATTAGAAAGTACAATCGTTTATAAGACGTGCTCACGGTAGGAAAGCGCTCAGTCGTTGCCAATCGCTCCTGAGGATGCCTCGTGCAGAGGCGAAACACGTGTCGAAGAATAGTCGGCGCATACAGCGGGATACTGCAAGTCAGGTATCTTCCTGAAACCCATACCATTCCTATAT
Source organism: Euclidia mi (assembly GCA_944739405.2). Lineage (NCBI taxonomy): Eukaryota > Metazoa > Arthropoda > Insecta > Lepidoptera > Erebidae > Euclidia > Euclidia mi. Next base: position 8,115,935 of record OX123190.2, on the reverse strand, counting down.
CCCTTATCCTTTTAGAGTAGTTCGGTATTGTCAACCTTTTTTCTATTGCAATAGTTGGGGTGGTCATTCCGAGGGTGCGTGGACTGCGTGGTGGGTTCCTCTTTCCTTCCATTAAACTAGGAGAATTTTATTGGACTTCTGGGCGTTACCGTGCTTCGGAGGGTAGGTACGTAACGCTGTCAATGATGGTTCTTGTCTCAAAGCTACCATATGTCCCGATTACCGACCCCAGAGCCTAATATCTAGTATCAATAAAAAAAATATTAGTCCGGTCAATTTCGTCATCCGATGAAGAATTTTTAGATTTAATTTATGATGGTGTTTTGAACTTCCCTCCTATTTTTGGTTTGATTTGGCCGGACTATATAGCTATATTACTTTTATTAGCTTCGTTCTAAACTTTGATATTCATTTTAATATCCAGAGGGTGCTCAAAGGAAATACAATAACCCTTAAGTGCCATAAAATCTTTATATTCGATATAAGAGAAGCTTTTACAACTTTACTATAGAATTTGAAGCCATAACTGATATTTAAATTGCTACTGAACTAAAGCAGTTACATTAACTTGCATTATTATTAGGCAATTCTAAACCTTATGGTGACGTGCTAGGGTTTAAAAAGCGGTGAAAGATTTTGAAAATAGCATGTCTGCTTATAGTCTTAAGATATCCCTGTCGCGAGACTTGGCAGTTAGATTGGCTTAGATATAGAATATTCGTCATAATTTTAAAGATGTATTAGATATAAGAACTTTTAATATATTTGGCTCAGATGAATCTTGTACATCATTAATACAGTTTACATTGATGTTTCCTGAGTGCCTAGGCAAGTGGAATTCGCTTCTGACAATGAATACAGATTTACATAGAAGCGCAGTTCTTAAAGATTTCGTGTGCCGATTCCAAGTGGAGACTGTCTCCAGTTTAGTTTGTATTTGGCGCCGTTGACGGCGCTGGCGTCGTTCTCCGTCTCTCTTGCTCTCGTAGTTAAGATACACAGGAGGAACGTTCGCCTCTCTTGCTCTCTTAGAGACTGCTTTCACAGCGCGACTGCCTCGCCGCCAAGCGGCAATTTGGGTCACAGAATGTTTGTCTTCAGAGCGCCCATAGGAAATGCGCCTCTATGTAAATATCTGATCTTTTTGCTTCTGATTTCTACTTTCGCTGACGCTTGGTTACCATGGTGACATAACGAACCTTCTTCGTTGACCACGTTATATATCGAAGTCCTTTTTAAGTTCCATACATTTTTGCATTTAGCGATTAGCGATATCTCTAATGGAATGCCATTTGGCTGCAGGCTAATACAGGCAGGAGAATAGTACTAAACTTACCTACTCGATTTCTTTTACACTTACTTATAGTTTATTAGTTATAATTATGTATGTACAATCAAACAAGTCGGCGCTCGACCAGTTTGAAAAAAAATCCCTTGGCTCGCTCATAAGAGTCGAGGCACACTAGGAACTGGTTTTGTATTTGTCAATGTTTGTGTAAAGTAGGACTGGAAGCGACGATGTCTTGCTGAGCGATTCTCACCCTTATTCTGGTCTAGCGGGAAGTTGTTCGACTGTACGTAGTGGGTCTTAATGCGTAAGGCTTACGCCGTAAGCAACAAACTCACTCACACGAATATTCAAGTATTGGCACTCAAGAACATCGCGGTGAGAGAAAGTTTAGTTTACTTCATAACTTTCTCAATTAGTGCTTAGGAGAATTTATTGAACATGACAGGACTATACACGATATAAATATGTTTTTCCGAAAAAGTATTACATAGACAAGGCGACTGCTGCGAACCTTAAAAATAGACTTAACAAGTCAATGAGAACAGCTTTATACAAAAGTCGTTCAACCTTAAATTTGGACCACACAGTGACGTTAAACAGTGTTAATAATGGAAACTGCCACAAAGTTCAATAAATTTAGTTGAAACCAGAGCTATTTATACGGGAAATATCTCAGAATCCGCGAATAGACCCTTTAAATAAACTTGTTTGAACTATATTTAGTCTTCGGTGAAATTTCGGGACAGAGTTAAACTTCTGTTAATTTAATTGCTGTATGACGTAATTGCTAAGTAATTTCGAAGAGCTTTATAGTCCCAAATATATTTGGACATAATAACATGCTATAAATAAATATAGCCCCGTAAAGAGTAATTTTATAACTCAATCATATGTGGTTATTAATTCAGAATGCTTTGTTTACGTGGCTATAAATAATTAAGGCGCTGTCCTAAGCGACTGTTTTGGTAAATGAGGGGGTGAAGCAGGGGAGGTGAAGGGAGCTTAGCTCCGTCTACTGCGGGGCGCCCCCCTTCATTCTCATCGCATGCGGCCGTATTCTGGCGACATCCGTATTCCAATATTTCAAAATCGCAAGCAAAACGTTTTAGCATATTGAATTGAGATACTGATATTAAAATTTATATTTCATACATCAATCTGTTTGTACAATATAGGCATAGCGCAATTTTTGTTCTCAGTGCAGCCATGAGCAAAACTGGTTTACATTAGACGTTATAGGTATTAAATGTTGACGAAAGTAGGTAAATACCTACGTGCCGTAAGATGATAAAAATAATTAAGTCAGTTCCATGTATGGAGAGGCCATTATTATGTTTGTTTTGTTTTTGTATAAAAATAGTGAAGCAGTTCATAGAATACCTACATCTAATTCCATTCCTGCCAGTTTTCAAATCTATTTTGCAATAAATTGGCTGTGACATACGGGCGGACAGACAGACAGACATTGCGAATCTATAAGGGTTCCGTTTTTACAATTTTTGGCTACGGTACCCTAAAAAACACAATACTGCTCTACTAAGCGCAAAAGCCGTATCTCAACTAAAGCGAGTTACGAGATAATTGAAGTTTAGTAAAAGTTGATTTCTTTTATTTATTTATGGATGTTTATTGTTATTATAGGTATAATTATTATGGCAAAGGTTTCGAAATACGTCGCCGTTTTTAGGGGTTGTGAGTGATTGGAGAGGGAGCAGGGGAGGTCTTGAAACCCCCCTCACCATTTTCACTTGCCGGAAATACTTGGTTTCCTCTGAAAAAAAAATCTCCAAACATCGGTGTGTATGGCACTGCCAACTTCTACATTCATCACACTAGTTTAATAAACTAAGGTTGTCGGAGCCCTGCGAAGGGCTCCTTTTTTCAGATTAAGGGTCAAAAGAGAACGTAACATAACCTATTTATTTACTTATTACAGTCGCACCTTACCCAAGGCACTCGAAAGTAATGACGCACAAATTTGACATTAGCTGTCAATATGATCATTCCAAGATGGCAGTTTTGCGTTTCGTTTCACGTTTTTTACATAAAACCTAAAAATACATTTGTAAAACTATACTAAAGTATAAAAACTATGTTACGTTTTGCATAATTGCCGAAGAATTTATGAAATTTTGGAAATTGTCTAAAAATATTTAGACGCAACTCCGGCAGCCAAAATTACTTTTAGGGGATTAAAACGAACTACCTTAAGCCCCCTACACTACCAATATCCTCAAACTCAGGCGACTCGTTTCGAAACCCAACCCATTATTATTTTTCAAAATAGATGAAACATCAAAAATATATGTGGATATACCTTATTCATGAGATACTGCTATGTCGCTTAGAAAACTATAAAATTAGAATTTGAGTTACTGCTTTTTTGTTAGCTCTCGTCATACATGTTTGTGTGGAAAAATATAAAAAAAATCTTTCGCTTCAAATATATGTTGTTTCAAAGAAAATAAATATTAAAAGATATTTATTTATATTCATTTATAGAGTTTACAGCTCATCAAAAGTTAGCTGTCTGCAACAACCCGGCAGGTTTTCTTTATTCTCATCGAATGTTAAAGGCAGTGTGTGAGGTGATAAGGCTTCAATACTTATTATTTGCTGTTGTTCACGAGGCACAGTTTCATTTACTTTCCTTTTACGGCTTGGTATTGTAGAAATTTCAAGCACTGATGAAACATTTTCTCTCCGTGATCTCGCAATGCCATCCCTTGAGCTTGACGAGAATCAACAATTTCAGGCAACTGCCAATTCATATAAAACGCCACAAGCTTCTCCCAGAAAACATCATTTTTTTCTATAATTTCTATTTTTAGTGGTATACTTTCGCCACTCCACACAGCAAATAAACACTTTTGTTTGCGTGTAACGTGGCGTTGCCCCTGAATTTGGTAATAACAATTACAATATTTGTTTAGACTAGTCAGTTCACTTTTTTATCATGTTTCCATATTTGTATTTTATTTGCTCTTATACTATTCTCCAGGCCATTCTTATAGGCAACTTTAGAACATTAAATTTCCACAATCGTGTTTGGACCTATTAATCCATCTGGCGTGGCACCAATAATCGAATAATCCACAAGGCTCGATTGTTACATTTTCTTGCTTTGCCAGTTGTTGCAAAGCCAGTTGTTCATTTTAGATTCCATGCGCAACTGATTTTACATTGCAAATATCTTATTTGTACAAAATATTTTTTACTAAGTTGGCTTTACTGCTGTTATCTCTTCTTTTTACCACTATACAAAAATTTCAATCCGTCAACATATTCTTACGCAATTCGAACCAGTCACTGCTATCCCTCTTATAATTTTTGCTTATCACTACGGAATTTGAGTCAAATTTGTTAAAAAAATTGTTTGGCATTTCTTGGCTAGCTCATGAACAGATCGTGATAGGAATGACTGAAGTCAAATGTGTGTAAGACGTTGCAGAACTGTTATCTTTAACTTCACTGTAATTACAATAATGATAATTAGTTACGTACTTTATTATTAAAAAAATACTATATCTTGTGTTATAGCAAACAGAGAAGTTACCTTCTTACTTATAAATGATTGATGTTAGAAATTAAAAAGATATTAGATGTACTGATACATACCTAATAGTTTATGAATAATCGAAGTTTTACCCGATATACCTAAAAAGGTTTATGTTCAAAACACAATAATACAACATTCGTTACCGCTTGTGTGCGGATTGCGGAGCGCCATATTAGCGCTGTCATCATTATTGTTCGCCGTGGCGGCATCTTAGCGCTCCAGGCGCTCTGACAAGCTAATTAATTTGAAATATAGGTACTGACCGTTCACAGTTATTTTACCTCTGACAGATGTCGGTGTTTATTTTCGTTATGTTGGAATTGTACTCTGTGATGACAGGAATGTAAAACAGGGTTACCCGTGCATAACATTTTACCCAATATTAGTGGAAATGCTTCAAAAATTCAAACGCTTGAAGCTCATGCCCGCAAAGTGGTTAGATTACCGCCATACCACTGCGAGCTAAACGCAATTGAACTTATGTGGAGTCTCATTAAAAGGCGAGTCACAAGCAAAAATTTAGGACAAGAGGCAACCAACATTGTGAATTTAGCTGAAGAAGCTTTTCAATCTATCACTGCAGAAAACTGACAAAAACAATGCAAACGTGTGCGCCACATTGAAGACAAGCTTCGTGAAACAGATGGGTCTACGGATGCTGAAATGGACAGGTTCATAATAAAATTAAATTCTGAGTCTGATACAGAATCTGACAGCAGTTACGAATCATCATAACATTGGCAGTCCACATGAATCATTCTTATAGACTCACGCCTGTTTCCATGCAGGGGTAGGCAGAGGTGTAAAATTACACCCACATCATTCTTATTCAAAATACATATGAAAATTAAATTTGCAGATTTTGTGTTTGATAATTAGAACCTCATGTTGGCATAATTATGATGCGTTTACCTTTGTATATTAAATAGACAATAATTTAATTATAACTACTTATCTTCATAGGAAATTAGTTATTTCGTAAGAAAATAAATGTACATGCATATAGCCATGCCAATATCAAGAGGTTTTGTTACAAACATAACTTCCAAATATTTAATACGATCGCTTAGGCAATAAAAAATAAGTACATTTTTAGGAATAATGTATATTTAAAATGGGAGTATTATATACCAAATATAGCAACACAACGCCCAGGTTGGCCAATCTAACAGCTAGAGGTAAAATAACTGTGAACGGACTATACATAAAATGATTCGATTTTATGTTATTACTCTTTCAAAAATTGTAAACTATGGCAGCTATGTATTGTGAGAATAATTTATATAATTATATTATGCATAATCGATAATATATAAGTAACATAGTTAGTCATAAAAGACTCATATGAAAATAATTTTTGTGTAAAAATGTTACATATTTCATAATCACTTGGCCATGGATGAATTTCTATTTTATTACGACGCTGTCTTGTACAAATCCTTCGTAGAACATCATTTCTCTAATTGTCCATATTTTATTCTTCTAATTATATATTTATAAGCACAGAAACTATAACACATTAAACGCAACAAGAGTATAAACTTAGGTCCTAATTATATGTGCCCATAGTTACATGAAAAGCCTATTTGATTCAAAGTATTCAGTCTATAACATAAAACATGAAATTACGAACTCAAATCGGCGTATTATAATAACAAACAGGTTTACGTAAAATTTCGTGCAGCGAAGACGCAAGCGACATGACCTATCTCTCACAGGGCTCATAGCCGAATGATGAGGTCTGGGCGGGGCGTAAACTAGCAACTGACACTCAGTACACCGCTTATGCTAATAAGGTTTAAATTGCTGAAGCGTATGATATTGATGGGATCTACCGAGCGTCAAAATCATAGACGTTTGGCAGATTTTATTTAATTTTACAAAATATACACGTATAATATGAAAATAAATAGGGTAATTCTTTAGTTCATTAGATTTTCTACAGTATTATCAAAAAAAATATGACAGCTTACGATCAAAATATTGCAAACAGTGAGACGAAAGATTATTTTCTGCCTCGATTTTGTGATTTTTTTACCGTGATTCTATTTTACGTACATGAAAAATTCTTTCAAAAGTCTTTTGTTCAGACTTTTGACTTTAAGCTCTAATTTTTGCTAGTTTGTAATATGTACCGTTATGGCTAGATGCGCGACGAAAAATAAGGTGTTTCACGGCTTCTGAGGTATAACAGCGCCTTAATTTGGTACATAGAGAAGCATTTATCCAGTTTAGTAACGAAAGTTTGTATGATGATGACGATGATTTATTAACTGATTACTATAGTCTGTTTGCCTTAAGTGGTGATTCGGAAGTTAAATCCAAATAAGTGTATTTTAAGATAATGGATAGTCTGAAATAAGGTAAGAAGCTTATCACATCGCATTATGCGACACAAATAAGTGATAAAGTAGTAATTTTACTGTGTCACCTTTATAACGAGGTTCAGCACCAGCAACCATGGAAGTTAGGTTTTGGTACTCGTGAAGTCACTTAGAAAGTTCAACCATCTTAGAATTCGCAACGAAATTAGTCAGAGTTTTATTGGAGCACTGGGAAAATAATTAATCCACTTCCCTCTTTAGCAATGTGGAAGAAATAACATTAATGGGGAAATACATACAGAGTTGCAATACGTATTTAAATCGCTTGAATCGCAACAAAATCAAATCCTATTTCATGTGCGCAGTTTCATTGATTCTGCTATTGAATAAGGAAGAAAATTGCTTTGAAATCGCCAGCACATTTTATTTAATTTGTTGGTTTGAAGCGTGAGCGCTATGGCGATTTGTGAGGGTGGTACTATTTCAACCGTTTATATAATACAAACGGCACGTCCCGGCTTCGCACGGGTGATCCCTAACATTTTCTAGAAATAAATATAGCCTATATCACTTGTGCAAGAATTTTTAAAATTGGTCTAGTACCTTTTTTAGTTTATGAGACTGTCTCCAGTTTAGTTCGTAGTTGGCGCCGTTGGCGGCGCTGGCGTCGTTCTCCGTCTCTATTGCTCTCGTAGTTAAGATACACACGAGGAACGTTCGTCTCTCTTGCTCTCGTAGAGACAACTGTCACAGCGCGACTGTCACGCTGCTAAGCGGCAATTTGGGTCACAGAAAGTTTGTCTTCAGAGCGCCCGTAGGAAATGCACCTCTAATGTAAATATCTGAGCTCTTTGCTAATAGTTCTTGTCCATAAACAAGAACCTAGCTACCTTTACGTGCTTTTCAAAGCAAGTAATGCTCTGAAGAACAAGCGCTCATCCATCCGAGTAAAGACCTCTGCAAACGTTACTTAACTTTCAGAAAATAGGGACCTTTGTAAACGTTGCTAAACTTCGTGAGTACCTTGTTAACACACTCAGTTACAAGCAAGCATACTAAAAAATAGTAAAAACTTATTTCAATACGTGCTTAATTGCAAATAAGTACAATCGACAAGAGAAATCCACATAAAATATTAAAATTTTATCGCAAAACTAATATTTTCTTCGTAGTCGCCTTGGAGCGTCTTCAAATATATAATTTTTATTTAAGCGTTTAATTAAAGGCGCGGTTTATGAGCTGGTTTTAAATAAAAGTGTATCGGATAGTTAAGTTATGAGTGAGAGCCTCGTTAAGCGACCGAGGTCGCTCGTGGACGCACTCGGATTACTTCTTGTTGCGTTTATTGTTAGTTTCAGATGAGCTGGAAACGCATCTATACTATTATTATGTTTATAATAATAACATAGGAAGGCAAAAAGTTTAATAAGTAAGATGATCCTTTAATTTGTTATGAATTGTATTGTTTTTCTTAGCTTAGATTTGGCTTAGGTATTTCTTTTTTATTTGATAGGTCAACCAAAACCACATAATTAATCAGTTCACAGACATTCTAAACTCATTACTCCCCTATTTTACGTTGCAGGTTATTAATCTCGACTCGAAAAAAAAACAAAGAATAAAGATTATCTCTTTCTTGGTGTCTAAACACACTATGCCGAAGTTACGTGGCCGAAGTTCGGCATGATTACGTCTGCAATGGAGTTGAATTACTAACGACACATTATGCTGAAATTACGTTGCGTTATAGCGTACAGCTTAACTTCGGTCGGGCGTAAGCTCAGCGGCAACTTTCCTAGTAGTAGCACACAAGCATAGTTCGTAGCACGAGCGCAAGTTCGGCGTAGTTATGGCGTGTCATATCAGCCGAATACATCGGAACGTAAAATCAGTCGTGGAACTTCGGTTGCGTAAATTCGGCCCAGTGTGTTTAGACACTTAGACCTCGGATATAATGGCGTGATAACTTTAAAATACTCCTCAAAGTAGAAGTCACCAAGGCAATTGAGTAGGTATAATTTAAACCTTAATGAGGATATTCACTACGGAAGCTTTCATACAACAAACTTAATAAATCAGGTAAAACGTCACTTTGTGTGAAATTTTAGACCTTTCTTGTGTGTGGAGGCGATTTTGCTTTCCCAAGTACAAAGATTTTTGCGCAATTATGTTTGACATTTCTTCAGTTATTAGATTGTCATTTTATATTCAGCAGTTGAAATATGTCACATAAGCAAGCCCGATTTGGGGGAGGTACATGTATAAAGTTCAAAGCTTTTAATATAACCCTATTAGGAGTACGTTTACTGTAGCACAAAGAGTTTCTTAGTACATTTATTTTTTTATACCGTCCGCAACTTGAAGTAACCTGAATCGTGTGGGATACTAACGACATGGAACTAAGTAAAGAAATGAACAGGGAATGAATTTTTTTCTCAATCAAATGAATTTAATTTGAAGTCAGCCATCATGGTCGTCTAGTGTTATTTACAGGACGTTCGGCTTGAAGCCCGTACTGCGGATTCTGGTCTTGCCAGATAAGACAACCTATTAGCTTTTACACGTTGCGACTACCGCGTGACCTCCGCAACCCAAAGCGATAGCGATATTCCATAGCTTAGATCAGTATTAGTATATTCAAATTTAGTAAGTGTACTAAATTAAGGTATATATACTTAGAAGGATATAATAGCTGAAATGAGAAAATTCATTAAGAAAATTTATAAACGATATTTTCCTCTTGGAAAATTACATTTTAAAGTGCGCACTGCGTACCTCCTTGCATTCTCCAGTTTAATGACAACGTGTAGATGTTCAACTTATTCTATTTCGTTATGTACAATTTTCTAGTCCATTAAGGCTTTATAAAGGAAAAGTTTGGTACGAGTTTGAACAAATATTTCAATGAAAGACGTTATACATTTTTGCACATTTTGAAATAATTTTGTTTTGAATATTTTGGTGATGGGTGCTTGTAGACGTATGTGACATTTCGCAGAATGTTACGCTGGTGTAGAACTGAAATCGTGAAGGATTGTTTTATTTTTAAATTACTTTTTCTATATCAGTGTAAATTAAATGGAACTGCTAGGTACCTACAGAAAATTGCGTGACCCGTTTTAGAAAACCGATTTTATTATTTTATGAACTTGAAATCTTTGTGCTTTTTTCTTAGTCACCTCTTAAGACACCCACGCAACAAAATGGCGTAGTGATATTTTGTATTCGAAATCCGTCACCACAAGGTAAACACGTAACAGAACATTGAAAGCTTGGCTTTTACGTTCATTTCACCCACCTTGTTTACGAGTACAACTTCGTCGCTTTTCGTAAAGACTAGTATTGATATTACTGGTATCTGGTAATGGGATCACATAGAAAATTTACGGTGTTATTTATGAGGAGGTTTATTGACATGTTGACCAAAATAGCATTGATTTTATCTTTAGGTGGAAAACAACCTACAACCTACAAAGTGGTAACTTTTGTGTTAAGCTTACGCTTTTCCGAAGGTTTCACTCGATCGTCTATAAATTATTATAATCTAATACTGATATTTTAAGCTGAAGAGTTGGTTTGTTTGTATGGTTGGTTGAAAACGCTAATCTTAGGAACTACTGATCCGATTTCAACAATATTTCAGTGTTAGAGAGCCCATTTATCGAAATTATTTCACCCAGTTCCCCTGCTGCTACTTGGAGATTCCTCGGAACTCTCGGTATTGGCAAATTCGGCAAACAGCAACCGTTCGACCTGCCGAATGACATCGGTTTGGATGATATGAATCGCCATTTCGCCAAAACTCCGACTTTAGATTATTTAATCCGATGCCAAACGGTTGAATATATAACAAATTTGCCCCGTATTAGTGTAGATCTATTTAGGTTTTTTCCAGTTGCGCCGGGTGAGATCAAAAAACCATCCTATCCATTAAAACCAAGGCTGTAGGATGCGATGATATTAGTCGACGAATGTTGATTCCTATTTTAGATTAGCTCCTACCTGCGCTAACCCACATTATTAACTTTTCATTTGATTCTGGTGTATTTCCATCCTCATGGCGCAAAGCATTTATCCGACCTTTACCCAAGATCCCCAATCCGTCATTGCCTACCCACTTCCGTCCTATATCCATCCTTCCTTTCCTGTCTAAAGTGCTGGAGGCCTGTGTCCATAAGCAACTGTCTCGCTTCGTTTATGATAATAACTTATTAAGTCCTCTCCAGTCGGGTTTTAGGCCAGGCCATAGTACTACCTCCGCACTCCTAAAAGTGACTGGCGATGTTAGGGCGGGCGTTGAGGATGGCAAGGTCACCGTACTGGTCTTGGTTGATTTCTCGAACGCCTTTAACACCGTCAGTCACGACATCCTCCTATCCATTCTCTCCCATTTTATGATCTTATCTGACGCACTGGATTTATTTTCCTCATATCTTCGGGAGCGTCAGCAGGCGGTACGCATTGATGAATCCTGTTCATCTTGGTGTGTTCTCGACTCTGGCGTTCCACAGGGCGGTATTTTATCTCCTCTTCTGTTCGCTCTGTTTATCAATCTCATAACCCATGACCTTCGGTGTACTTATCATCTGTACGCCGATGACTTGCAGTTGTATTCACAGGCCAGGGTAGGAAATCTATCTGATGCTATTGAAGCTGTGAATCGTGACTTAGCAGCAATCAAACATTGGTCCGATAAGTTCGGCTTGTACGTGAACCCTTCTAAGTGTCAGGCCATTATTATAGGAGGCAACCGTATGATGTGCCGTGTAAAGGTGTCATCTCTTCCATCTGTTGTTTTTGATGGTACTGTTATCGAAATTTCTCCGCATGTAAAGGATTTAGGGTTACATATCGATGACACTCTTAGTTGGCGAACTCACATCACCAATGTGAGCAAACGAGTTACCGGGACCCTGCGTTCTCTTTATCGCCTAAAACATTTTCTTCCCATAAAGACAAAGGTGACGTTAGTGCAAACTTTACTATTCCCGGTCATCGATTACGGTGATGTTTGTTGTTTCGACCTGAATGGAGATCTTCTCGATAAACTTGTCCGTCTTCTCAATAACTGCATTCGATTTATTTATAATCTTCGCAAGTATGACCATGTGTCTGCTTTTCGTTCCGAACTACGCTGGTTCCCCATTCGTCAGCACCGGAGTTTGCGCGCACTCACAACGCTATTCTCTCTTCTTCATTCTCCAACTCCCCCTGCTTACCTTCAATCTCACTTCCAATATTTAGGCTCCTATCACGCAAAAGATCTTCGCTCCTCTAATAATCTTCTGCTTTTATGTTCATCACATTCTTCTGGTCTTGTGCACTTGTCGTTCATAGTCCAATCAGTTCTGCTCTGGAATGCCCTTCCATTAGAGATCAGGAAGGCGTCGAACCGCTGGAATTTTAAGTCTATGGCACGTGAACATATCCGAAAGGGACTATTGGCACCATCATCTTAATCATTGTATTATATACCTATATATATATATACACACACATCAACAAAGTCTAGGGATATTTTATATTTCATCAAATATCTAAAAATCTATGAAAAATTTTCTGATACAGTAAATAGAAGAATCATAGATTATTTTAAGGTCTTTAATAAAAATAAAAAACATTTCGTGTTTTTTTTTGTTTTAAATAAAAAAATTATTTTTTTTAATCATCATGGAAAATTAGTATGATAACAACAAACATTTCTTCTTAAAAAACTATTAATTTTAATAAAAATGGAAAAAATCTTGTAAAATCTAATCATTAATAATCAGTGTTGCCACCTCTTACATTGATTACACATCGACATCGATTGTTAATACTTAAAATTAAATTGTCAATGTCTTGCTGCGGTATGAGGTCCCATGTCCTTTGCAAGTGTTCGTAAAGTTGTTGTTCAGTCGTCAAATTTGGTGGAAAATCTCTCAAAGCTTTTCGTTGTAACATGTCCCAGGCATGCTCGATAGGATTTAAGTCGGGCGACTGTGCAGGCCAATCCAAAACTTGAATATCGTGCTCTCGGAGAGCGGTCGATACCAGCCGCGCCGTATGGCAAGGAGCATTATCGTGCATGAGTAGAAATTCATGGCCTATTTGAGTTCTGTGTGGGACAATAACGGGCTCTACTACCTCCTCGTGGTATTTTTGTGCAGTCATGCTGCCTTGGATCCAAACGAGTTGGGTTCGTCCGCCAAGACGAATTCCTGCCCACACCATGATTGTCCCGCCTTGGTATGGGTGGACCTCCTGAGGGTGCCGTAGACGGCTAACTCTCCCTGGAGCTCTCCAAACGCGTGTTCTTCGTGAATCCGGGTGAAACCCAAACCGGGACTCATCGGTGAACAGCACCAAAGACCATTGTTCGTCACTCCGTGGTAAATGCTCCCGAGCCCACGAAAGCCGCCGACCGCGATTGCCACGTCGCAATGCTGGAACACGCAATGGTCTTCGAGCATGAAGATCAACTTCATGTAACCTTCTTCGCACGGTTTGGTCGCTTACCAGCAGCTGGTGGTCCTCCTGGAGCCTTTGCACTAGTTGCAGCGCTGTGATATTGGGTTGTCTTCTGGCGGTCATTTGGAGAAATCGATCCTGTCTCTGCGTAGTAACACGATATCTACCTGTGTACTGTTCGGCCACATCTCCAGTACTGCGATAACGTGACCACAACCTTGATATCACATTTTGACTGGTATGTAGGGCCTCAGCAACGACGCGTTGAATTGCACCATTTTCTAACATGCCCACGGCTCGTAACATTTCATCTCGACTCAAATGACGACGTGACATGACTTTTAAAGTTCGTACGTCACGTTAAATTAAAAAAGAAAAACAATTAAAAACCCTTTTCATTAATAATTATAATAAAACAGTTTTAACTTTCTTTAATGTAACGAATTACTAGCAAATTTGCCGCCATATTTTGTTTATTATTTTGTTTTTTTTCTTTCCATGTTCAAATTTTTAAAATAGAATAAAAGAGGTTTTAATCTGTATATAAACTTTTTGTGGAAACTAACAAGGTTCTAAACTATAAACTCGTAAATAATTTAGGATTAAGATATCCCTAGACTTTGTTGATGTGTGTGTGTATATATATATATATATATATATATATATATATATATATATATATATATATATATATATATATATATACATATATACACATATATATATATATATATTTACATCCCCATGTTGATATTGCGTCCTACATGGTGGTTTTTACCGATGATGTTGCGTCCGACTGACTTGTTGCGTCCTGTATACGGACGCAAGATTAACCATCTCTCAAATTCAGCCAGGAGCCATCAAAAGATTAGTACAATGCATGGGTGAAATATTGGCATGGACGTAGTTTTGTCACGAGAGTGAATTTCGGCGTATTTTTTAGTTCCGCAGTGAGCCGCGCAAATTTTAGAGGCCGCTACTGAGAGATGTATATTAATGGCGTATATTCATTATTTTGGTTACATAATCATGCCGATAATATTGCTGCCGTAATTCTTATTCAGTATAATAAAAAGGTTTTATCGATAGTAATTAGCGATTTAATTGCGTCCAACAAAACGGCGCAAATACGGAGATGGCTAGCGTGAGGGGACGGAGTTAGCACGCGGGTTGCAACCTGTTAGAAGCCCGCAGCGTAATTTTGTTTACACCGTTTTGCCTAGCCAGCCGGGGCGGATGCAAAAACACTTGTGGTGTGAAGTGGAAGTAAAATAACCAGCAACATGAAAAGAAGTGCCAGGTTACTTTCATTTGCAAGTAACTATTATCATAAAGTTCAATTAAAATGATTAATAGGTAACAGGTAAATGAGTATTTTTAAGTAAATAACTTATTAAGTAAATAACTTGTAATCAAATTGTAAGCTGAGAGTAAATATTATATTTCTTGAAAATATACCAAGAAATGTAGAGTATGTTTTGTTTACGTAACTCGTACTTCCTTCAATAAAAAATTTTTTTGCTGAGTTAGGTAAAGCTATCAACAAAAGCTTTACATATAATTGAATAATAAACATAACTATCAAACGATGTAACAACATTCCTTCTTTAAGTAAAAGGGTGCATTTGTAAGAAAGCCTACTTTTTACCTCAATTTTTTTACGCATATTTTACGGTTTTATTTAGCTTGGCCAGTTTATTTGTTTGTTTGGGTCAAATTTACAACAAAAGTATGTCTAGTGTTCTTGATTGACTAGATTGCATCGTGAAAAAATTTGTAATTTTATGATTATGGTCTTAATATTGTACTTAATAACTAGGCAAAAATAAAGCTTGATGGTATTACCGATACAATTCCTTTCTTCTTGATGCTTCCTTAGTTGGGCCCCTTGATGGCCCTTGGTTACTTCCCTTGATGCCACCTTGGTTAAAGGCCGCGCCACACAAGTAAGCGGATGTTAAATAAGCTACAAGCTGCGCAATATCCAATCAACGCGCAGCTTTATGTGAGGTTCAGTCAGGATTGGATATTGCGCAGCTTGTAGCTAACTTCACATTCACCAACTTGTGTGGTGCGGCCTATACGTCCCATATTATTTTCTGGTTGCTTCCCTTGTTGCCTCGCCCGATATCCACTGGTTGTCTTTATATATTTTTTTTACTCGTCTAACCTGTTATGATGATCGTGGAGTGAGTGGGTCAGTTGTCGGTGACTTATTATTTTTCACCAAAGATGGCACACAACCGATTTTAATCGTGTACAAAATTCGAATAGTTCACTCGAGTTGATATATACTACTCAAAACAAAATAAGGGCCACTAGTTTATTTACATTTAGGTGCACTTTAGTAAACTGAAAGTGACTGATAAGTAGCATTATATTGATATTACGAACTCTTTGGTGTTTGATCTATTTTATGGTGGTGTTCGTGTTCCTAATTTGAAAAGTATTGGTCATCATTCCAAGAAAAAAAAAATTAAATATTATTCTTAAGTTTTTCTTCGATGGTCTTCTTAACTTGTCTCGGTTATTTTAGGAAAAAAGTTTTACTTTTCAATTTTAATTGATGCATTTATCATTTCACGTTAATCATGCTACCATTACGAAGGCACATGGATACAATTACGGCAACCAGAGCCATTACTATGATTCAAGAAGGCCGTTCTCATCGTTACGTGGGTTTGCAGTTGGGATTTTCTTGAAGAGCTGTTCAAAATGTATGGAATCGCTTCCAAGAGACCGGCAGTGCTGCCAGGAGACCCGGTTCAGGTAGAGTTCGTGTAACAACGGCGCACGAGGATCGGTACATCCAACTAAGTGCTCGTCGTGATCGTACAGTTACGAGCCGTAAGTTGCTACACCGCCTACGGCTGACAACGGGTATCCGTGTCAGTGATCAAGCTATACGTAATCGGTTGCACGAAGACCAGCAAATGTCAAGACGACGAGTTTTTCTAATTCCTCTGACCAGGGTTCAACGTGCAAACCGTTTAAGATTCTCGCATCAGTATTTGAACTGAGGGATTAATCAGTGGGGCAAGGTGCTTTTTACAGACGAATGCAAAATAAATTTTTTCAATGATGATCGGCGTGTTAGGGTGTGGAGACCACGCGGCGAGCGGCTGAACGATACATCGAGGATGTCATCAGGCCTCAAGTGATCCCATTTGCACAGCAAGTGGGGCCTGGATTCATCCTGAAGCAAGACCATGGCCAATTACCATGGCCAGCTAACAGTTCGGATTTAATTCCAATCCAGCAATTGTGGGACCAATTGAAACGAAGGGTTCGAGTGAATGAGCAAGGGGTCTACAATCAACAGCAGCTGATTGACGCTTTAAAACGTGCCAGGGAGGAGATTCCAGATGTTAAAGTGAGGAATTTGATGCAGAGTATGCACACAAGGCTTCTGGAGTGTATTGCTAAGAGAAGAGGACATACTCGTTACTAAAAAGAAGAAGCAAAAGTGACAAGAACAGTATTTTGTATTTTTTCGGTGATTTCTTTTGTTCATGTTTTTCATTCAATATGGCCAATTTCATTATGGACTTAAAAAACAATTCCTGATCATTATTTTAAACAATTGTTAGCTTATAAAATTATAACTAATAACATTATTTTGTAGTTACATAAGTTAAACAATTGTCTTTATTGTTTTCATGGTACAGCAAAAAATCTTAGTGGCCCTTACTTTGTTTTGAGTAGTATATAAATATTTTTTTTAATTATTCTTAATTTTAAAAAAAACAGCTCAGCTGATTTCGATAAAATTTGAAAGGGACCAACATTGAAGTATGACCTATGAAAAAAAGAACCATTCAAAACGGTTCCTTATTGGGAAGTAATCCGCGAAATAAATATACAAAAAAACATACAGTCGAATTGATAACCTCCTTCTTCAAGTGGATTATAAATCAAATAACTTTGACTTGCAATATAATTCTTAAACTACTAGTACGATTTAAATGAATGTATCTCGTCATACGATATTCTCTTAGTCAGGTATTAAACATTCAGACGTCTAGGTTATTCATATGGGCTAAATTGCACCTGGAACCCGACATCCTAAGATCGGAGATAGTAACGGCCATTGAATCGTTAAAAACTAATAAAGCGCCAGGTCTGGATCAAATTACAGCTAAAGTGTTGAGGGCTCTGGGTGAAAAAGGTGTTGACACACTGCACAACATCTGCAACCACGTATAGTGGAACGGCAAGTGGCCCACGGCCCATAAAAAAGGTTCGACCAAAAAATGTGATAATTATCGCACACTCGCTTTAATTTGTCACGCAAGCAAAGTCCTATTAGACATCATAAACAACCGGGTCCGGTATTATCTTGACTGGCAGATCCCGCAAGAACAGGCCGGTTTTGTCAAGGGAAAAGGCACGCGTGTACAAATATTAAACGTCAGGCAAATTGTGGAAAAATGCTACGAGTTCGACACACCTGTCATAATGTGCTTCGCCGACTATAGTAAGGCATTTGTCTGTGTCAACTGGGGCTGTCTATTTTTATTTATTTAGGTTTGCTAACAATTGTAACAGTAATACAAGCAACTATTATAAACATCTTACGATCTAGAGTAACAGTTACATCCAATTATAAGCAAACACTACTTACACTTACAATAACAAACATAAGTAAGTAGGTATTACTAATAACAAGTTAAAAAAGTACGGATTGCAGTTCAGTTTTTGTTTACATAGCATACCTTTTCCTGATACAAAAATTTGCCAAGCATACAGAAATACATTTATAAGAAAGTATTACATTTTATAGTTTTGCGATATTTAGTAAGAGAATCAGCAAATATATCAACATCGTGATTGCAGAGGTTAAGTAGCTTGCACATGCGAGGGACAGGAGAGGTAGAGCCTGAAACAGTTTTTCTGGGTGGCGGATAAAGGAGACTGATGTATACTCTAGGATATTTGTATGGCACTCTAAAATTTATTCTATGAAGGAGTTGTGTACAGTCAATTTTGTTGCGGACAATTTTATATAAAAAAACCAGGTCTAAATATTTTCTTCTCTTTTCAAGTGTTTCCATTCTGTATTTTTTAAGTTTATCCTGATAAGAAACCATTCTTGCATACCATTGTTATGACACCATATAGACAACGAATCCAGATCTTTCTGAAGAAGTAGGGCCTTATTAAATGACTCTAGAGGCTTAAAGATTTTAAGGTCATATGCGAATAGCAGGGCAGGGGTGAAAGCAGTCCGGCAGGTCATTGATAAACATATTAAGTAATAATGGCCCTAAGTGTGATCCTTGAGGCACTCCTGAAGTTATGGAGCGTGTGGATGATTTGAAGCCATTCAATACAACCTTGGAGTCACGATAGCTTAAGTATCATTTTATCCACTTGTAGATTGGTTCACCAAATCCGTACATACATAATTTTTCTATGGGGGGTCTTATCAGAACTGGGTGTACCTCATCACTTGATTGCACTTCTGCAATCTTTATATCACAAGAACCAAAGTGTGGTGAGGATTGACGGCACAAAATCTAAACCATTCAGTTTTGAAAAAGGAGTTTGACATGGCTGCGTCCTTTCACCCATCCTATTCAATATAAACTGTGAATATAGTGAGGCGCACTTGCGATAGCTGGGAGGGAGGCATTACTGTTGGTGGACACAAAATCTGTAATTTGCGTTATGCAGACGATACCGCCTTGCTAGCGTCAGATGACGCCGAGATGATCACCTTACTGGATAGAATGGAGCGCATTAGCAGTGAACTAGGTCTCTCTATATACAGGTCCAAAACGAAGATCATGGTCATAGATTGCACAGGCAAGCTTGAGCCCACTGGGTCACTCAATTTAGAGACGGTTAACAGCTTTATATACCTGGGTTCAAGCATTAGTAATAATGGTTTTTGTGAATCTGAGGTGCGAAGAAGGATCGGGATGGCAAAAGGAGCCATGGCACTGCTATCAAAGATATGTCAAGAATATCTCTCTGAAAACCAAGATCAATCTTGTATGCACTCTGGTGTTCTCCATATTCTTGTAAGGCGCAGAGACATGGACCTTGAAAAAAGATGACCGTGATCGCACTGATGCTTTCGAGATGTGGTGCTGGAGGAAGATGCTGGACATCCCCTGGACAGCACACTGCACCAACGTATCGATCATACAGGAGCTCAAGATCCAGACGAGGCTTTCCACCATCTGCCTGCGCAGAGTTCTAAAGTACTTCAGGCACATTGCGAGGAAAGACAGTGATAACTTGGAAAAGTTAATAATCACTGGCAAAGTGGAAGTAAAAAGACCGAGAGGCAGAAGCCCGATACGTTGGATCGATCATATCCGCACGACTCTTAACACCACGGTATCGTGTACCGTAGTGTTAAGAATCGTGCGGATCGCTCTCCACTCAGCAGCAGATAGGAATAGATGGCAGGAAGTGGTCCGCAATAGACTGTTTCCACGAGGTGGTCACGACCCTCAGCATTAAGGAAACCGATGCGAGAAGAAGGTTATCCAATCTCGAGTAAATAGGTAGGCAGGTATCTTCTGCGTCAGTGTGCTACAACCTCGACAACATATTTGCTTAACATCAGGCAGTACGTAGTACATCGATATGGTTAGAACAAGAATGCCGACTCAATTATGACTGTAATAAGCTTTTTTTATCCTGGATAACGCTCGTATTTAATCAGGGTGCACGGCATTGAACCCAAAAAAGTCGAGCAAAAAAACTCAGTCGTTAGTTTTACTTTTACCGAAGCCATTCAGGTCATTTTCAAGTCTCTGTAACTTTCTTCTGGATAAAGCTAGACATCTGAACATTTCATTATCAAGAGAAAATCTTTATAATAATAGTAGATTGTATGACAAGGGAGCAAAATAGTATTTTTACGGCGAGGGCGCTACTTTGAACCACGAGCGAAGCGAAGGATTCTAGAATAGAATCCCGAGCGTAGAGAGGGATTCTAACGTAGAATCCTGAGCGCAGCGAGGGGTTCAAAATACATTGCCCGAGGGAAAAATAATTTTCTCTCGAGTCATATACTCTACTTTATATCCCCTTTCTATGAGAAAATAAATAAGAGATGGTGTTATGTAATTAATGAAATTAGACGTGTGAATATAAGTTAAAACAATTACAAATTTATATTTTCCTCTTTCACAACTCGACGTAGAACTCATTATTTTTGCAAAATTCAATAAAGTATGTACCTACTGATTACGAGAACAGAGTCGTAATTCGCGCGGTGTTTTTTTGTTAGCGCGGGTCACGCCCGTGCAGCCAACACGTACCAGCCAGTTATTTATACAATTTACGTTCGATTTCTATGAATGATATACGTTCCAAATTCAAATCACTTTTCCGCCCGCTAAAAAGTGCTTAACAGAAAAGAGCAATTTTGCTCCAACTAAAAGAGGAACAAAGTGACACCTTTCGAATAGAAGGGATGAAAAATATATTACAGAGTTTCATCCAAATCGAACTAGTACTTTAACATTATTGATTGTCACACTCACTCAACGGTCTTCATAAAATTCTAAGGTATTTCTAGCAGACATAGGTACAACCTTGTAATTTTGATGATCATTATCATTAAGCCTAAAAAAATAAAAAAAATCCTTAAACCTTTAGGAAAAATTCATACAAATGTACCGTTTTAATTTGGTCTAGTTTTCATATTTTAGAATATACACAAATAAGTTTGTTAACCTTTGTAGTACGTGGATTAGGTATTAATTACTCCACCAAGATAACTGCAGCTTAGAATTCGGAATTCAGTTTATGTCCCTACTAGATTCAAATATTTTTGGCTATCTAAAAGTACTCGTAGGGTCGGATCAGGGTAGGGATCGGGCAAGCACCGGGAAGTGACCGGCGAGGAGCACGAGTGGAGGTGCATAAATCGGGGCCCGGGGGGTGGGGTTTCACAGGTGGAGGGCATAGGTTGGGGTTCACAGGTGAGGACACGGGTGGGGGTTCACTGGTGAGGACAAGGGTGGGGGTTCACTGGTGAGGGCACGAGAGGGTTCACGGGTGGAGTACATAAGTGGGGATGCAGGTGCGAACTCATGGGTGGGAGTACGGGTGGGGGTTCACGGTTGTAGGCACGGGTAGGGGTTCACGGATGAGTGCAAGGGTAGGGGTTCACGGATGAGGCCAAGGGTGGGGTACACGGGTGAGGCACGGATGGGGTACGGATGAAGGTTCACGGATGGGGGTCACGGTGGGGTGCAGGGTAGAATAACACCCCATGAGGAGAGATGTTTGATAAAGACCATCACTAGCAAAAAGAAGTGAGATTTCAACAAAAACATTACATGTAAAAAGAACAACAACTTGAGCGGCAGTTCTTCAGTATATAGTTGTGAGATCAAATATGGCAACTAATGGTAGGTACCATTCGAAACGGACATGACGGCTGGAACACGAGAGTGTACGGTATCGATAAATATATCAGTTTAGGAGGAAGCAGCATTCTCAACACAATATATGGACTATATACAGAAAAAATATTCGGTATCAATATAACCTAATGTAGTAGGAAGTCATTTAATTAATGGAATGCTTATATTAAATACAGGAAAATATACGGATGCGATATAAACTTAAATTTAGATGGATGTAAGATAATCTGTAATACACATAGAACATATTCAGAAATATACAGTGCGTCACATTATTTCCATCATGAACGGACGCCAGAAACCAGCGAGAATTATTTGTAATTAAATATCTTCATTTCATGTTTAATCAAAATTTCTTGTTGATAATTGAATTCACATGACTAAAGTGTACCTATATTCGCACAAATATATATATATATATATATATTTACATCCCCATGTTGATATTGCGTCCTACATGGCGGTTTTTACCGATGATGTTGCGTCCGACTGACTTGTTGCGTCCTGTATACGGACGCAAGATTGACCATCTCAAATTCAGCCAGGGGCCATCAAAAGATCAGTACAATGCATGGGTGAAATATTGGCATGGACGTAGTTTTGTCACTAGAGTGAATTTCGGCGTATTTTTTAGTTCCGCAGTGCGCCGCGCGAATTTTAGGGGCCGCTACTGAGAGATCTATATTAATGGCGTATATTCATTATTTCGGTTACGTACATCATGCCGATAATATTGCTTCCGTAATTCTTATTAAGTATAATAAAAAGTTTTTATCGATTCTAATTAGCGATTTAATTGCGTCCAACAAAACGGCGCAAATACGGAGATGGCTAGTGTGAGGGGGCGGAGTTAGCACGCGGGTTGCAACCTGTTAGAGGCCCGCAGCGTAATTTTGTTTACACCGTTTTGACTAGCCAGCCGGGGCGGATGCAAAAACACTTGTGGTTTGAAGTGGAAGTAAAATAACCAGCAACATGAAAAGAAGTGCCAGGTTACTTTCATTTGCAAGTAACTAGTATCATAAAGTTCAATTAAAATGATTAATAGGTAATAGGTTAATGAGTATTTTTAAGTAAATAACTTATAAAGTAAATAACTTAGAGTAAATATACATACATATCGTCACGCCTTTTATCCCCGAAGGGGTAGGTAGAGGTGTATTTCTACACCCACTTTTCGCCAGATATACTTTAGTCCCACGTAATAAGGGGCGAGCCTATTGCCGTACCGGGCACATTTCCAGACTCCGTGTTGCTACTGAGAATTTCGTGACAGAAAAACCCAATAACACTGCCCTACATTGGAATCGAACCCGGGACCTCCCCATCCCACGCGCACATTTATGCGGCGAGACCAACGAGGCAGTCGTATAGGGTTTGATGTCGAGTTTTCCGTCTCTACGCAAAGATGGTATTTGCATCGTGTTATCCCTTAGTCGCCTCTTACGACACCCACGAGAAGATCACACGGCAAAAAATAAATATTATATTTCTTGAAAATATACCAAGAAATGTAGAGTATGTTTTGTCTACGTAACTCGTACTTCCTTCAATAAAACATTTTTTTGCTGAATTAGATAAAGCTATCAACATAAGTTTTATCTACATATAATTGACAATAATAAACATAACTATCAAACGATGTAACAACATTCCTTCTTTAAGTGAAAGGGTGCATTTGTAAGAAAACCTTCTTTTTACCTCAAATTTTTTTACGCATATTTTACGGTTTTATTTAGCTTGACCAGTTTATTTGTTTGTTTGGGTCTAATTTACAACAAAAATATGTCTAGTGTTGTTGATTGACTTGATTGAATCGCGAAAAAATTTGTAATTTTATGATTATGGTCTTAATATTGTACTTAATAACTCGGCAAAAATAAAGCTTGATGGTATTACCGATACAATTCCTTTCTTCTTGATGCTTTCTTAGTTGGGCCCCTTGATGGCCCTTGGTTACTTCCCTTGATGCCACCTTGGTTATAGGTCGCGCCACACAAGTTAGCGGATGTTAAATAAGCTACAAGCTGCGCAATATCCAATCAACGCGGAGCTTTATGTGAGGTTCAGTCAGGATTGGATATTGCGCAGCTTGTAGCTAACTTCACATTCACCATCTTGTGTGGCGCGGCCTATACGTCCCTTATTATTTTCTGGTTGCTTCCCTTGATGCCTCGCCCGATATCCACTGGTTGTCTTTATATATTTTTTTTTACTCGTCTAACCTGTTATGATGATCGTGGAGTGAGTGGGTCAGTTGGCAGTGACTAATTATTTTTCACCAAAGATGGCACAAAGCCGATTTTAATCGTGTACAAAATTCGAATAGTTCACTCGAGTTGATATATACTACTCAAAACAAAATAAGGGCCACTAGTTTATTTACATATAAGTGCACTTTAGTAAACTGAAAGTGACTGATAAGTAGCATTATATTGATATTACGAACTCTTTGGTGTTTGATCTCTTTTATGCTGGTGTGTGTTCCTAATTTGAAAAGTATTGGTCATCATTCCAAGAAAAATAAAATTAAATGTTATTCTTAAGTTTTTCTTCGATTGTCTTCCTAACTTGTCTCGGTTATTTTAGGAAAAAAGTTTTTTTCTCGCGTTAATCATGCCACCATTACGAAGGCACATGGATACAATTACGGCAACCAGAGCCATCACTATGTTTCAAGAAGGCCGTTCTCATCGTTACGTGGGTTTGCAGTTGGGATTTTCTTGAAGAGCTGTCCAAAATGTATGGAATCGCTTCCTAGAGACCGGCAGTGCTGCCAGGAGACCCGGTTGCGTATTTACAAAGCCTATACCATTAGAGTGAAAGTGCAAACTGAACTAGCTTAGCTTTTGTTTGACAAAAACTTGACGAAACCCTAGTCTATTCTAGTACAGAAATTAACCGAAATCGCGTAGACTTTGTAGGATAAATTCATTCTAACATTGCAGCAACAAATGCTATTCAATTTGGGTCTAGGTTTGGGAACACAATGTGCCTAGTGCCTAGTTTTGGTTGGTTAGGTGCGACTGTATGTAGGTAATTCAAGTAACTAAATAGGTTATGTTAGGTTCTCTTTTGACCCTTAACCCAAAAATAGGAGCCCTGCAAAGCAGGGCTCCGTCAACTTAGTTTATATTATATTAATTCAGTAAGTAGACTTTATGTCCAATTAAATAGTTTTTAATAAACTATTTTTGGGTTAAGGGTCAAAAGAGAACCTAACATAACCTATTTAGTTACTTGAATTACATACAGTCGCACCTAAAAAACCAAAACCATGTTTGAAAATATCTTGACAAAGGCTTATCTATTTGAGTGAATATGAGTCATACTGTACTAGGTTTTGTACGTGTATTTTCTTTGAAAATATCAAGGCAAAAATCTAATCCATTTGAGTCAATTTTTTACTGAGATAGATTAGGTATTGTCGTGTAATATGCATAAACAAAAGCTATTCTATTAGAGTCTGACTCGTGACTCAAATAGTATAGGCTTTGTAAATACGCGACCCGGTTCAGGTAGAGTTCGTGTAACAACGGCGCACGAGGATCGGTACATCCAACTAAGTGCTCGTCGTGATCGTACAGTTACGTGCCGTAAGTTACAACACCGCCTACGGCTGACAACGGGTACCCGTGTCAGTGATCAAACTATACGTAATCGATTGCACGAAGACCAGCAAATGTCAAGACGACGAGTTGTTCTAATTCCTCTGACCAGGGTTCAACGTGCAAACCGTTTAAGATTCTCCCGTCAGTATTTGAACTGGGGGATTAATCAGCGGGGCAAGGTGCTGTTTACAGACGAATGTAAAGTAAAAATTTTCAATGATGATCGGCGTGTTAGGGTGTGGAGACCACGCGGCGAGTGGTTTACGGAGTAGGTGGTAGGTAGGTGGATGCAGGATCCACGAAGTTGACCGTTTTGGTGGTCCCAACGTAATGGTTTGGGGTGGGATTAGTTTACACGGCAAACCGAGCTCCATTTTACCATTTTAAATGCGGGTACCGTAACTGCAGAACGTTACATCGAGGATGTCATCAGGCCTCAAGTGATCCCATTTGCACAGCGAGTGGGGCCTGGATTCATCCTGAAGCAAGACAATACCCGTGCACACACAGCTCGATCGACCCAAACTGTCCTAGAAGGGTCTCATATTGAGGTATTACCATGGCCAGCTAACAGTCCGGATTTAATTCCAATCGAGCAATTGTGGGACCAATTGAAACGAAGGGTTAGAGTGAATGAGCAAGGGGTCTACAATCAACAGCAGCTGATTGACACTTTAAAACGTGCCTGGGAAGAGATTCCAGATGAAAAAGTGAGGAATTTGATCCAGAGTATGCACACAAGGCTTCTGGAGTGTATTGCTAAGAGAGGAGGACACACTCGTTACTAAAAAGAAGAAACAAAAGTGACAAGAACAGTATTTTGTATTTTTTCGGTGATTTCTTTTCTTCGTGTTTTTCATTCAATATGGCCAATTTCATTATGGACTTAAAAACAATTCCCGATCATTATTTTAAACAATTGTTAGCCTATATTATAACCAGTGATCGGAGTAGGTAGGTTGAAATGACGTCATTGATCCGAAACGTATATATTAATATGGGCATTTCTCCGGAAAGTGTTGATTATCAAAATCACGGAACTTAGGTAGGAATTGTATTCTGCCAGGGTTGCGGAATTTACGAAGAGTTACCGCGGCCCTGGAACGCAAAGGTCACTTGATGGAACACGGTTGGGTTTTAGTCAGCAAGAGTCTGACACTCGGAGAAAAAAAGATGTAATATGTACATATTTAACAATAAACAATGTTGATTTATACTCTTTTTATTTATTCTACCCTTGTAAATTACCATGACCACTATGAAAATATTGAAATTTGTAAAAGTCCAATAATTTATAAATAGTTGTGGCCGTATAAAGGCTAAGAATAAAAAATATTAATGCTTCGATCGGAATTCGATTGGTTTTTTTATTATTCAACAGATAGATAGAGAAGTAAATAACAAATTATTTTGTTTTGATACTTTCCTTTAAATTTTGAATTGAGTACCAAGTAATAATATCACTACCAACATTTACAATATTTAATTGAATCCGGAAATACCGGAATTAATTTTCGGATAAATGGCTTATCCATGTTATTCTTTCTGTGTGTATTTATGATACAAGTACCAAAAATCAATCTACCTACTCCGATCATTGATTATAACCAATAACATTATTTTGTAGTTACATAAGTTAAACAATTGTCTTTATTGTTTTCATGGTACAGCCTTAGTGGCCCTTATTTTGTTTTGAGTAGTATATATATACTTTTTTAATTATTCTTAATTTTTCAAAAACAGCTCAGGTGATTTCGATAAAATTTGAAAGGGACCAACATTGAAGTATGACGTATGAAAAAAAGAACCATTGAAAACGGTTCCTTATTGGCGGAGTAATCCGCGAAATAAATATACAAAAAAACATACAGTCGAATTGATAACCTCCTTCTTCAAGTGGAATATAAATCAAATAACTTAGACTTGCAATATAATTCTTAAACTACTAGTACGATTTAAATGGAATTTGGAAATGTACCTCGTCATACGATATTCTCTTAGTTAGGTATTAAACATTCAGACGTCTAGGTTATCCATATGGGCACATATGGAAATTTGCACCTAGAACCCGACATCCTAAGATCGGAGATAGTAACGGCCTTTGGATCGTTAAAAACTAACAAAGCGCCAGGTCTGGATCAAATTACAGCTAAAGTGTTGAAGGCTCTGGGTGAAAAAGGTGTTGACACACTGCACAACATCTGCAACAATGTATAGTGGAACGGCAAGTGGCCCAAGGCCCATAAAAAAGGTTCGACCAAAAAATGTGATAATTATCGCACACTCGCTTTAATTTGTCACGCAAGCAAAGTCCTGTTAGACATCATAAGCAACCGGGTCCGGTATTATCTTGACTGGCAGATCTCGCAAGAACAGGCCGGTTTTGTCAAGGGAAAAGGCACGCGTGTACAAATATTAAACGTCAGGCAAATTGTGAAAAATGCTTCGAGTTCGACACACCTGTCATAATGTGCTTCATCGACTATAGTAAGGCATTTGACTGTGTCAACTGGGACTGTCTATTTTTATTTATTTAGGTTTGCTAACAATTGTAACAGTCATACAAGCAAATATTATAAACATCTTACGATCTAGAGTAACAGTTACATCCAATTATAAGCAAACACCACTTCCACTTACAATAACAAACATAAGTAAGTATTACTAATAACAAGTTAAAAAAGTACGGATTACAGTTCAGTATTTTTTACATAGCATACCTTTTCCTGATACAAAAATTCGCCAAGCATACAGAAAAAAATGTATAAGAAAGTATTACATTTTATAGTTTTGCGATATTTAGTAAGAGAATCAGCAAATATATCGTGTCCGTTTCGATGGCGCGGCCACGTCGTTTTTTTTTTATATGTTGACAAGATTTTGTAAAAAATTGTAAAAGTAGACTCCCAAAACCATAAATTTGTCAAAGCTAAGGTTAAAAAGTTATAAGGGTTTGAACGTGGCCGCGCCATTGAAACGCTCCGAACCGCGCGGCCACGGAGATCTTTAAAACTAAGCATTGCAGAGACCTGAAATTTTGGTAAGTAAGAGATTGAATTTGTAAAAAATTTGTAAAAGTATAGAAAAAATCCTGAGCTTATATTTAAGGAGCTGTAAGACTAAATAAGCCATGGCCGCGCCATTGAAACGGTGAAAAACACATTTTCGCCGATATCTCGCTGAAAAAGCAACGCAGACGTCTGAAGTTTTTTGTAAAACCTGGATTTGAATTTGTCAAAACTAGTAAAAATAAAACAAAAATCCTAGGTTAAAATTTCTGGAGCTTTAAGACTAATACGCCATGGCCGCGCCATTGAAACGGTGAAAAACACATTTTCGCCGATATCTCACTGAAAAAGCAACGCAGACGTCTGAAGTTTTTTGTAAAACCCAGATTTGAATTTGTCAAAACTACTAAAAATAAAACAAAACATCTTAGGTTCATATTTCAGGAGTTGTAAGACTAAAACGTCATGGCCGCGGCATTGAAACGGTGAAAAAATGCGTAATCTACAGCTTCTGAAATGGGAACATAGGGTTTTTATGCGCATTTTTACCTGTTTTGACAAATTCAGATCTAGGTTTTCAAAAAACTTCAGACCTCTGCCTTGCTTTTTCAGCGAGATATCGGCGATTACGTATTTTATCACCGTTTCAATGGCGCGGCCATGGCGTATTAGTCTTTATATCTCCAGAAATATAAAACTAGGATTTTTTGTTTTATTTTTACTAGTTTTGACAAATTCAAATCCAGGTTTTACAAAAAACTTTAGAAGTCTGCGTTGCTTTTTCAGCGAGATATCGGTGAAAATGAGTTTTTCACCGTTTCAATGGCGCGGCCATGGCGTATTAGTCTTATAGCTCCAGAAATATATACCTAGGATATTTTGTTTTATTTTTACTGGTTTTGACAAATTCAAATCTGGGTTTTACAAAAAATTTCAGACGACTGCGTTGCTTTTTCAGTGAGATATCGGCAAAAACGTGTTTTTCACCGTTTCAATGGCGCGGCCATATGGCGTATTAGTCTTATAGCTCCAGAAATACAAACCTAGGATTTTATGTTTTATTTTTACTGGTTTTGACAAATTACAATCTGGGTTTTAAAAAAAACTGAAGACGTCTGCGTTGCTTTTACAGCGAGATATCGGCAAAAATGTGTTTTTCAACGTTTTAATGGCGCGGCCATGGCTTATTTAGTCTTACAGCTCCTTAAATATAAGCTCAACATTTTTTTCTATATTTTTACAATTTTTTTACAAATTCAATCTCTTACTTACCAAAATTTCAGGTCTCTGCAATGCTTAGTTTTAAAGATCTCCGTGGCCGCGCGGTTCGGAGCGTTTCAATGGCGCGGCCACGTTCAAACCTTTATAACTTTTAACCATAGCTTTGACAAATTTATGGTTTTGTGAGTCTACTTTTACAAATTTTTACAAAATCTTGTCACTATTTTTTTAAAGAAATAACGTCATTGCCGCGCCATCGAAACGGACACAATATATCAACATCGTGATTGCAGAGGTTAAGTAGCTTGTACATGCGAAGGACAGGAGAGGTAGAGCCTGAAACAGTTTATCTGGGTGGCGGATAAAGGAGACTGATGTATACTCTAGGATAATTGTATGGCACTCTAAAATTTATTCTATGAAGGATTTGTGTACAGTCAATTTTTCATCAAGTTTCCATTCTGTATTTTTTAAGTTTATTCTGATAAGAAACCATTCGTGGGAAACGTGGGGGCGACAAATGCCACAGAAATCTTTTTTGAATTCTTTCTAGCCTGAAAATATGAACGGCATAAAGCGGTCGCCAAACTACACTACAGTATTCTAAATGACTTCTCACAAAACTATTGTGTAACAAAAATGTTGTATGAGGCTTGCGAAAATCCTTTCCATTTCTTACAATATAGCCCAGAGATCTAGATGCTTTCCTACTGATCATTTCCAAATGAGGTACAAAGGTTAACTTTTTGTCTAACAAAACGCCTAAATCTTTAACACAATCACATTCATTTAATTCTACGCCGTTGATCGAGTATTTTGATGTTATTTGGTCAATCTCACGAGTAAACTTCATAAACTGACATTTATTTGGATTCAATTGCATACCATTGTTATGACACCATATAGACAACGAATCCAGATCTTTCTGAAGAAGTAGGGCCTCATTAAGTGACTCTACAGGCTTAAAGATTTTAAGGTCATATGCGAATAGCAGGGCAGAGGTGAAAACAGTCCGGCAGGTCATTGATAAACATATTAAATAATTAATGGCCCTAAGTGTGATCCTTGAGGCACTCCTGAAGTTATGGAGCGTGTGGATGATTTGAAGCCATTCAATACAACCTTGGAGTCACGATAGCTTAAGTATAATTTTATCCACTTGTAAATTGGTCTACATACATAATTTTTCTATGGAGGGTCTTATCAAAACTGGGTGTACCTCATCACTTGATTGCACTTCTGCAATCTTTATATCACAAAAACCAAAGTGTGGTGAGGATAGACAGTACGAAATCTAAACCATTCAGTTTTGAAAAAGGAGTTTGATATGGCTGCGTCCTTTCACCCATCCTATTCAATATAAACGGTGAATATATTGTAAGGCGTACTTCCGATAGCTGGGAGGGAGGCATCACCGTTGGTGGACGCAAAATCTGTAATTTGCGTTATGCAGACGACACCGCCTTGCTAGCGTCAGATGACGCCGAGATGATCACCTTACTGGATAGGATGGAGTGCATCAGCAGTGAACTAGGTCTCTCTATAAACAGGTCCTAAACGAAGATCATGGTCATAGATCGCACAGGCAAGCTTGAGCCCACTGGGTCACTCAATTTAGAGACGGTTAACAGCTTTATATACCTGGGTTCAAGCATTAGTAATAATGGTTCTTGTGAATCTGAGGTGCAAAGAAGGATCGGGATGGCAAAAGGAGCCATGGCACTGCTGTCAAAGATATGTCAAGAATATCTCTCTGAAAACCGAGATCAATCTTGTATGCACTCTGGTGTTCTCCATATTCTTGTATGACGCAGACACATGGTACTTGAAGAAAGATGACCGTGATCGCACTGATACCTTCGAGATGTGGTGCTGGAGGAAGATGCTGGACATCCCCTGGACAGCACACCGCACCAACGTATCGATCATACAGGAGCTCAAGATCCAGACGAGGCTTTCCACCATCTGCCTGCGCAGAGTTCTAAAGTACTTCAAGCACATTGCGAGGAAAGACAGTGATAACTTGGAAAAGTTAATAATCACTGGCAAAGTGGATGTAAAAAGACCAAGAGGCAGAAGCCCGATACGTTGAATCGACCAGATCCGCACGACTCTTAACACCACGGTTTCGTGTACCGTGGTGTTAAGAGTCGTGCGGATCGCTCTCCACTCAGCAGCAGATAGGAATAGATGGCAGGAAGTGGTCCGCAATAGACTGTTTCCACGAGGTGGTCACGACCCTCAGCATTGAGGAAACCGACGCGAGAAGAAGGTTATCCAATCTCGAGTAAATTGGTAGGGAGGTATCTTCTGCGTTAGTGTGCTACAACCTCGACAACATATTTGCTTAACATCAGGCAGTACGTAGTACATCGATATGGTTAGAACAAAAATTCCAACTCAATTATGACTGTAATAAGCTTTTTTTATCCTGGATAACGCACGTATTTAATCAGGGTGCACGGCATTGAACCCAAAAAAGTCGAGCAAAAAAGCTCAGTCGTTAGTTTTACTTTTACCGAAGCCATTCAGGCCATTTTCAAGTCTCTGTAACTTCGTTCTGGATAACGCTAGACATCTCAACATTTCATTATCAAGAGAAAATCTTTATAATAATAGTAGATTGTATGACAAGGGAGCAAAATGGTATTTTTACGGCGAGGGCGCTACTTTGAACCACGAGCGAAGCAAAAGATTCTAACGTAGAATCCTGAGCGCAGCGAGGGGTTCAAAATACATTGCCCGAGGAAAAAATAATTTGCTCTCGAGTCATATACTCTACTTTCCATCCCCTTTCTGTGAGAAAATAAATAAGAGACGGTGTTATGTAATTAATGAATATATTTAATAAAATCAGACGTGTGGATATAAGTTAAAACAATTACAAATTTATATTTTCCTCTTTCACAACTCGACGTAGAACTCATTATTTTTGAAAAATTCAATAAAGTATGTACCTACTGATTACGAGAACAGAGTCGTAATTCGCGCGCTCTTTTTTTGTTAGCGCGGGTCACGCCCGTGCAGCCAACACGTACTAGCCAGTTATTTACACAATTTACGTTCGATTTCTATGAATGATATGCGTTCCAAATTCAAATCACTTTTCCGCCCGCTAAAAAGTGCTTAACCGAAAAGAGCTATTTTGCTCCAACTAAAAGAGGAACAAAGCGACACTTTTCGAATAGAAGGGATAAAAAATATATTATATCAGAGAAGAAGAAAGCTTGGTTAGATTGGTTGGCTGCCAGAGCAAATGAAAGAATGGGAAAGGCAACAAGTGATGACATAGATGAAGCAAGAAAGGAGTTTGTTAGGTCAAAAAGAATTGTGGAAGAAATTGTTAAAAGGAAAAAAGAGGAAAAGAAAGATGAGTTTGATAGCAGACTATCTGAAGATTTCCGGAGAAATATAAAGTTTTTCTGGAAATCCGTTCGTGCAGTTCGAGGAAGAACTCAATCCTCAGAATACACGTCAATCAGAGACAAGAATGGAAAGATACTGAATGGTGAATCATGCGTGCTGAAGAGATGGAAGGAGTATTTTGGAGGTCTATATGAAAGAACGGCGATAGAGACATCGATCGACGAAATGAATGGTAATAATAGCAATGATGAAAGCGATATTGGTGTGGATGAGATTGTGAAGGCGTTGGGAAGTATGAAATTAGGTAAGGCTGCAGGATATGATAGGATTACAGTTGAAATGCTTAAGGCTGGACAGGGCATCATAGTTGGTCAGCTGCAGCGCTTATTTAACTTGTGCTGGAGCACCGGCCGAGTACCTGAAGACTGGACCACAGCGGTGGTTGTGCCTCTTTATAAGGGAAAAGGCTCGCAACAAGACTGCAAGAACTATAGAGGCATTAGCCTTCTCAGCATTGTTGGCAAATTGTATGCGAAGGTACTGATTGAAAGAGTTATGGAAGTAACCGACAAGAAAATATGGGATGTACAAGCAGGATTCCGAAAGGGTATGGGGTGCACGGATCAAGTCTTTTCCTTGCGGTGCGTAGCCGAAAAATTCTTGGCCAAAGGTCAAAAGGTCTATTGCGCATTCGTGGATTTGGAAAAGGCTTATGATAAAGTGGTGAGGAATGAAATGTGGTCGGTACTGTCGATGTATGGGGTGAACAGCATCCTCATACGAGCTCTGAAGTCCCTTTATGAAGATTCTAGAGCTTGTGTGAGGATAAATGGGTCGTACACGGATTGGTTTACCATCGAAACAGGTGTTAGACAGGGATGTGTAGCGTCGCCGTGGCTGTTCAACCTCTTCATGGACAGTTGTTTGCAAGATTTGAAAAATAGTGACTGTGGATTAAGGATGAATGAGTTACTTGTCAAATGCCTCCTTTATGCTGATGATCAGGTTATACTTGCGTCTTCAGCGGAGGAGTTGCAGGAGATGGTAACAATCATGCATGGTGCGTTAGAGAGGAAAGGAATGAAAGTAAATGTAAGTAAAACGAAAGTTATGGTTTTTGAAAAGGAGGAATGCGTTACGGCTTGTAATGTTATGATCGATGGACAGCGAGTGGAGCAAGTGAATGAGTTTGTATATTTAGGTACGCTGTTTACAAGAGATGGTAAGAATGTAGAAGATATTGAAAGAAGAGTTAATGCAGGTAATAGAGTGAATGGAGCTCTGAAGGCGTTTATGAATAGCCAAAACGTGTCCAAAAAGGCACGTTTGGCTGTCCATAGAGGGGTGTTAGTACCTACTCTTATGTATGGTAGTGATAGTTGGGTATGGCAGAAGAGTCATGAAAGTAGAATAAATGCTGTAGAAATGAGAGCACTGCGAAGTATGTGTGGTGTTTCTTTGACTGACAGAGTAAAGAATTGTATGATAAGAGAGTGTTGTGGGGTAAAAGAAGATGTAGTGACAAGCATCGAGAAAGGTATGCTAAGATGGTTTGGACACGTGGAGAGGATGGATGACGAAAGACTGACCAAGCAGATATATAAGGCAAGTGTGGAAGGGACAGGACGAAGGGGAAGACCTAGGCGGACGTTCTCTGACCAGATTGGAGACATCCTAAAAATAGGACAGGTTAGAAGCACCCTGAACAAAAGAGCATGCATGAGAAATCTGATGGGAGTGAATGAAGCAAGAGAGATATGTCAAGATCGTTGCAAATGGCGCTCCGTAGTCTCTGCCTACCCCTCCGGGAAACAGGCGTGAGTCTATGTATGTATGTATGTATGTAAAAATATATTACAGAGTTTCATCCAAATCGAACTAGTACTTTAAAATTATTGATTGTCACACTCACTCAACGGTCTTCATAAAATTCTAAGGTATTTCTAGCAGACATAGGTACAAGCTTGTAATTTTGATGATCATTAACATTAAGCCTAAAAAAATAAAAAATCCTTAAACCTTTAGGAAAAATTCAAACAAATGTACCTTTTTAATTTTGGTCTAGTTTTCATATTTTAGAATTTACACAAATAAGTTTGTGAACCTTTATAGCACGTGGATTAGGTATTAATTACTCCACCAAGATAACTTTGCGGTTTAGAATTCGGAATTCAGTTTATGTCCCTACTAGATTCAAATATTTTTGGCTATCTAGAAATACTCGTAGGGTAGGATCAGGGTAGGGAACGGGCAGGCACCGGGAAGGGACCGGCGAGGAGCACGGGTGGAGGTGCATAAGTCGCGGCCCGGGGGGTGGGGTTTCACGGGTGGAGGGCATAGGTTGGGGTTCACAGGTGAGGACACGGGTGGGGGTTTACGGGTGAGGACAAGGGTGGGGGTTCACTGGTGAGGGCACGGGGGGGTTCACGGGTGGAGTACATAAGTGGGGATGCAGGTGCGAACTCATCGGTGGGAGTACGGGTGGAGGTTCACGGGTGTAGGCACGGGTAGGGGATCACGGATGAGGGCAAGGGTAGGGGTTCACGGATGAGGCCAAGGGTGGGGGTACACGGGTGAGGCCATGGGTGGTGGTTCACTGGTGAGGGCACGGGTTGGGGTTTACGGGTGAGGGCACGGGTGGGGGTTCACGGGTGTGGGCACTGTTGGGGGCACGGATGGGGTACGGATGGAGCTTCACGGATGGTGGTCACGGTGGGTGCAGGGTAGAATAATACCCCATGAGGACAGATGTTTCATAAAGACCATCACTAGCAAAAAGAAGTTAGATTTCAACAAAAACATTACATGTAAAAAGAACAACAACTTTAGCAACAGTTCTTCAGTATATAGTTGTGAGATCAAATATGGCAACTAATGGTAGGTACCATTCGAAACGGTCATGACGAAACACGAGAGGTTACGGTATCGATAAATATATCAGTTTAGGAGGAAGCAGCATTCTCAACGCAATATATGGACTATATACAGAAAAAATATTCGGTATCAATATAACCTCTAATGTAGTAGGAAGTCATTTAATTAATGGAATGCTTATATTAAATACAGGAAAATATACGGATGCGATATAAACTTAAATTTAGATGGATGTAGGATAATCTGTAATACACATAGAACATATTCAGAAATATACAGTGCGTCACATTATTTCCATCATGAACGGACGTCAGAAACCATCGAGAATTATTTGAAATTGAATATCTTCATTTCATGTTTAATCAAAATTTCTTGTTGATAATTGAATTCACATGACTAAAGTGTACCTATATTCGCACAAATAACAATTGAAATCTCATTGACAGTGGTGGACGCCACAAGGTTCGACTTTGAAATGACGCAAGAAGTGTTCCGCGATTTAAATATATATATATATATATATATATATATATATATATATATATATATATATATATATATATATATGTATATATATTTATGTATATATTATATTATGTTACATAGTATATATTTAATAATATAACCATGCATTTATTGTTATTATTGTAAAATACACCTTATCTTTTTAACGTGACCAAAACTATTTGTACACCTACCATACCTATCTCTGCATCACCCTATGGTTGACTGGTAGAGAATGCTTATAGCATTAAGTCCGCCATTGTACCTATGAGTTGTACATAAAGTTTAAATAAATAAATAAATAAATTTATCGAAGAAGGCTATAATAGGCTATATAATATTCACGCTATGAGCCATGGGAGCGGCGCTGTAGCCTTTAGTAACGCGGGTGTAACCGCGGACTCATCCAGTAATATAATAAATACCTTCTGTGATTATTTCTATTCTATAACAGTGTACTTAATGTTCAAGCCATTTCAATTTTCTAGTAACATGAACTCTTTTCAAACAGTCGCTGATTTGTTAAGAGAAAAGTCAGTCAAAGCATCCATACAACGGTCACTCGTCCTCTGATTTGCAACTTTTTGAAAGATATTTTTTTAATTTTCGGGTTTCTTATTTCTCGCTTCTGAAACTTGAAGTATGAAGCAGTAAGAAGCAGTACTTTTAATTAATAAAATCGTGACGTCTATGCTGTCTGGCCACGTGGCACGTGTCATTTTCAATTTCGTCTCTCCGCCGTCTCAGAGAATAACTTCTAACTGTATTAACTTTTAACGAGAAATAGTATTTTTGTTTCGGTTTTTAGGGTACCGTTATTGGTAAACTGTGTCTTTTTTGTCCATGCTTTTTATTTTCTTCGGATGCAGGATTTTGTTTTGTTTGTTAGGGGCGGTGAAAGTGGTTAAGAGAGGTTTTATCCCGGGAAGTCCTGAAAATAAATCCATCTTTGCAAGAAAACTAGTGAGTATTATTTCAATTTAACTTTTATTATCAATCCCATGGGAATTTTGGGAAATTCCTTTTTAGTGCCCCCCAGTTAGTGACACATATATACATTCGAAGGTGTCAGCATTCAAATTAATAGCTGAAAAGTGTTACGCATATTACAATCATATAATAATATCGTGCAGTTTTAATTTGCTTAGGCGCTTTGACAAGTTAAAAGGAATACATTTAAAATAAATAGAAAACCGTACAAGATAAAACAAAATCATATATCATAGAAATTGTGTTTTCTATTAAATTCTTATTAACCCCGCGTAAAATAGAACCCTAAGGGATCGATGTTTATGGTAGGTTCTTGACTAGGTGGTAAATATTACGAGAAATAAAATATCTAACGACATGTGACGATTAAAAATGTTTTATTAAGATTGAGAGAAGATCACGTGGTAGACCGAGTCATCCGAAATAAATCAATAAATATTATTTGAATGAACGTTTCGATTTTCAAGAAATGGAAATAGGAGACATTATAGGGTGGCGCAAAAGTCTATCTATACTGCAAATCGTCGATTAGCTACGCTTAATGTAACTTGTAATGTTTTGTCTGAGTAAAGTAATCTTAATATATAAAATCCTTGCGTTACTGACTGATTGACAGACACGCTGCAACCGAAACTACTGGTCACAAGAAGATAAAATTTATCATGTATGTTTCTTGAGGAGTGTAAGGTAGCACTAAGAGAGGATTTTTGGAAATTTCACCCCTTAGGTGGTAAAATTGGGGGTCAAAGTTTGTATGAAACTTTTTATTCCTTCAATGGATTGACTCCAAACTTTGTATATTTGTTCCTCAAACGACGATAGGGAACACTAAGAATAATTTTTCTGGAAATTCTTTCCCTAAAGGGGTAAGATAGAGAGTCAAAGTTTGTATGTCACTTTTTATCTCTCTAATGGATTGACTACAAACTTTGTATATTGGTTCCTTAAATGACGATAGTGAACACTAAGAATTAGTTTTTTAAAAATTCCGACCCTCTGGGGGTAAGATAGGGGTGTTACTTATAATTCTTTCAGTGGATTAACATCAAACTTTGTATATAGGTTCCTCAAACGACGTTCGTGAACACCAAGAAAGGAGTTTTCGAAGTCAGTCCCCTATGGGGATTAAGAAAGGGTGTCCCATTTTGTAAAATAAAAAAAATACTTCACTAGATTCACTTGAAACTTTGTATATCGGTTCCTAAAGTGACGTTAGTGAATTCACCACTAAAACGGGCTTTTCAAAAAGGGGTCCCAGTTTGCATGAAACTTTTAATTCCTTCACTTGATATTTTTTATCAGGTAAGTACTTTTTATCAGTCATCTGCTGACCAAGGCTTCTCTCCTGTCTTTAACCTAAAATACTAAGAAAGGGTTTTTGAATTAAATAATTTATTTTACATTTTTTAACAATATCGCTGAGATATACAAATGTATACTGCTACGGAATCCTTGGCTAACTTAATTTAAACTAGCTATTGCAAGCAGCTACGCCTAAATGTTCATAGTTTGTTCGAGAGTTTTCATGAACCATTAGTAAAATACACACGTAAATCGATTCAGCCATTTTTAAGATTACCCTGAATAAATAGACAGACAGAAAAACAATCTAAATGAATCATTGGGGTACTGGAAACGGGTTAGCAACAATATGCAATACAATTATTTTGAGATTACAGACAGTTAGTTTATTTTTTTTATAGTCTCACGCCTGTATCCCCTAAGGGGTAGGCAGAGGTGTAATATTATTACACACACATTACGCCATGTTGCATATTAGGTCCCACGTAATACGGGGCGAGCCTATTGCCGTTATCAGGCACATTGGCAGACTCCGTGCTGCTACTGAGAATTCGGAAAAACTCAGTAATACTTTTGCCCGACCCGGGAATCGAACCCGAGACCTTGCGTTTAGCAGATGCATACGCTATCCACTGTACCACGGAGGCAGTCAAATATTATTTATTTGTATAATCTGTCTGTATATAAAATCCTTGCGTTACTGATTGACTGACAGACATGCTACAGCCGAAACAACATGTATGTATGTGTGCATGTAGATGAAATTTAGCATGTATATTCCTTGAGGTGTGTAGGGGCACACTAAGAGAGAAGTTGTCAGAATTTGTATGAAACTTTTTATTCGCTCAATGGATTAACTTCAACCTTTGTATACCTATTGGTTCCTCAAATGAAGTAAGTGAACACTAAGAAAGTCTTTTTGGAAATTCTTACCCTAAGTGGATAAAAAGGGGAGTCATAATTTGCATAGAACCTTTTATGCCTTCAAGGGATTAACTTCATATTTTTTTTATTGGGTCCGCAAATGACGTTAGCGAACTCAAAGACATTTATTTTGGAAATTTCCCCTAAGACGGTGGAAAAGGGATTCAGAGTTTGTGTAAAAACTTATATTTTTTCATTGGAATCACTTCAATCTGTTACGGACTGACTGACAGACACATTACAGCCGAAATTACTGGGCGCAAGAAGGTTAAATTTAGCATGTACATATGTTCCTTGAGGAGGGTAGGGGTGTTTGTATAAAATATTTTATCTAATCGTAATTTACGCGTGCGAAGCAGCGGGCAAAAGCTAGTAATTATAATATTCTTATTATATGCTACCACATTCACACAACACCATCTAGTCCCAAACTTGTTCAGTCGGTGCTAGATTATGGATAAACATACCTACATATGTATTTTCTTTTAGTAAAAACATACATACTGTACATAGAAAGCCCCAGAGCAAGACAAACATCCATGTACGCAGACAAATGTTTGACTAGAGCGGGAATCGAACCAGTCGATTACACTCCCGCTACGCCACCGGGACTCAAAGATATTACGTTTCGTGAGCTGTCTCACACGTATTTATGAATATGATAACGATATGCGATATCAGCAGAAACATGTTATCGAGAATTTCCAATATTGGCTACCGCTCCACGTTTCCTATTGGCATATTAAGTTTAGCGATCCCGACTGTTTAACATCAGATATCTGTGACCGGAATGTGCTTCTGACACTTGCGTCGACCGCAATAGCTTGGGCTGTATCTGGTCAATTATTGTATATCGGTTTGGTACGAGCTTCCTAAGTTTACATTTGCAAAATCCTTCAGTATCATTCTATAGGGATGGATTTTTACATATAAACTGAGGAATTGTTTTCATTCAGAATTCAGTAAATATCGCGAATAAGACCCGTTTTAATAAAATTCTATGATGTATCTACCATTTTCTTGTAATATCATTGACGCCAACCATGTAGTCAATATAGAAAAGAGGGCAGCGCTAGCTAAACAAACGCAGTGTATGTTAAATCCCACGCAACCACGGCCAGACACGACTCACTTTTCCAAGTTACACAACAGTCTATTAAGTTGTTAATTAATATCGCTTGGTAAACTTTGAAGAAAACTTTGTGAGGAAACTTTATGTCTGAAAGTTCTCAACAATGTTCTCGAAAGACATGTGAAGTCTGTACATGCTGTACTCGACCAGTGTGATGGACTACGGCTTATCTTTTATCATAGTAAGAAGAGGTCGTTCTCAGCGGTTAGACAGTTTATGTCAGGGTTCATGACCCCTAAGTATGATCAATCATTATTGGTCATGACTATTTAGTGCAAGTTTACATATGGCAAATATGGCTTTAAGTCTCATATAACATGGTACATGTCGGGTTATAGAGTTCTTCATTG
Organism: Euclidia mi; assembly: GCA_944739405.2. Taxonomy (NCBI): domain Eukaryota; kingdom Metazoa; phylum Arthropoda; class Insecta; order Lepidoptera; family Erebidae; genus Euclidia; species Euclidia mi. Next base: position 8,074,636 of record OX123190.2, on the reverse strand, counting down.
CTGAAAAGACACTGTGCCAAATGTAGAATACCATCGCATAACATTATTTATTTTTTACAAAAGAGATTTGTAGTTCTCGTTTCCCTACAAATAAGAGACTAACTCCGGTGTCAGAATTTGTAGACCACTCGGCCATGGCCTAATAGTTCTTGCCCATAGACAAGAACCTAGCTACCTTTACGTGCTCTTCAAAGCAAGTTACGCTCTGAACAACAAGCGCTCATTCATTCATCCAAATAAAGACCTCTGCAAACGTTTCTTATCTTTCAGCAAAATAGGGACCTTTGTAAACGTTGCTAAACTTCGTGAGCACCTTATTAACACAGTCAGTTACAACCAAGCACACTAAAAAGTAATCAAACCTTATTTCAATATGTGCTTAATTGCAAATGAGTACAATCGACAAGAGAAATCCACATAAAATATTAAAATTTTATCGCAAAAATAATATTTTCTCCGTAGTCGCCTTGAGGCGTCTTCAAATATATCAGTTTTATTTAAGCGTTTATTTAAAGGCGCGGTTTATGAGCTAGTTTTAAATAAAAGTATATCGGATAGTTAAGTTATGAGTGAGAGCCTCGTTAAGAGACCGAGGTCACTCGTGGACGCACTCAGATTACTTCTTGTTGCGTTTATTGTTAGTTTGAGTTGAGCTGGAAACGCATCTATACTATTATTATGTTTATAATAATTTAGTTTAGTTTAGTTGGTCGTGGGTTTTCCGCACTTAGCCACTTATTTGGGCCATTGTGCGTAAGTGGCGACTTGATTGACGCCAACTACTCACACCACCTTAGCTCCTTCCAGAAAGCCATTAGTTGGCTGATGTCGTTCAAAGCCTCACACATGGTTCTGGGGTTGTTCAGCAGCTTTGCCCGTTGGTCGCTCACACTTGTGCAGTGCAGAATGACGTGAGCGGGTGTTTCTTCGGTTTCCATGCAGCCCCTGCACAGTGGGCTGTCCGTAACGCCAATGTTGAATAGGTGCTTGTTGAGTGGACAGTGGCCGGTTATTATGCCTGTCAGATGCTTAAGAGATTTTCTATTAGAATGCAGCAGCTTGTGCGAGAGTCGCTTGTTCATGCAGGGGATAGCATATTTTGTTTGTCTGCATTCTTTTATGTCTGCCCACTGTTTTTCATGTTCATGTGCGGTTCTCTCGCCTAGCCACGTTTTGAGTTGACTTGCCGGTATCGGTTCAATCTTGGGTCCCATTATCATTGTGTCCGATCCTTTCCGTGCCAGTTGGTTTGCGGCGTCATTGCCTGTGGAGTTGCTGTGGCCTTTAGTCCATTGCAGCGTAACCCGATTCTCCTTTGCAATCTTTTGCAGCTCTAAGTGGCATTCCATGATGAGGCCGCTGTTAAAGTAGTTGCTGCCGAGAGCTTGTAGTACAGAGACACTGTCCGTGATAATGCGTATAGACAGGTCACTTACGTTCCTGGGCGCGATTGCTGTTGCGGCTCTTGTTATCCCAACACACTCAGCTTGGAATATGGTGTTATGAGTGCCAAGGGATGTTGAGATGTTGATATTTAAGTCATGGGAGAATACGTCCGCACCTGTCCCATGCTTCGTTTTTGAACCGTCTGTGTATACTCTGACTTCGTGTATACCAGAGCCTGGCCTCCTTCACTCGGCCGTACCTACAGATAAGTGCCTACACTTTCGCGCGGCTTCCAAGCCGCGTCGTCACCGCTCGCGCGCAGGGCTGGCTAATAACGTGAATTTTAATAGTGAACAACAAAAATGTCTCATCACAAGTCTGGTGCAAAGTATCGCTCATTTAACGGATGTGTGTCGAAAGCAACTTGAAATTTAGATTTTATTTATTTTACGAGAGCAACTTGAAAATTGTACTTTTTATTTGTTTAGATATCTCAACGATTATGGTGTCAAATTAAAGATCTAGTTCAAAAACTATTTTATCTGTTTGAATCATGTAAATCGGTCCACGCGTTTAGGAAATAACTAAGAATTAGTATAAAGAAAATGTAAACGACCAGAATTTTTGTGGTTTTTGTTCTACGAGCTCAAATAGTGGGATAGGATACTTATAGGATAATTATTTATTATTAGGTACGTGGTCAAGTAGGTAGATAGACGATGCATAAATATTATAGTAGCAGCGGCAAGTCGACAACCCTAGCGCGACAGCTAGCGCACCGCTCCGCGCCAGGCAGTGACAGCGTTATGTGTTAGAAAAGAGAGGGAACAGTTAGGTGAATATCGCGTTAGGTACTGAGTGCTTATGCGAGCTGAATTGCACTTTCTTGCTTAGTAGCAAGAGTCGCCATTTCTATAAATTGGTTTGCGAAGTGGTGCTTCTGTTCGTTAGAACTATCTATTCTGTGCCAGAGCTGTCTGTGTGTTCCTCCTGTAATTGGATGTGTTATTTTTTGTCAAAGACAAAGGTTTTAGGGATGAGATCGCAAGCGGCCTCTAGCATTGGGATCTCTTTGGTTAAGGTCCCTTTTATTTATTTATTTAAACTTTATATACACAGTGTATACAGGCGGACTTAATGCCATGGGCATTATCTCCCAGTCTACCTTAGAGTGGTGCAGAGAGAAAAGAAGTAGGTGTAATATAATGAAAATGAATTTGAAATAACACAAATATTGTAGATCTAAAGATACATATATTAAAAATATATATATACACATAAGTTACAAATAAACATACATAATATAGATGTATTATAAAACTACATACATACATACATACATACACACATGAATATATAAATACATATATTAATATATACACGTACATAAGGTATACATACATACATAGTCTCACGCCTATAACCCCGAAGAGGTAGGCAGAGGTGTATTTCTACACCCACTTTTCGCCAGATATACTTTAGTCCCACGCAATAAGGGGCGAGCCTATTGCCGTACCGGGCACGTTTCCAGACTCCGTGCTGCTACTGAGAATTTCGTGACTGAAAAACCCAATAACACTGCCCGACCCAGGAATCGAACCCGGGACCTCCCGATCCCACGCGCACATTTATGCCGCAAGACCAACGAGGCAGTCAGTTATATATACATATTAAACACATATGAAATTTAAACGACTTAGGACACAATCGCCGACTCAGCCAATAGAAGTTCCTTCACCTTGAACTTGAAAGTAATTTTAGTCTTAGCCATCCTGATTTCAAGAGGGAGGGCTTTCCAGAGAAGGATAGATTGGACAGTAAAAGAGAAATGAAAAAAGTTAGAGTTATGAGAGGGTACAGTGAGTAGAAGATTATTGGATGAACGGAGGTTTCGTTCATGGTTACAGCATAAGTATTGAAAATAGGAAGATAAATACTGGGGAGAAGTTGAAGATGTAAGAATAGTATAGAGGGTAGTGAGAACACGCAGACTACGGCGTTGACGTATGGGAAGCCACTTGAATTGGGTACGATAAGTAGACACATGGTCATACTTGCGAAGGTTGAAAATGAATCGAATGCAGTTATTTAGAAGACGGTCAAGTTTATCAAGGAGATCTGCATTCAGGTCAAAGTAACATACATCACCATAGTCGATGAGGGGGAAAATCAAAGTCTGCACAAGCATTGTCTTAATCTCAGGTGGTAAAATGTTCCGGAGGCGGTAGAGAGCACGCAGCGTACCGGTGACCTTTTGACTTAGCTGGGTTACCTGGACTTGCCAATTCCGCGTCGTATCTATGTGTAGCCCATGGTTTTTGACAGCAGGATTCAAATTGATGGTGGTCCCATTAAAGGTTATAGGCGACAGGGATGATAAGTCTAGTCGTTTTAACAACCATTGACTACCCACAATGATAGCTTGGGTCTTGCCAGGGTTTATGGTTAGCCCAAACTTCTGACACCAGGACAATATAGCAGTCAAATCCCTGTTGATTTTGTCGATCGCCTCATTGACGTGTTCCACACTTATTTGGGAGTAAATCTGCAAGTCATCGGCATACAAATGGTAAGCGCACTGAAGATTTCGAGTTAGGACATTTATAAAAATAGAAAATAAAAGAGGAGAAAGAATGCCGCCTTGAGGAACGCCCGCAGTAGTATCAAACCATCTCGACGATAACTCGTTGACGTGGATCGACTGCTGATGATGCGACCTCGAAGATAATTTGAGAACCAATACAAAGCTCCAGCCGAGACCTTGAGGTGGGAGAGGATAGATAATAGGATATCGGGACTGACGGTATTGAAGGCATTTGAAAAATCAATTAACACCAGGACAGTGATTTTGGTGTTTTCCATGCCTTCACGAATATCGCCAGTCACTTTAAGGAGGGCAGAAGTTGTGCTATGACCAGGCCTGAAGCCTGATTGTAGAGGACTCAACAACTTGTTGTGTTGGATAAAATTAAACAGTTGCTTGTGCGCACAGGCCTCTAGCACTTTAGAAATAAAGGGAATTATAGAAATGGGACGGAAGTGTTCAGGGAGGGTGGGACTTTGGATTTTGGGCAAAGGTATTATATAGGCCTTGCGCCACAGGGAGGGAAAGGTACCAGAGACTAAGGAAAAATTTATGATGTGGGATATCGCCGACAGTAGATGATCCAGGATCGTCGTAATCATACGACGACTAATATTGTCACATCCCACAGCATTAGATTTTATGGATAGGATGACCTTTCTGATATCGTCGGGAGAATCTGGAGAAAAGCAAAAAGAATAAATGTTGGGTTGAGGTAACCCCGCTAAATAATTAACAGTGTGACTCATGACTTGGTGATCCAGCGAAGCAGTAGTGGTGAAATATCGGTTGATACCATTTAAGTCATGAGTCCCATGAAAATCAAGATGCCGCTGTTTGCCAATGCCTAGTGTTCCAAGGAACTTCCAGGTACTAGCAGGCTATGAGCAAGAGATATTATTAAGAATATGTTGGCGTTTGGCTTTGCGCACCATCTAGTTGCACCGATTTCTTGCAGACTTAAAACGCACCCAATTTTCTACACATCGGTCCCTTTTATACTTCCTAAACTCTCGGTTTCTTCGTCGCATAGCCATCCGAACACCCGCTGTAATCCAGGGTGCTGGTGGACGCTTCAGTTTCACCCGTTTCACGGGGGTATGGACGTCGTAAAGTTCACAGACTACTGCGTTGAAAATATCCACTTTTTCGTCCACCGTGGAGGCGGATACCAATCTGTCCCAATTTAACCTTGAAGCATCTTGCTTTAGTTTATCCACATCCATACGACCGAAACAACGCATGTGCAGAACTTTGGGCGGGGATTTGGGAGGTTTCAGACGGTAAGACAGGAAAATAAGGTCGTGGCGGGAGAATCCAGGAGCAGGCAGTTGGCCATAGGATGTGACTAACGAAGGAGAGGATGTAAGCATTAAGTCAAGCCAGGTGTCCTCACCATTATCGTTGTGGTGAGTGGCTTGTAACGGTAATACGTGGAGGCTGGCTGACTGAACGATGTCGAGTAGCTTACGGGAACGACAGGAATTACGGGAAAGGAGGTCGGTATTGAAATCGCCCATGACAATATGATGAGCATACTGAGACCCTAAAGATTCCAGAATCGGCTCGAGACTGGAGAAATAATCGGCACTAGGGGGACAATAGACAACGCCAAGAACAGCTCTAGCGCCCTTGGCGTTAATCTCAATAAATAAGTATTCCGCAGATGAAGAGGTAGGTGAAGAAGACGCTAAGATTTTAAACGAGCAGGTACTGCGGAGGTATATTGCAACACCACCTCCTCTCTTACCGACTCGATCATTACGAATAAGGATGTAGCCGGGCAAAGAGTACGAAGTAGAAGAGAGAACTGGTTTTAGCCAACTCTCCGAAACCAAGATAGCATGCACATTTGAACCTGAAAAAGCTTCCAGCAAGTCACTGTAATGGCTCGGAATGCTTTGTGCATTGATATGACACACGTAAAAAAATAATTGATGTCCAAATGACTTTTGAAGGCATTCGCTCAACGTGCCATTAGCCGAGCAGAAACTTTCATTATCCGATGAAGTAGCTGACTCATTGGCCGACAAATATGTATCTAAGTACATAAGTAAATAATATCTTAATATATAAAATCCTTGCGTTACTGACTGACTGACTGACAGACAAGCTACAGCCGAAACTTCTCGGCGCAAGACGCTGAAATTTGGCATGTATGTTTCTTGGGGACCGTAGAGGTGCACTAAGCAGGGATTGCCCGAAATTCCCACGGGATCGGCTAAAACGGGTAAATTTAAAAAAAATGCAGGCGTAGCTGCTGGCGTCCTCTAGTAATAAATATATAATTGTGGTTTTGCTTAGCGCTGAATCCTCTTAGTACATTACTAGAGGGTTCAGGGTTAGGTTAAAGGCTACGCAGGGGCGGTCAGATCATATCCCACTTGTTGTTCATGGATGACTTAAAGTTGTTTGCTCACACCAATTCACAGTTGATAGATTTACAAAAAACTACTGAAAGTTTTAGTAATTCTATCAAAATGGAATTTGGTGTGGATAAATGTGCAGTGATACATGTAAAACAAGGAAGGATGGTGGAATCTGAAGGGTTTCAACTCTCAGATTCCATTAAGCTAAGATCACTTCTGCGAACCAATACCTAAAAATACTTGGGTATGTCACAGGCCTTATGCATTAACGAGACAGACATGAAGCAATCGTTGCAAGAACGTTTCTTTAGCCGCCTGACAAAAGTGCTGAAAAGTCTTCTGTCGGGTGGCAATAAGGTTCGAGCTTGCAACGGTTGGGTCATGCCGGTTCTGATGTACTCCTTTGGCATACTCAAGTGGACTCAGACTGAGTTAGACGCCCTGAACAGAAAGATGCGTACAATGCTGACAGCTTACCGGATGCATCATCCACGCTCATCCGTAATGAGGTTGTATATTCCGCGGAAGTGTGGAGGTCGTGGCTTTTTAAATGTCAAATCTCTACACAACCGCGAAGTATACAACCTCAGAGAATATTTACTCAACGCGAACGTGGATATGCATCGGGACGTTGTCGCAGTGGACGCCGGATTAACCCCGCTCAGTTTATCGAAGGACAACTGGCACAGACCTGTGCTTAGCACTGACGATCGCAAGCTTGTTTGGCAGAGCAAGGAGCTTCATGGCTGGTTCTACCGGGCTCTACATGGGCCGGAAGTAGACTTATTAGCCTCGGTGAACTGGCTACGTTTCGGTGACCTCTTTGGGGAAACCGAAGTGTTTGTCTGTGCAATTGCTGACGAAGTGATCATGACGAATAACTACCGGAAATATATCCTGAGGGATGGCACTACTGATATTTGCCGTGCGTGTCACCAGCCTGGTGAATCCCTCAGGCATATCATTTCCGGTTGTTCTCGTTTTGCTAACAGTGAGTACTTGCACAGGCATAACCAAGTAGCCAGGGTCATTCACCAGCAACTTGCTCTGAAATACAGGCTTGTCGATCGTGAGGTGCCGTACTACAGGTATGTGGCAGAGCTTGTCCTGGATAATGGTCATATCACGTTGTACTGGGATCGATCTAATATCACAGACAGGACTGTTGTTGCCAACAAACCTGATATTGTGTTGATAGATCGATCAGAGCGCCGCGCAATAATTGTTGATGTTGCCATCCCTCATGATGGCAATCTTGTGAAGGCTGAGAAGGACAAGCAGATAAAATATCTGGACTTGGCTCACGAGATTGTTGACATGTGGGATGTTGATTCAGCAATTATTGTGCCGATAATCGTTACAGTGAACGGTTTAATACCCAAGAGCCTCGCCCAACATCTTAGGAGGCTCGCGTTGGAACCTTGGGTCAGGGGCCTGATACAGAAGGCAGTACTGCTGGACACGGCACGCATAGTGAGGAGGTTTCTTTCTCTCGAGCCCTAACCACCAGTGGCTTGGAGCCTGTTCCCGATACTGGTGGGTTTCCATAGGATATTATTATATTTTTAAATGTATTGTTTTATATATCATATATTTAAAAATGTGTTAATATTTTATGAGAGAAATATGAAATAAAGGCGATATAAATACTGATAAATATAATATGTACTGAAAAAAAATAGTGAATATACTATGAGCAACACAGTCCTCTCTACACCACCCGCCAGCATACACAAACAATAAAAGTAAAAACTAAACGCAGCACTAAGAAGAGAACATACACAGTTTCCGAACGTAGTTTACAACAAATATGACATCTAACTGTCACCAATATGTCAAACACTTTATCAAAACAAACATAAAAGCTAGAAATGAAAACAATAATACTCGCTAATTAAGTAATAAATAGAGAAGTGACAGGCAAAAAGAAAACGGAAATAATATGAAGAATTATATTATTTACGCGTTTTGGAAGTTGCGTTCGACGTACCCGCAGTTCCGGCGCCATTCTTCCCCACGGTTGCGCTTCAACTCGCTTTGGATATTTCTGTAGCAAACAGTTCAACTCCTCGGTGGTGGATTATGACGAGTGCCATCCGACGCTTTCACAACGATGACACCGTCCTGGGTCCAACACGCTCGCATCCCAAAATGCAGCCGAGCCTTACCAAAGATCGTCTGTCTGGGCTTTGTCAGAAATTCCTTTACGGACACTGAAGTACCCTTTAGCCGGGTCTTAGATCTCCAGACTGCAGCCCAGATCCATCGCAGAAAACCAAACCAGGATTGGACGGTGATGGCCTTCGCTGGGAGCACCAATTCTGTGGCAGACACTGATGTTATCTGTGGTGGTACTAGGAAGCTCCATGTTTTGAAGAATTCTTGTCAAAGAAGTCCTACAGTCCTCCTTTTCTACCTCAGGCACACCCAGAAATAACAGTGCTCTGCGTCTGTGCCTGGTCTCGATGACGTCGATCGCTTGAAAGCACTCTGTTATTTGCTTCCGTAGAAGACCAAGCATGGCAGACATGAGCTCCCTGAAGGTGCGGAACTCTTCTGCGACCTTTGCAACCGTGTCCTTAGCTGTACCTCCATGAAGCTGCGCCTCGAGTTCCGCCATCCGCTTGTTAAACATATCTTCAAGATTGTTCTGCGCGTTCTTGAAAATCGTTAGTTCAGACATTGTGATTCCTCGATTCAAGTGATCTTGTGCTTCTTACAATAATAAAGTTGATGAGAATGTGAAGTGCTGGCAGGTGGTGTAACTTTCAGAATTAAGTTTACATATAGCTATGTAACTCCTCTACAAATGTGAGTACAGTGTATTTATCACTTACAATACTCAGTGTAGACAAATATTTTTCTTAAAATGCTTCAAAATAATTAAATTAAATGTTTTAAATTTCGCGTATATGTTGACTTTTTGACACCTATCGCCAAAAAAAAAACCTTTTAGGTGTGCGTGGGTTATTCGATCATCCTTTCTCCACAGCCCGAGCTTGTCTAGACGGATTGCTGCAGCGCCAGCTTCCTGCTGGATCATTAGGTGCAGCGGTCTTAAGTCCAGTAGTATCTCCAAGGCGGCTGTTGGGGTGGACTTCATGCAGCCTGTTGTGGCCAAGCAGGCTAGGCGTTGAAGGCTCTGTAGCTTTTTTGTGATTGTGCTTAGTTGTGTGCGTGGCCACCACACTACTGCACCATATGTAAGCAAAGGGCGTATAATGGCAGTGTAGATCCACAGGGTGATAGATGGTTTGAGACCCCATTTCTTACCAATGATTCTCCGACATTGCCAGAAGATTGTGCATGCTTTTGTTGTTTTAGTGCTGATGTGCTTATCCCAGTTTAGCTTATGGTCAAGTATTACGCCCAAGTACTTGACTTCATTCGATAGGGTAAGCTCCGTTCCAAAGAGTTTTGGTGTTTTGCACATATGACTTTTCCTTTTGTTGGTGAAAAGTACTAGCTCCGTTTTGTTGGGGTTAACCGTCAGTTCATGTTGGTTGCACCATTCCTCCATGATCCTGATGGCTGCTTGCATCCGATTGCGGATCGTGCCTTCTGAGTCACCTTTGATCAGGATGGTAATGTCGTCTGCATAGCCGACCGTGTAGAATCGTCTGTCGTTTAAGTTCCGTAACAGATCGTCCACCACAATGTGCCACAACAGGGGTGAGAGTACACCTCCCTGAGGGCAGCCTTTTGCAACTATACCCCTCGTGGTGAAGTTTACCGTGAATTCTATTGCCCTCTGTTTCAGCAGTTGATCAATCCAGCCACTAAGTGTTTGCTCAACTCCGAACTTTTCGAGGGCCCGGCTGATACTGTTGAACTTAGTTTTGTCGAAGGCACTTTCTATGTCGATGAAGGCCCCCAGTGTCCATTAACTTGTTGGTAAGCGCTGTTTCAATGGTTCCCACAACGGAATGCAGCGCCGATTCAGTTGACCTGCCACTTCTGTAGGCGTGTTGATGTGGGTGTAATGGCTTGCGCAGTAATGCGCCCTCACGGAAGTGTCGGTCCGTAAGTCTCTCCTGCGTTTTCAGTAAGAAGGAGGTCAAGCTGATTTGTCTTTATGCTTTCGCTTGTGACTAGTCAGTTTTGCCAGGTTTTGGGAGGAATATGACTTTAACTTCCCTCCACCTGCAAGGTATGTATCTATGTGCTATTGAGGCCCTGTAGATGTCGAGCAGGTGCGGCACAATCGTTGTGCATCCCCATTGTAGGAATGCTGGTATGATTTCATCCAGGCCTGCGGATTAGAATGCCTGGAAGCTGTTAATTGCCTGTAGTCTGAATCGTCCCACAGACGGCATTGGTTACTTCACAACCTGGGAAGTGAGTTTCAATTAGCACTTGGCTAATTTCAGCGTCCGTAGTTTGCGTAGGTTCCATCTTGCTTTTTAATGGCGCCAAGGGTTTTGTTGCTGTCCTGAGACAAGTTCTTTTCACCCTGGCTGCTTCATTCGTGGTGTTTATGCCGCTGCAGAAACGCCACCAGGACTCGCTTCTGCGGAATCTTATGCGTTTCTTGTAGTGTGACTGGGCTTCTTTGTATTTGAGCCAGTCTGCTTCCATTCTCGTGTTTTTAGCCCTGTTAAAGAGTTTCCTCAGGTTTTGCCTGAGTCCCTCTAGTTCTCTTCCCCACCACTGGGTTTTACTAGACGACTTTGGGAGTGTGGGTGCACAGGCTTGCTGGTAACTTGTTTGTATACATTATGTTAGTAAGTTGGTGTTATGTTCTATGTTGTCAGTGCTGGTTGACATGTCCTTGAAATAGGACCTGTCAACCTGTGATGCGAGAAGCGTCTTGTATTTCGCGATGTTTGTTCTGCAAGGGTTGCGCCTAGGTTGTGAGACGTTCTCTTGCACACGTATGTCATAGCAGATTCGTCTGTGGTCTGCAAAGGATGGCTCAGCGGACATATGCCAATTTGTGACAAGTTCCGCGGCCCCAGCCGATGCTAGCGTGATGTCTACTATGGTTTGATATCTGGAGCTAACAAAGGTGGGCTCCGAACCGTTCTTAACTACAGATAGATTCGTTGAAAAGATATATTCAGTCAAGATCTCACCTCGTCTGTTAGCATCGGGGCTTCCCCACAGCGGATGGTGCGCGTTCGCGTCAGCCAAGATGATTACCTGCCAGCTGTGATCCTCACAGTGCACCAGCTCGGCCAGCTCTTTCGATGGGATGTCCTCATCGCCTGGCATGTAGGCCGAAGCTAGTACTAACATCTATTTGTTGGGCCCTGTTTGGAGTCCTACGGCAGTGAGGTCTCTAGAACAGAAGTTGGTTAGCAGCAGTGCTGGTATTGTTCGGGGAATGTATATGCATGTTCTCGGTTTAATGACCGAGCAGTTGTGCAGTAGCTTACCTCCGATGTTGTTTAAACCACATATTTTGTCGCCTCTAATCCACGGCTCCTGGATTAGGGCTATTGTCTGCTGATTAACCTCCAGCAGCCTGCGTAGGGTAGCCGTTGCAATTTGCTTATGCTGGAGGTTAGTTTGTATGACTCTAGTCTGACGAAGAGTCGAGAACATTGCTGTCTATAGACTCCCCGTCAGACGAGTCATACTCGTCTTTTGCATACATCGCAGCGGTGGGTGTTTGTGTAGTCGCTGCGGGCGCCGGTGTAATGCGGGCTATGCCCGAGGTGCTTGGAATGGCTGATACAGCTCGTCCCGCTGTGTTCTTACCTTCATTCGGCGTTTCCTCTGGCCCTACAGCCGCCGAGCTCTCCCCCCCCCGCTGGAAGCATGGAACATTACGTACACGCTGCCAGCGAAGAAGGAAACCCGACGGCCGCGTTCCGTGATCTTGGGGATCTCGGGTTCCGGGATGTCTAAGGTGAGGTAGACTCCGTGCTCCTGCACTGATGCACCGTACAATTGCCACGTTTGTACGGCGTACCTGGGGTTTTGGGCAATGAGGAGATGGTGGAATTTAGGTAGCTCCAGAGTGATCGCCCTCGGCAGCCATAGCGCTGCGCGTACGCGCTTCGCCATGTCTGACTGCCTGATGATGACCAGCCTGGTCCCCTCAATCGGCGATCTTAATTTGGCTACCGTGTTTTTGAGCCACGTCAGTGAGTTTTCGTTCTCGCACCATAACTTCAGGACACCCTCTACTGCAAGAGATTTGCCCCTAAAGGAAGGTGCGAGTGCCGGCCCGTTGTTCGGTGGTGTGGCGAAGGCAGTCTCAACTATACTCTCTTCAATCGAGAGTTTGAGCTGCTTCGCCTGTTTCACCGTCAGGTCCGTGGCGGTGGTGGTAGCGATGGCTACCATCAGCTGCGAGTTTGTCGCGTCTGCGTAGCTCCTACCGCTCTTAGGTGTGGCATCTGTTTTCGCCCGTTTCGACCCGGCGCTGGGTGGTATGGAGTCCTCAGGGCGATCCCTCTTCGTGCTTGGTGTCGGAGTGGGCTGTCCTGGTGGCGCCGGATCGCATCTTTTTGGGCCGCGTTTGCGGTGCGGCTCCTTGTTTCTACACGACGGCTGCGCAGCGTTATCAATCCCCACCGGAGGAGCGCGACGGAGCGCCCCGGGAGCAGCCGCAGTTGGTGCGCCGTGCGCAGGCGGGAGTGCGCTGACTGTTATTACAGTCGCGCCTTTAGCCGTCAGCGGCGCAACACAACCGTCCGGCTGCGTCGTCCGGGGTGGAACGTCCGCTCCACCGGTCGAGGTTTGGTCGCCGCGCTGGTTGTTTTTACCAGCCGTCGTGGTCGTAGTTGGGAGTGCGCTAGCCGAATTATTCGATGCGCTATCACCCGACTGTGTTTGCTCACGTGAGCGTTTGTAATGGTGGTAGCGTTTACCGCGTCGTCTACGACTACGTCCTGGATCCGCAGTCGACGCGGAGTCAACGTCCGCCTTTTGGCGTGCGTTTGCTCGACGCGGAGCGATGTTCCAGGAAGTGGAAGAAGTGGGAATTGCACGAGGCATGGCGTTGGCCAGGTCGTGCAGATTTAGTGTGTCTTGACAATGTGAAACATTGCCCCCCTCCAGAATGCGTGGGGCAGCCTGCACACGATGGTGCAGGGAGGGATTCTCCAGCGTCACGGACGCTGGTACCCTCCTGGGGTACGCTTCTCTTTTGTTTCACTTCCATTATTGGTTTTTGTTTGGTATGAGTTTGTGTTGAGTATGTGTTTGTGTATGTGTGTGAGTGTTTGAAGGGGTGTTTAGGTGCGTGTGTGTGTGCGTCCATGTAAGAGTGTGTAGGTGTGTGTATGTGTGTTACTGTGCGTGTATAAGTGTGTGGGTATAGGTGAATGTGTCTGCTTGCGCGCATGTTTTTGTGTGTGGCTGCACGCTGTGTGTGTTTATAATAATAACATAGGAAGGCAAAAGGTTTAATAAGTAAGATGATCCTGTAATTTGTTATGAAAGTTGTTTATCCTTTAATTTTCTTAGCTTAGATTTGGCTTAGGTATTTCTTTTTTATTTGATAGGTCAACCAAAACCATATAATTAATCAGTTCAGAGACATTCTAAACTCATTACACCCCAATTTTACGTTGCAGGTTAATTATCTCGACTCGAAAAGAAAAAGACAAAGAAATAAGATTATCTCTTTCTTGGTGTCTAAACACACTATGCCGAAGTTACGTGGCCGAAATTCGGCATGATTACGTCTGCAATGGAGATGAATTACTGACGACACATTATGCCGAAATTACGTTGCGTTATAGCGTACAGCGTAACTTCAGTCGGGCGCAAATGCAGCGGCAACTTTTTTAGCAGTAGCACACAAGCGCAGTTCGTAGCACGAGCGCAAGTTCGGCGTAGTTATGGCGTATCATATCAGCCGAATACATCGGAACGTAAAATCAGCTGTGGAACTTCGGTTGCGTAAATTCGGCATTGTGTGTTTAGACACTTAGACCTCGGATATAATGGCGCAATAACTTTAAAATACTCCTCAAAGTAGAAGTCACCAAGGTTATTGAGTAGGTATAATTTAAACCTTAATGAGGATATTCACTACGGAAGCTTTCATACAAGAAACTTAATAAATCAGGTAAAACGTCACTTTGTGTGAAATTTTAGACTTTTCTTGTGTGTAGAGGCGATTTTGCTTTCCCAAGTACAAAGATTTTTTCGCGATGTTTGACATTTCTTCAGTTATTAGATTGTCATTTTATATTCAGCTGTTGAAATATGTCACATAAGTAAGCCCGATTCGGGAGAGGCACATGTATAAAATTCAAAGCTTTTAATATAACCCTATTAGGAGTACGTTTACTGTAGCACAAAGAGTTTCTTAGTACATTCTTTCATTCATTTTTCATTTACCCTCTCACAGAAAATCGACGTAAAGTAACAGTAGGTACCTTTCTAAACTGTTGCGTTTCGTTCGGTGAGTGAGAGTGCCGGAGGCCCATCCCCTATTCCTTCTCCCTCATCCCATTCCTCCTCTTATCCCTTTTTCCAACCCCAAGGGGCGGCAACACACTTGTGACTCCTGTGGTGTTGCTCGTGTCCATGGGCGGTGGTAAGCAATTGCTTACCATCAGGCGATCCGTCTGCTCGTTTGCCGCCTAACTTTGCATAGAAAAAAAAAAAAAATTATACCGTCCGCACTTTGAAGTAACCTGAATCGTGTGGGATACTAACGACATGGAACTAAGTAAAGAAATTAACAGGGAATGTATTTTATTCTCAACCAAATGAATTGAATTTGAAGCCAGCCATCATGGTCGTCTAGTGTTATATACAGGACATTCGGCTTGAAGCCCGTACTGCGGTTTCTGGTCTTGCCAGATAAGACAACCTATTAGCTTTTACACGTTGCGACTACCGTGTGACAGCAGCAGCGATAGCGATATTCCATTGCTTAGATCAGTATTAGTATATTCAAATTTAGTAAGTGTACTAAATTAAGATTTAAAATACTTAGAAGGACATAAATACAAGAAGGATATAATAGCTGAAATGAGACAATTCATTAAGAAAATTTATAAACGATATTTCCCTCTTGGAAAATTACATTTTAAAGTGCGCGCTGCGTACCTCCTTGCATTCTCCAGTCACGTTTTGAATGACAACGTGTAGATGTTCAACTTATTCTATTTCGTTACTAACTTCCTTCTTCCATGTACAATATTCTAGTCCATTAAGGCTTTATTAAGAAAAAGTTTGGTACGAGTTTGAACAAATATTTCAATGTTATATATTTTTGCACATTTTGAAATAATTTTGCTTTGAATATTTTGGTGATGGGTGCTTGTAGACGTATGTGACACTTCTTGGAATTATTTAATGATGTATTCTAGTCGCAGAATGTTACGCTGGTGTAGAACTGAAGTGAAGGAATGTTTTATTTTTAAATTACTTTTTCTATATCAGTGTCAATTAAATGGAACTGCTAGGTACCTACAGAAAATTGCGTGACCCGTTTTAGAAAACCGATTTTATTATTTTATGAACTTGAAATCTTTGTGCTTTTTTCTTAGTCACCTCTTAAGACACCCACGCAACAAAATGGCGTAGTGATATTTTGTATTCGAAATCCGTCACCACAAGGTAAACACGTAACAGAACATTGAAAGCTTCGCTTTTACGTTCATTTCACCCACCTTGTTTACGAGTACAACTTCGTCGCTTTTCGTAAAGACTAGTATTGATATTACTGGTATCTGGTAATGGGATCACATAGAAAATTTACGGTGTTATTTATGAGGAGGTTTATTGACATGTTGACCAAAATATCCTTGTTTTTGTCTTCAGGTGGAAAACAACCTACAACCTACACAGTGATAACTTTTGTGTTAAGCTTACGCTTTTCCGAAGGTTTTACTCGATTGTCTTTAAATTATTATAATCTAATACTGATATTTTAAGCTGAAAAGTTTGTTTGTTTGTTTGGTTGGTTGAACACGCTAATCTCAGGAACTACTGGTCCAATTTCAACAATATTTCAGTGTTAGATAGCCATCACGCTATGAGCCACGGGAGCGTCGCAGTAGCCTTTAATAACGCGGGTGTAACCGCGGGCTCATCCTGTAATATAATAAATACCTTCTGTGATTCTTTCAAAGTCAAAGTCAAAAATCATTTATTCATCTAGGTCACAAGGTGACGCTTATGAACGTCAAATTTTAATGTACTTAATGCTTCTACATTTACATTTACTGCCCATTCGCAAAGCAATAGGTAGAACCACGAGAAAGAACGGGCAATAAAACTCGTGGCCACTCTTTTTAATCGCCAGTGTTATGTTACATATTTTGTTTTTGTAAGGAGATGCAACTGTTTCACATTGTTATTAATTACTAATAAATAGTAATTAGGAACATACATAATACTTAAATCATTAATGCAGTTACCAATTTAAGTGCTGTAGTAGCCTTCCAGTGTGAATATTGTGTAACAGGAGCATCCACTTACGTCTTATAATGTAGGCAACTCGCGACCATGTTCATAACTATGGTGGAAATATATGTTACAGAAGTGACTGTATATGAATACACAAAATTACTAAAACATTAGTTTACAGCCCATAATCACGAGTTATCTTCATATTACAGTGCAGTAAAACTTTAATAAAATTAGTGGAACAACAATGCAAATGTAAATGTAGTATCTAAGTTGAATGACCAATAATACATGAACAGTAATTTAAAAGATTTCTATTCTATAATAGCGTACTTAATGTTCAAGCCATATAAATTTTCTAGTAACAGGAACTCTTTTCAAACAGTCGCTGATTTGTTAAGAGAAAAGTCATTCAAAGCATCCATACAACGGTCACTCGTCCTCTGATCTGCAACTTTTTGAAAGATATTTTTGAATGTTCGGGTTTCTTATTGTTCGCTTCTGAAACTTGAAGTATGAAGCAGTAAGAAGCAGTACTTTTAATTAATAAAATCGTGACGTCTGTTCTGTCTGGCCACGTGGCACGTGTCATTTTCAATTTCGGCGCCCGCCGTCTCAGAGGACAACTTCTAACTGTATTAACTTTTAACGAGAAATAGTATTTTTGTTTCGGTTTTTAGGGTACCGTTATTGATAAAATGTGTCTTGTTTGTCCTTGCTTTTTACTTTCTTCGGATGCGGATGATTTTGTTTTGTTTGTTAGGGGCGGTGAAAGTGGTGAAGACAGGTTTTATCCCGAAGAAAGGAAGTCCTGAAAATAAATCCGTCTTAGCAAGAAAACCACATACATACATACATGTACTCACGCCTTTTTCCCGTCGGGGTAGGCAGAGACAACAGAACGCCAAATGCTTCTTTACAAACCTCACGCGCTTCCTCAACACTCATTACACTTTTCATACAAGCTCACTGGTTTCGGGTACTTCGGACCTTGCCGTTTTTTAGGATGTCCCCAATATGATCGAGGTATGTCCGACGAGGTCTGCCGTGACTGACTTGCCCACACACATCCATACATAGACTCACGCCTGTTTCCCCGAAGTGGTAGGCAGAGGCATATTAAACGCCCACTTTTCGCCAGTGTTTTGATCCCACGTAATAGGTGGCGAGCCTATTCCTGCTTATCGGGATATTTTGTTTGCCAGAGCCTCGTCCGTTGATCGGCAGGTGCACCACTTGCAGGTGAGGTTGGTTTGGGACCCTAAGTTCTTGGTGGGAACCCTATGCACCCACACACATTTGCCTTATAAATGTGATTCGTCATTCTTTCCTCACTCGTTCAGTAGGGGAAGGTGCTGTACCTTGACACCCTTCGTACCTTGAGCCACTTGATTTTTTTAAATGTTCCCGCCAATATATCAGACGATAATCTATGGTAGAATGACAGTTTGTTCAGACCAACTGACATGAAGTTAGTTGCTGTCATCCATTTTATTTCGTTTTGACGTGAGACTACATTGAAAGTTTTTGCCGCTGAAAAGTAAGTTTTTATATTTTTTTTGTTTTCTATATAGCTCGCCTAATTATGTTTTGTAACTCTTTGTATTTGACTAATTTTGCAGGCAGTTTAGTAATGTTTACGACTCGTTTTGTGGTTTTTAGTTATAGATAACCTACAAAGTTTTAGGAACCATTGAACATCGACAGGTAGGGGTGTCGTACCTTGATCCAAGGAATCCCGCTGTACCTTGATCATGATCAAGGTACAGCGAGATTTCTTCAATAGAACATTTATTATTTCTAATCTTTAAATGACAGAATTTACAGTTTATGTGCTCGTTATACATGTATTTTTTAATTTATATGTACGTATATGTTAAATACCTATTTTTTTATTCAGGTAAAATGCCTCGAAGTAAAAACAAAATCACACGAATCCCTATCGACAAACGTAAACTTATGTGCGCCATAAAACTTATACAAGAAAACAATTATTCTATTAGAGCGGCTGCCAAGGAATTTAATTTATCTAGATGTACTTTAAAAAGAAACTTTGACCACTATTTAAAATCTTTTGCCAATGCCAAGGAACCAACCTTTCTTCACGATAATTTAGCTGTGAAGCAAGTTTTTACAAAACCGGAAGAAGACCTTCTTGTTGATTACATAAAAGAAGCTGCAAAATTACAATATGGCCTTACCTTGAAAGATGTTAGGAGGTTGGCTTATGAATTTGCCAAGCAGAATAAAAAAAAGTATCCAGCTCAATGGGACCAACGAAAAATAGCAGGCGAATCATGGATACGATTGTTTCGGAAACGGTACGAAAATGAACTTTCCTTGCGCAAACCAGAAGCCACAAGTCTGGCCCGTTCTACGGCGTTCAATAGGGCTACTGTACAAGCAACCTTCGATAACATGAAAAGGGCATTAGCCAAATGCCCACAGATAAAACCAACAGATGTGTGGAATGTTGACGAAACAGGAAATTCTACCGTCCACGTGCCACCAAAAATTTTAGCATCCAAGGGTGTTAAACAAGTTGGTGCGATGACTAGTGGTGAAAGAGGCAATACAGTAACGATGATTGCTGCTATCAATGCAGGAGGAGGATTTATTCCTCCAATGCTCATATTTCCACGCGTCAATTTTAAAGATTTCATGCTTGCTGGAGCTCCTGTTGGGTCAATAGGTGGCGCTAATCCGTCAGGATGGTCTAATGACGCACTGTTCCTCCAATTTTTTAAACATTTTATTGATTATGTGAAGCCTTCAAAAGATCGTCCTGTCATTTTACTTCTAGACAATCATGAGAGCCATATACAAATACCAGTTATCGAATTAGCCAGGCAGTATGGCGTTATTCTCGTTACTTTTCATCCACACACCAGTCACAAGTTTCAACCACTGGATAAAACTGTGTTTGGACCCTACAAGAAGTATTACAATACTGCAGCCAACGAAATGATGCTAACATTTGGTCACGTTGGCAAACCAATAACAATTTATGACGTAGCAGCTCTCGTCGGAAAAGCTTTTCCGCTGGCTATTACGCCATCAAACATAACTGAAGGCTTTTCACGCACCGGTTTGTATCCACTGAACGAAAATATATTTGGAGATAGTGAGTTTTTGCCATCTTACGTAACCGACCGTCCCATAACACAGCCTGAAGATGAACCCCAGGAAGACACCTCATCTCAAGACATCGACACAAATTCTGAATTTGACAAAAGACACACTTCGTCTGACATAATTTCTGGAACTTCTAAGCAGTTGCCTATTAATGACCCTGGTTGTTCAAATATTATAACTCCGTCTATGATTCGACCACACCCAAAAGCTCAGCCTAGAAAAGATGTTTGCAAAGGTAGGCAGAGAGGAAGATCCAGAATTTTAACAGATACGCCCGAGAAAGTCGAGATAGAAAAACTGAAATCGCATAAAAAACAGGAAATCAAAAGAAATAAGAAGATAGACGTAAAAAAAATAGTAGTTAAAAAGGCTTTATTTAAGGAAAAGTCAGAAACGTCAGAAGATGATGATGAATTGTTTTCTTTGCACGATTCAGATGCGTCTGAAGGATTTTTACCTTCTGAAGAAGAATCTGAAAAAAATCATTTAGATGGATCTAAAGAAAATGTGTCAGCTGTTAAGTATGCAGTTGGTGACTATGTTATATTTATTTATGAAGGTGAATACTTCGTTGGCATAATAGAATCTGTCTGCGAAGAAGGCGCTCTTATAAAATCCATGCAAAAGTCACTGAAAAATTGGAAGTGGCCAGAAAAAAAAGATCTGAATCTGTACCAATGGTCAGATATTATAGAGAAAGTTAAGACGCCTAAAAAAATTAATTCTAAAAGAGAATTTTATACTGTACCAGAAATGAATAAATATTGGGAGTTCACCAATTAAAAAAAATAAAACGAAATTGAAGAAGAAGGCACTGTGATCTGAATACAAAGTTCCTAACTTAGGTTTTATAGATAAGCGATACTATTTGCATAAATATTATTAGTTTTGTATCCGATCTCACTTAGATATTACATGAACGTGATTCATAAAGTACCTATTCGTTGCTTAGATTTGTTGATTGTTATAGCAAAGAATAAATATATTTCAATTAAACAATATAATAAGAAGAAAGAAGACTGCAAGAAAATTTTATATCTTATAATTATTTTGATTTTTATTTCCAGAATACGTGTTTTTTTTATTATTGTTGATTACCTATAGACATATTAAGAATTGTGAATGAAAAACTTTAAAAAATATAGAAATAAATCAATAAATTGCTTCTTATTTCAATGATCTCGGCCCATGATCAAGGTACAGCTCATATGGATCAAGGTACATAGGCAATGCTGTACCTTGATCCAAGAACTACTTTTTTTTTAAACTCAATAAATACTTAGAAATCATTGTTTTATACTTTTGTGAAATTCATATTAGGTGTATTATTAGTTAGCCTTTCAGACTCGTCTCATTTTATTAGTTTATGTATCAACAAAAAAATTAAAAAAAATGTTGAACCGAAACGGTATCGAGGTACAGCACCTTCCCCTATTCCTAATCCCATAGGAATTTCGGAAAATCCCTTTTAGTGCCCCCCAGTTAGTGTCACATGTATACAATCAAAGGTGTCAGCATTCAAATGCATAGTTGAAAAGTGTTACGCCGATTAAAATCATATAGCAATATCGTGCAGTTTTAACTTGCTTAGGCGCTTTGACAGGTTATCAGAAATACATATTAATAAATAGAACCATCCAATGAGTTTCCACCAAAAGAAAAACAAAGGGGTTAGGTTAGCGGTCGCTTTTATTCTACACTTTTCGCGCGGAGTGTTGTGGGCTCGATTGCCACACGAGACCTTCCATAAATTGTTCAAAATCACTTTGACATCACCGTAGAGACTGCTGATCGGGAGTTCTCGGGTTCGATTCCCGGGTCGGGCAAAAGTGTTACTGTGTTTTTCCGAATTCTCAGTAGCTCGGAGTCTGGCTATATACGGCAATAGGCTCGCCCCCTATTACGTGGGACCTAGAATTCAGTTAAAATATGCGCAGAACACAAAAATACAACTTCCTCGGTAAACATTTTGACGCAGACTGGCGTGCAAACGGAAAGTGTTGCTGTAAACATTGTTGCCAGCAACATTGTTGTTGCGGCAACAAAGTTGCCAGCAACAAATGTTTACAGTGAATACGGGGCTTTATATTCTTACTAACCCCGCGTAAATGGATACCCTAAGGGATCGATGTTTATGGTAGGTACTTGACTAGGTGGTAACTATTACAAGAAATAAAATATCTAAGGACTTGTGATGATAAAAATGTTTTATTAAGATTGAGAGAAGATCACGTGGTAGGAGACATTATAGGGTGGCGCAGAAGTCTATCTATACTCCAAATCGTCGATTAGCTACGCTTAACATAACTTGTATAGTTTTGCCTTAATAAGGTAATAATAATAATATTCTTATTATATGCTACCACATACACACAACATCATCTAGTCCCAAACTAAGCAGAGCTTGTACAGTGGGTGTTAGATAATGGACAAACATACCTACATATGTATTTTTTTAGTAAACACATACATACTGTACATAGAAACACCCAGACCAAGGCAAACATCAATATTGTTACGAGCTGGGGTTCGGTGATAAATTATATACACTATGCCAGAAAAACTGCACTTTATTCACAAACACAATAACACTAGATACACACACTTAATTTTTCAACACTAATAAAACTCACTATTCACACCACTAGAAACACCACTAAACACTTCCGACTTACTTCCTTCGCTTCTTGTTTATCGCTCCGATATTCAATTGTAACTATCTCCGGTCCGTTCGCTCGCGCTCTATTTATACTGGCCGGATAACATCACTAGCGCATTCTAGATGTTTCCACAAAACTGTCGAAATAATTGCGAACAGTCGATACTCGATACAGCAACGCCATCTAGTACAGAGTAGCTGAATTACCTTTAAACCACCGATACATTCAATCTCTTCTAGTTCCCCCATTCACCGATAGATGGCGTAACAATATTTACGCACACAAATGTTGAGCGGGAATCGAACCCGCAACCTTCGGCGTGGCAGTCCTTCACACTCCCGCTACGCTACCGGCTCTCAGAGATATTACATTTCGTGAGCAGTCTCACACATATTTACGAATATGATAATGAATGCGATATCAGAAGAAACATGTTATCGAGAATTTCCAATATTGGCTACCGCTCCACGTTTCCTATTGGCATATTAAGCTTAGCGATCTCGACTGTGAAACACCAGATATCCGTGACCGGAATGTGCTTCTGACACTTGCGTCGACCGCAATAGCTTGGGCTGTATCTGGTCAATTATTGTATATCGGTTTGGTGCGAGTTTCCTAAGTTTACATATTGCAAAATCTATCAGTATCATGCTAGAGGGATGGATTTTTACATGTAAACTGAGGAATTGTTTTCATTCAGAATTCAGTGAGTGAAGTATATTTTGTATACTTTTTAAAGACTACTTCCGCTCTAACAATATCCTGTGTGGCGGGGGACTCTACAAACATACAAGTAAACATTAAACACCCAGACTCGAAACAACAATTTGTGGATCACACAAGGTGTTAGTAGTGTGTGTTGTCTCGTGTGGGAATCAAACCCACAACACTCGGTGGATTGTCAGTCAGCAAGGCGGCCGTTCAAAACACTACGCCAACAAACGATGTTACAAAAGTAAAAATAAGTAGATATGTTATAGGGGTTCTAAAAGCAGGACGCTAAACATAAGCCAGTTGGCAAGTCTGACATATGTGTGTGTGACGTCACGATCAACCGAAAATAAAATAAAATGTGGAGTATCGATGTGTGCGTTAGTGTACCGTTTCTACGGATTGATTACTACGTAGGTAACGTATCTACCATTTACTTGTAATATCATTGACGCCAACCCCGCGCCAGCGCTAGCTAAACAAACTCAGTGAATGTTCAATCCCACGCAACCACGGCCAAACACGATTCACTTTTCCAAGTTACATAACAGTCTATTATGTTGTTAATTAACATCGCTTGGTAAACTTTGAAGAAAACTCTGTGAGGAAACTTTATGTCTGAAAGTTCTCAACAATGTTCTCGATAGACGTGAAGTCTGTCATGCTGTACTCGACCAGTGTGATGGACTACGGCTTAACCTTTATCATAGTAAAAAGAGGTCGTTCCCAGCGGTTAGACAGTTTATGTCAGGGTTCATGACCCCTAAGTATGATCAATCATTAGTGGTCATAACTACTTAGTGCAAGTTTACATAATTATGGCAAATATGGCTTTAAGTCTCATATTACATGGTACATGTCGAGTTATAGAGTTCTTCATTGCTGAAAAGACACTGTGCAAAATGTAGAATACCATCGCATAACATCATTTTTTTAGAAAAGAGATTTGTAGTTCTCGTTTTCCTACAAATAAGTGACTAACTCCGGTGTCAGAATTTGTAGACCGCTCGAAGGCCTTCACCATAGCCTAATAGCGATGAATACAGATTTACATAGAAGCGCAGTTCTTAAGAATTTCGTGTGCCGATTCCAAGTGGAGACTGTCTGTAGTTGGAGCCGTTGGCGGCGCTGGCATCGTTCTCCGTCTCTCTTGCTCTACTAGAGCAAGAGAGACGGAGTAGTTAAGATACACACGAGGAACGTTCGTCTCTCGCTCTCGTGGAGCGCCGCCAAGCGGCAATTTGGGTCACAGAAAGTTTGTCTTCAGAGCGCCCATAGGAAATGCGCCTCTATTTAAATATCTGAGCTCTTTGCTAATAGTTCTTGCCCATAAACAAGAACCTAGCTACCTTTACATGCTTTTCAAAGCAAGTAACGCTCTGAACAACAAGCGCTCATCCATCCAAATAGAAACCTCTGCAAACGTTTCTTAACTTTCAGCAAAATAGGGACCTTTGTAAACATTGCTAAACTTCGTGAGCACCTTGTTAACACAGTCAGTTACAAGCAAGCATACTAAAAAATAATAAAAACTTATTTCAATACGTGCTTAATTACAAATGAGTACAATCGACAAGAGCAATCCACATAAAATATTAAAATTTTATCGCAAAAATAATATTTTATCAGCTGTAGTCGCCTTGGAGCGTCTTCAAATATATCATTTTTATTTAAGCGTTTAATTAAAGGCGCGGTTTATGTGCTGGTTTTAATTAAAAGTGTATCAGATAGTTAAGTTATGAGTGAGAGTCTCGTTAAGTGACCGAGGTCGCTCGTGGACGCGCTTGGATTACTTCTTGTTGCGTTTATTGTTAGTTTCAGATGAGCTGGAAACGCTTTACTATTATTACGTTTACAATAAGAAAATACTTGTATTGAATAGAAACGTAAAAGGCTTTAGAACGAAGAAAATAAAGTTAGTTTATCCTATAATTTATGATCATACTAGACGCCGCCAGCGGCTTCGCCCGCGTCAATTATACATATAAACCTTCCTCTTGAATCATTATATCTATTAAAAAACCGCATTAAAATCCGTTGCGCAGTTTTTAAGATTTAAGCATACATGGGGACAGACAGACAGAAGACAGACTTTGTTTTATACTATGTAGGCTGTTTATCCTTTATTTTTCGTAAATATGCTTGACTGATTTGGCTTAGGATAGACCGAGGCGAATCGGATCACTTTTTATTTGAGTACATAAAAATCATACTTAAGTGTAATATAAGTAATTTTAATTGCCAAGACGGTTATCAGTAAGGCGAAAAGCTTCATAAAATTGTCAATTCTTCATTTTCATAGTAAGTATTTCTTAATTGATCATAATAAGTATTTTACGACATACACACAACACCATAATAGTCCCACCTAACCTTTGGCTATTACCAAACAAAAGTAAATAACACTCACATACTTGATTAGTTCACGAAGATATGCCAAACTTACATTACTACGAGTGTTTTGCGTTGCAGGTTAAAGTTCTGGTTTCAGGTTCTCTATCTCGACTCGAAAAAAAAGACAAAAGAAAAGATTCTCTCCCTCTCTCTCTTACACCTTGAAAATAGCAAAACCTTTAAAATACTCCTCGAAGTAAAAGTCACCAAAACAATTGAGTATAATTTATACCTTAATGAGCATCCTTACTACTAAAGCTTTCATACAGCTAACTTGATAAAATCAGGTAAAAAGTCATTTCGTATGAAATTAAAGACCTTTATTGTGTGGAGGCGATTTTCCTTTCCCAAGTATAGGTCGATTCACGAAAGATGACCACTGCGCAGAAATCATTTTTAGGTCCCCGTGGAGGTGCGGGGTGAGGCGCGGGTGGAGTGCCAATGGCGTGGCTTCGTTCTTGACGCATTCCCTAAATGCGTCAAGAATGAGCAACGCCATTGGTGCACGAATGTACATATGCGCGACGGCCGCCATTTGTGGTCAACTTTCGTGAATTTACCTATACAAAGATTTTGCGCGATTGAGTATGTTTGACATTTCTTCATTTATTAGATTCACATATATATTATTCAGAAGTTGAGAAATTTCACATAAGTAAGCCCGATATGGGGGTGGTACATGTAAAAAGTTCAAAGCTTTTATTATAACCCTATTAGGAGTACGTTTACTGTAGCACAAAGAGTTTCTAAGTACATTTTTTTATACTGTCAGCAATTTGAAGTATTCTGAATCGTGCGGGATTCTAACGACATTGGAATATTATGTAGGCAAAGAAAAGAAAATGTGACGTATTTTTATGACATTTTTAAAATAGGAAAACTGTAGAAAACGAATTACATGATTTAATTAATTTATATAAGTCAGATTAAATGAGCTATTTAACTTTGTACTCAAATATAGAATAAATATTAATAGGCTTGTCCTAACATGTAATTAGCAATTGATTCGTATCTTTATTAGATGTTAAACCGAAATAACTGATTTTTTCTTCAAACATCGATCAGCAACATTACTAATTACGACTTTTTAAAAACCTATTTGAATTTGACACGAATGCTGTAATCCATCATGGTGGTTGAGTGTTATCACAAAGTGCAAAACAAAACAAACCGTGAATGAAGTCTGGTCTGATGTACCCACTTTTATTTTGTTATATTCGATTTGACAGGTACAAAGTTTGACGTTTTAGTTGAATTTACAGCCAAAACCAAAGAGTATACAAATACTACGTAAGAAGAGGCGGATGTGCCATAGATCATGCGAGACTTTCAGCTTTGTATGAAACGTGCAGGGAGAACTCGTACCAACATAAAGATACTAAATGACATCGTTTTTATGTTGTCAGCATTGTCATATTTGTCAATATAGGGATGTACCCTCTAGTGATTAACGAAATATCGATAATATTCGGTAAGAAATAATTATAATTATGCTTCGACTAGAATTATACTTTTCCAACACAAATAAAAGATGTATTTAATATTTATGTGTTTATTCAAACAAATTAGCCTATTCTATAAATCTATTCTAGATAAGCGAAGAAAAGTACGCAGAACTAAAAGATATATGTATGTGCCTACATGTAATGGAAAGGTTTTCAAAATTTTTTCTGTAATAAGATTTAAAGAAATGTCTATAGATATAAGGCATAGCTGTTTTTCTGACTTGAGTTCCCTTTTTTTTAGTCTTTCGGCTTAAAATGCTTGGCACATAAATCAAGTCTTGGTTTCCAGTTGCAGCTACCCATTTTTACATCTAAAAAGAAAAAAAAAGAATAGAATTTTTAGTCCTTGTGCCAATTTCTAATAACGGATTATCGATAACTGACAGGCAGCACTATTGTTTACCTACAAAGTACTAGGATATGAAACTTTAGAATATTTCCTTATTTTTTTAGGTTTCATTGATTATATATATTACATAAAAAGCAACTTAATTATGTCCTAAAATTAAAATAAGCCTATTTAATATATACAATACGAAAAATAAATTAAAATTAAATTTAGAAGGCGTCATGGAAGTCATCCGCATCGCAGTCAATCGGAAGCGTGCCCAGAAGACTGGCGGCATTGCCTCGTTGTATAGCAATGCTTATCTTTTGTGCTAAATACGTGCCAGCCCTCTGGTCACCCGAGGCGTCGATCATTCTCTTTGCGAGATCCCTAAAAATGGATCTCGCACTTGGACCCCATGGCCCCAAGGTTTTGACCCCAAACGGCTCAAACACATAATCTCCTACAAGATTTACGTATTTGCGCCGTTTGAGGGTCTCTGCTGAAGCAGCAGCAGCGCCCGCACAACCTGCTGTGCTGGAAAGATGAGATGGCGCAAGGGTATCGACACATGTCGCGTCCCATACCAAAGGCCTACCCAGCTTCCACGGCAGTAAAGACATTTGTTTCATTGAAATATATCACATTATATAACATTATAAATATTCATTGATCTTTATCTAGGGACATTTTGCCATAAATACCTACCCTTTTTTCATTGCCTGACGTTGTTGTATGCCACATTTCGCACGTTATTTTGCTTGTTTTCATTGTGCTCCTTTCAATGCTAATCAAATAAATATAGTAACACTAACACTAGAAGTGTAAAATCACATTTATTTGGTATACACAAAGCACTTTTACAGTATGTTTTTTACGTTTTATAAACAAACTACATAACGCGGCAAAGTTCAATCTGGATAATAATGTGACAGTTGTGACATTTGACACTATTGTCAGCCAAGGCGGTGATGTACAGGACGTATAACCCGTCTAACTTTGAAAGAATACTGTTCCAAGGGTATATAGTGAAGGATGCTATCTTCACGTTTTATACATATAATAGTAGCCATCAAAAAGACAGCACGTTTCATACATTCGGTTTTTTCTTAGGAACTTGCGCCAGGCTGGCCAAAACGTCAACAACATGAATGGCGGACGCACTGTTAGACGTGACGGCGCATTACCGGCCGGTTGTGTCGTATTACTGTGCAATGGCAGGGGGCGCTGACAGTGCTAGTGTAGTTTTGTCTCGCTGGCGAGGAGGCATTTAGTCGGGTCGCCTGGTTGACAGTACACCATGAATCTGTCCTCGGTTCGTTAAAAGACTTGCAAGTGAAAAGTGTTAGACTATAATTGTTAAGATAGTGTGTATAGTTAGTGTGTTGTTTAGTTAGTGTGTATTCAATCACAAGAACCCAGCTACGCCCACATGGTAGGAACTCTGAGTGTTTATATCGGCCAACAATCTAGATACCCGTCTACAGACGTAATGCTCTCTGATTGGTTTTCAGTGTCACAACAATAAATACATTAGTTTTAGAATCCTTAAAATAACATTAATCTAACTTTTTTATAATAAACTAGAGGACGCCAGCAGCTACGCCTGCATTTTTTTTTAATTTACCCGTTTTGGCCGATCCCGTGGGAATTTCGGGAAATCCATTCTTAGTGCACCCCTACGGTCCCCAAGGAACATACATGCCAAATTTCAGCTTCCTGCACCCAATAGTTTCGGCTGTAGCGTGTCTGTCAGTCAGTCAGTAACGCAAGGATTTTATATAATAAGATTATAAACGTTATTGACATCCTAAAATCATAATGAATCTATAGACACTACAATCAAACCGATTTATTCTTAGTGGACACAAGCTTATTCTTCGTTGAAAGTAAACCAATATTATAAGTATAACATACTGCTAACAACGTTTATAAGTAGAAAAGTAAAGACGGAAAAACAATAAAAATACTTATTTCAAAAGACAAGTACACTCGCATAAAAAGTATTGAGAAGTGAATTGGATGCAGGGAACTTTTCTTATTATGATTGTGTTTTGGTCCTCGCTGGGAGGGAGGGGAGAGAAGCAACTGCCCCACCCTGTTGGGAACTCGCTACGTCCATGTAAGGCATCCTTTTGTTGTTGGCTTTTTGCCAAATTTTGGAGTTCTAGGACAAAAGGAAGTTTTCATATGTTTTGATTTATAAAACGCGTAAAAGTGAGTTAAAATCATTCGTAAATTGGCGTATATTTTTATTGCAAAGAAGGTTTTCCTACCAATGGACTGTAGCTTTAAGAATTTTAAAAAAATTGATAGCTTCATGCGCTCTTAAGAAACAGCGTCTTGGCAGACAGACTGACAGACAGATGGACGTACAACAAAGTGGTCCTGCTCGTATAAGAGTTTAGTTGTGCCCTAGCGAACGACAATGTGGTCTTTTAAGTGTTCCATTTTACTGTATAGATAATAGAACTCCAAAATAATTAAGGAATTAAATATTCATAAATAAGGTCTTGCTCGACAGATTACGGATTGCTTTAATGAGTTATGCTCATTAAGTGCTACTCACCACCCTTTGAAGATTCGTTTAAATTATCGGTTCGGCCATTTTATGGACGTGAAAATGCCCTTAATTGTCGCCGCCGCCGCGCCGTATGGCGGATTTACTCAGTTTGAAAGCATTATAGAGGATGTCTTAAAACACATTATTTCTAGTAGGAAGTCTATAATCGTATGTGGCGATTTTAATGTCAATTTGTTAGAAAAATCACCAATTTGTACTAGGTTAGTTAGCTTATTTAGGTCATTTAATTTAAATGTTTTGTTCTCTGAACCAACCAGAATAACCTCACATTCGTCTACATGCTTAGATAATGTTTTTTGCAATTGTCTTTATTTAAGTAAGGCTGTTTTAACTGACTTGACATCGGATCACTGCGGGCAAAAGGTTGTAATTCCAACTAATACAACCCCTAAAGTACAAGAAATTACATGTAGGCCAATGACCTCTGTTCGCCTCAAACACTTTAGAAATGATGTTGCTGCCAAGATCGCCAGTATTGACTTAACCGTTGATGATCCTGATGAATTATATAAATGCTTATTTAAAATTGTTAATGATGAGTACAATAAAATTTTTAAACTGAAGACGTTTGCAAGGAGCATGAAAGTAATTTTTTGTGACTGGGCAACAGTAGGTATATACAAAAGTAGAGCTAGGTTGTATGATCTATATGGTATGAAGAAATACAATTTTAATCCTGAATTTATTCAATATGTTAGAAATTATTCAAAGGTTTTTAAGAGGACATGTGCTTTAGCCAAATCCTTATATTTAAGCAATAAAATCAAAGAATCCAAGAACAAAGTTAAAACTACTTGGAGCATTATTAACAATGAGACTGGTCGAGCTAAATTGGTAGATAACAATTATGAATTAAAATTTAGTGGTGAAATTATTACTAGGTAAACTGATGTTGCTCAGACATTTAACAATTTCTTCAAAAACATACCAGTGAACACAACCAGCTATCTAGATTCATGTCCAAGCAAAGCAGAAATGTTGGTTAGGGGCAATGTGAATGAGTGTGATATGCTTTTTAATTTTAAATATATTGACACTAATGACATACTGAAGGTATTCAAGACGCTCAACAATAAAAAATCTGTTGATTTATGGGGCATTTCTGTTAAACTTGTGCGACAAATTATTTGTAGCTTAGCTCCATATTTAGCTGCAATATTCAACAGATGCGTAGATACAGGAGTATTTCCTGATCAAAACACAGTAAAGTAGTACCATTATTCAAAAAGGGATAAAAGAGCGACACTAGTAATTTTCGGCCAATTTCTATCTTGCCTGCTATTAGTAAAATTTTTGAAAATATTATTTTGCATCAACTAGAGAGCCACTTACACACAAATAATTTATTTCACAGTGAACGGTATGGCTTTACTAAGGGTCGCTCCACCGTTGATGCCGGTGTAACTTTGTTAAAGCATATTTTTAATGCTTGGGAAAACTCGAAGGATGCCATTGGTGTTTTTTGTGACCTATCAAAGGCCTTTGACTGTGTGGAACATAATACACTTTTACTTAAATTGAAACTTTATGGTACTAGAGATACCGCACTCAATCTTGTTGCCAGCTACCTTAGTGATAGAATTCAGTATGTAGATGTTAATGCGAGTAGGTCTCTAGGTTTGCCAGTAGGAATGGGCGTTCCACAGGGCTCTATTCTCGGTCCATTTCTTTTTTTAATATATATTAATGATTTGCCGTTCTTTGTACAAAATTTAAGTGATATTGTTCTGTTTGCCGACGATACGTCACTAGTTTTTAGAGTTGATCGTAATTTAAGTAACTTTGATACCGTCAATAACACTCTTGCACAAGTATTAGATTGGTTTTCGACAAATAATTTGGTACTCATCTCAAGCAAAACCAAATGTGTTAAATTCTCTTTGCCTAATGTCAAAAGTGTTCCTACTAATATAATTTTAAATAAGGAAACAATTCAACTAGTCGAATCAACCGTATTCTTAGGTGTAACTTTAGATTGTAAGCTTCAGTGGGGCGCCCAAATATCCTGTCTCGCAGTAAAACTTAGTTCTGCAGCGTTTGCAGTTAGAAAAATTAGGGAATTCACAGATATAGATACTGCTAGACTAGTTTACTTTAGTTATTTTCACAGCGTAATGTCTTACGGAATAATGTTATGGGGTACAGCTGCTGATATACAGACTATTTTTATCATTCAAAAGAGGGCCATACGTGCTATTTATAAGTTAGGTGCTAGAGATTCTTTACGTGATAAATTTAAAGAAGTAGATATATTGACAGTTGCATCGCAATATATATATGCTAACTTAATGTACATTAAGAAAAACTTAATTCTATACCGCAAAAAAAGTGATTTGCACAAAATGAACACAAGGAATAAGCATAAACTGGTGGGAACTAACTACCGCCTACATAAAGTTCAGAACTCATTTGCGGGGATTGGTATACGATTTTTCAACAAATTGCCTCTTGAAATAATGAATTTACCCATGCACAAATACAAACGGACAATTAGGAACTTTCTTTTGCAAAGGGGTTATTACACTATCAAGGAATTTTTAAATGATAAGACACCGTGGGATAGGCTTAGGCTTGTTTAACTCACGACTTTTTTTTTATTTACATGTTAAGTGGAGGTGCCTCGTGAACACATGATTTTTGCAGGATTTGGATATTTTTATGATTTGTTGAATGTAGTTTAATATTATTTATCCCTGATCATATCATTGTTCACTTGTCACCTTCACAAAATTCTTTCTACATTTGCATTCCTTCACGCGTTCCACTAACTTATGTTAATAATAACGATCTGGAAAATGGAGGTAATTGGCGGTCATGGTCAGTATACCAATAGATTGTTTTTTTACTGCTGGTTCGTATGCCGTTGTCGTCATGCTCACTAAAATGTCATTTCTTGTGGTGGCGTCGTGTGTCGGGTCATCCCTGTCCCTCTAATATGGCGAGAGGGATGATGGCTGGCACATGCGTCATACTCGTGAACGGGTGCTACTTGCGATGACTGGTCGATGACGGTCTTGCGGGCTGGTATTAGATTTTAATATTTAACTGCATCATTTCCATCATGGTTCTGATCACTTTCGCGGATTGCCTGCATTATTAGGTATATATAATGTAAGTGGATGCTCCTGTTTCACCAGGTCTATTCTGAGGAGGCTAACCAAAACTATTATGCTTGAGTATTATTATGTACAGTAAATATATACAAGTGATATAGAAG
The DNA here is from genome assembly GCA_944739405.2 of Euclidia mi. Classification (NCBI taxonomy): domain Eukaryota; kingdom Metazoa; phylum Arthropoda; class Insecta; order Lepidoptera; family Erebidae; genus Euclidia; species Euclidia mi. The sequence continues at coordinate 8,041,440 of OX123190.2, read as the reverse complement.
GTGTAACAGTTGCAGCACCTTACAAAATGTAAATTGTGTATTATGCAAAACCTGGCGATGAAAAAGAGTGACCGTGAGTTTTATTGCCCGTTCTTTCTCATGGTTCTACCTATTGCTTTGCGAACGTGGCAGTAAATGTAAATGTAGAAGCATACAGTAATAATGTTTTAAATTTGAGTATAAGTAATTATTTTATAAATTTATTATTTTGACGTTCATAAGCGTCACATTGTGACCCAAATGAATAAAGGATTTTGAATTTGAATTTGATTATTGCACGGCAGTAATGTGCTGAGTATTTAACAAGCGTCAGACAAACTGTGAAGTAACTGGACCCAACTGCCTACCCACAAGCTGTCTGCACTGTAATGGTACGGTAACCTGTTCTTTTTAAAATGACAACTTTCGCAATAGGAAGAAATCCTGTGTCGCGGAGTACTCGACAGACATACAATTCACGGACACAATGAAGACCCAGAAATAACAATTTATGAATCACATAGAGTGTTCTCTCATGTGGGAATAGAACCCACAACACTCGGCGCAGTATCAAGCTGCTAGGCAGCCGCAGCTTAAACCACTACGCCAACCGTGCAGTCAAAAATGCAATGGAGCGGTCAGTGGTACACGATTACAAGTAAGTAGTTAGTATCTATAACGTAGACAGTGTCGTGTATAGAGGACAAATATTCACGATGTATAATGTGCGTCAGCAGAATTACTATGTATATTTAAAGAGACGAAAACCAGTCTCGTTTAACAATGAACCCTGAAACTACTCGTGTACTATACATATTTAATATCTGACTAGCACGAAATATCTTCTAGGCCGAGTCGACAAAAGAGATGAGCTCAGTAGCTGGGCTGTGATCGAGTAAGATATAGTATTCCTTTAATAATTACTCTTAAGACAACTTGTTTAGTGAACATCTGCATTGTTTTATATTGAGATTAAAAACGAGTTTTCATTCATCTTTTAAAGTTATGGTACCTATTCCCAAAAGGGCAACTATTTTTGAGCTATAAACCAGCACTATTGCACCATGATATTTAGTTGCGCTTAGTGGAATCAGTTATACTTTTTTTTTAATTTATGAGCGCAACTAATGGTTGCGCTTTGTGGAATAAAGTAGTTGCGCTCAAAAATAGCTGCGCTTTTAGGAATACCTCTTAAAGTTGACCAAATTCAACTTTAAAAGCTTGATGAAAGCAGTAAAAATGTGCTCTAATAGTGTCGGCAAGTCCCTTCGGTGTATAGAGACCGACGTGCTAGTTTTGACGCAAGGTTGCTCACACTTTCACGTACTATTCCGTTTAACACTCTTAGTGGAAAAATAACGCTATACTTAACTTGCAGAGCTCACCGGTATCAGGTACGGGGACTAACCTACCGGTGTTTAGGGCTCCAGAGAGCGGTACCTCCTAATGAAAGGCTTCGACTTGAATACGTTGCCTAGACTTAAGTACGTTTTCCGCCTAAATGTGAAAAGGAAGGAGTGGAGTGAATAGAAGAAAAAGAAGATGAGGCCTCTGACACTCTCACTCACCGAACGAAACGCAACTTTATACATTGACACTGTTCTTTACGTTAATATTCTGTGTGCGGGTAGTATTTTCCCGGTCGAGCCTGTCATTCTTAGCGTAATAATCAGGCTCTACTGCTTCTTACATCAAAGCTAAGCGGCCTCATTCATCTTCGATAGAAGTTCAGCTTTTTACTCGAATTATTTATTACCCAAATGTGTTTGACTAAGCTCGCCTCCTTTATAATTCTGAGTTCAGGTCCACGAAAAATGTTGCCTTGTATTTACGTTTCTTTTGCGTTCGTTAGTTATTCCGTCCAGAGAATTTAGTGCGGATTGAAACTAATCTCTGTCTTTATCCATGTTGAATATAATAATAATCATAATCATCAGCCCTTTATACTGTCCTACTGCTGGGCACGGGCCTCTTCTGACTATAAGTAGGGTAAGTCCATAGTCCACCACGCTGGCCAAGTGCGGGTTGGCAGACTTCACATTTCTTTCAAGAACATTATGGAGAACTCTCAGACATGCAGGTCTCCTCACGAAGATTTTCTTCACCAATTAGCAAGCGATAATTAACTATCTAATACGCACTTAACTCCGAAAAGTCATCGGTGCGTGCCGTGGATTCGAACCCGAGACCCTCTGCGTAGCAGTGTGTCGGTCTCTCCACTCAGCTATCGATGTGTTGTTGTGTTTTAAGCTTATAAGCTTTCGTTTCGAGCTCCCAGATGGATGTCTGGTGGGGACAAAAGTATGACAATGGTATTAAGGGCCAAGACACACTTTAGTATTGAGCAAGGATTTACGGCTGGGTTTTTTATTTAATTTATCCGCGTATTTGGCTACTAGATTATATGTTTATTGAATCCGGTCGTTAGTTTGATGCTAATTGACGAATGATTATTCAAAAGTTTTAACGTCAAGTTCGAGTTAACAGACTTCATACATAATTATGTCTTAAGAAAATATAATGGAGAATTCTCAGACATGCTTGTTTTTGTATCACGCTTCAAGCGATAATAAATACCTTAGGTTGTGGCCAAACGGACGTAATTTTGTGAGCTTTGAGTCGCCTTTTCTAATAGCGTTATGTACCCTACATTAGGTTTCATTCTATAGTCCTGTTTGTGCCACACAATGACATATAATAAGTAAATAATCTCGGCAAAACGCGACTCAAAAATCATAAAATTACGTTGGTTTGGCTTCGCCCTTAACATGGATATAACTTCAAAAACTCAGTGGTGCGCGCCGTGGATTTGAACCCGAAACTCTGCGTAGCGGTCAGTTGGTGTTTATTTTCGTCTTTGTTTATTTATTCGAATCACTTTTTTGCAGTAACTGCCTCCGTGGTTAAGTGTAGCGTATACGACTGCTGATCGGAGGTCCCGGGCTCGATTCCCGGGTGGGCAAAAGTGGGGTTTTTCCGAATTCTCAGTAACAGCACGGAGTCTGGTGATGTGCCCGGTAACGGCAATAGGCTAGCCCCCTATTACGTGGGGCCTAAAAATTAATGGCGAAATGTGGGTGTAATATTTCACCTCTGCCTACCCCTTCGGGGATACAGGCTTCCACTTTCTTCTGCAAACAACCTTTCCCAGTTTTCTAGCCAAACTCTAAACATTGGGGTTCTGGGTAGCGCGTCAGATTCTCTCTCGGAAGAGTCCTTCGCAAACTTTTCTCTAAACCGCTTGACACGTGAACCGTTTTTCTTTTTCTTTTTTTGTTTATATTGCAAAAACAATCGAAAGAAATCAGGAAAACCTTCGCATCTCCCAATCACACTGGTTTCACGATACTATAAATTGCAGATCCGGTCAAAGCCCACGAACTTAACAAAGGCTGTTAATCCCTCTTCAGTAACTTTGACGTTTTGCAATTCACGATACACCATGATTGAGCGATGTTTAACCTCGTTGTTAGGATCTACTTTACCCTCTTGGTTACAATGGTATATGAACTAGTGATGTTACGAATATTCGCATTCGCATTCGCGAATATTCGCATATCTTTGCGTATTCGTATTCGCATTCGCGAAATTACTGTGAATGTTTTGCGAATACAAAATATTTTTTTAGGGTAATAGTTGGTTAGTCAAAAACAAAATTCCATTAATTTCTTATGAAATAAAGTCTAAGAAAAAGTAACTAAGCCTCGTAATCACATTAGGTATCAGTCTTCTCTTTATCATTTGGTATCATTTATTTTTTTAACTTTGGGCAATAATCATCAGCCCTTTACTGTCCCACTGTTGGCACGGGCCTCTTCTCAGTATGAGAAGGGTAAGGCCATAGTCCACCACGCTGGCCAAGTGCGGGTTGGTAGACTTCACATGTCTTTCGAGATCATCATGGGAAACTCTCAGACATGCCGGTTTCCTCACGATGTTTTCCTTCAACGATAAGCAAGCGATAATTAACAATTTAATACGCACTTAACTTCGAAAAGTTATTGGTGCGTGCCGTGGATTCGAACCCGAGACCTTCTGCGTAGCAGTCTGTCGGTCTCACCACTCGGCTATCGCTGCTTCCAACTTTGGGCAATGAAGCTTAACAATTAAATTGTGTATTAAATTATAAAAGTCTATAAATAAAATAAAAACATTTTTTGCAGTAAAAAGTGGCAGTGGGCTGGTTACACTTGTAGCAGAACCGATAACCGTTCGAGTAGTCGTATTCTAATACGTCCTCCGGTTAGGTGGAGTGACGATATACGCAACTATGGTGGCTGGCAGCAGCTGGACAAGATAAGCTAAAATAAGACTCAGTGACGTGTTATTGGAGAGGCCTCTATTCAACAGGGGACTATGGCAAGCCTGCCATGATGATGATGATGATATTTTTTGCCACATCTCTTTAATTTACTTTAGTAGCAGATCAGACATTTTATCAGGTCGCCGATTCACTTGATCGACTAGCATCAAACTAGCATCGTATCATACAAGTGACCCATACGTTAAAACGATTAGTAAGGTATTAGCGAAGGCAAGATTAGACCCAGAACTAATACCATTATCAGTACTTAGTACCTAATCCAAATAAACGACCTCTTTATCGAACAGGCAAGATTGAGGGGCTTGTATTGATCTAAGTACTTGAGCAACTTGGCTTGGCTTTAAAAGTTTGTTCTTGACACAATTACCATGATCGTAGCGCCGCCCATTGACTTAATTGTCATTCTTAATAGATCGGCTGAGTTAAGGAACAATCGCAGAGGTCTCCACTTGGATGGGTGCCCGCTTGTTGTTGCATTTACATCAGGCGGCCAACTCTCATAATAGTCAAAGATCCGTAAAAGAGCGACCTTCGGCTATCTGATTATTGGATGAAAATGTATTATATCTAATTTTGCATGAAGAAATATATCGCGAATTGGTTGGTAAAAAAAATCTGGTTCAGGATAAATAAAGATGCCAACCGCTTTTCCCGACAATTTTTTTGTAGGCAATCCAATATCATCGTGTTCGCAGAGAAGTAGCGGTCATTTTAATATAAGATTTGTCTATTAAAAAAATTGATAAATATAACTAGCATCAGCTTAACAGTCGAAGTGTTTATACCTGACAGCCTTACGAGGAAATTTTTTTACAAATACGCCAGGAATAATTGACAACCCAATGTTTACCGTAACCGTTTAGGGTTCATACATTTGATTCGTCATTAATTAATTCATTAAACGCGTATATGCAATGTTAAATGAAAAGCCAAATACATTTTTTTTCTACATTTCCTAGTCTGGACCATATTTTTTTACCAAGCCATTCGTGATATAGTTTTAACATGTAATATTTGATATTAAATATTTTCATCCAATAACCAGATCGGGGAAGGTCGCTCTTCTACAGATCTCTTACTGTAACTACATTTGCATTTGCATTATTTATATGCTTAACTGGTCTACTATTTTTATGCAGACGACAGGCGTGTACAGATTTATACCTATATACCTATGGTAGTCTTTTCTGTCACATTGTCTTTTTTCATGTATCTCGTCTGATATAAATAAACGCGTATTTTCTTTCTTTCTTTCATTTGTTCAAAATACAGTGTCGATCTAATGACAGTGACATTCAGATGTTATAAATGGTATTCTCCTAAATTAACTGATATCGTGACTAGATCGTGAATTGAACAATGTGACAATGCCCCATTCTACTAAATAAATACAGTTTCGATATTATGATGTCAGTATCATACTTACGTCACAAAAAGCGTATTCTTCTTAATTATCTGATATGTGAATGAAATTGTAACGAGATTGAAATTCAAACAAGTATCAAAATATGTGTCAACGACGGACCGTTTATTTCAAATTACACAATAATGACATTAGGTTATCAGAATACCGCTTCTGATTCTGAGTCCATTCAAAATGTAATATTAAATAGCAATCAATTCATCGTCATCGTCCATTTGTGCTTTCACAGAAGCGTCTCTATTCGAACTGACAGTATAAATTCCTAATACAAAAAAACGGATATTTGCGCTAGGCACACGGAATTCCGAATCTGAATTCCTGATCAGGAAACCTAATCAGGAAACCGAGCGTATGCGCCCCGCCTTGTCATATAAAAATAGGAGAATTGGCCCCTGTCAACGACAAACTATTTTTATGTCATATTAGACGATAATTACATTAAGTTACCAATTGTGCGTTAACTCAAACTCTAATCTCATTTCGTTCAATATACAGTGTCGATGTCAGATAAAAAAGGAGAATTTTATTGGATTTCTGGGCGTTACCGTGTTTCGGAGGGTAGGTACGTAACGCTGTCAGTGATGGTTCTTGTCTCAGAAGCTACCATTATAATATGTCCCGATTACCGACCCCAGAGCTGAATACCTTGTATTTTAATAAAAATTGAATTAGTCCGGTCAATTTTGACATCCGATGAAGAATTTTTTGATTTAATTTATGATGGTGTTTTGAATTTCCCCCCTATCTTTGGTTTAATTTGGCGGGACTATATAGCTATATTACTTTTATTGGATTCGTTCTAAACTTTGATATTCATTTTAATATCCAGAGGGTGCCCAAAGGAAATACAATAACCCTAAAAAGCCATAAAATCTTTATATTCGATATAATAGAAGCTTTTACAACTTTACTATAGACTTTGAAGCCATAACTGATATTTAAATTGCTACTGAACAAAAGCAATTACATTAACTAGCATTATTATTAGGCAATTCCAAACCTTATGGTGACGTGCTAGGGCTTAAAATTCGGTGAAAGATTTTGATAATATCATGTCTGCTTAGAGTTTTAAGATGTCCCTGTCGCGAGACTTGGCAGATAGATTGGCGTAGATATAGAATATTCGTCATAATTTTAAAAGGGTATGGTTGTCAAACGAATTGTTGTCACAGCAGCGACCACAGAAAACCGAATGGTCACACACTGACACGAAAAATGAACGAAAATCGTCGTGGGTCGTCTATTTATGTAAGACGACATCGTTATCTGCAGATCATTACTTTATTTTTCAATATTTTTGCAGTGACAACATATTGTCAGGTCAGGGGAATCGAGACGGCAAGAGGACGTTTCTTGTTAAGACTATCGTCTATAATCCGACTATCGTCCTCGATAAAAATATGTCTGTTTCCCCGAAAAAGTATGACATAGAAACGACAAGCGAATCTATGAAAAGAGCTAACTATACGAATTTCGTTCAACCATAAAATATTGATACCAGTATCAGTACCTAATCCAAATAAATGCCTTTTTTTACTGAACAGGCAAGATCGAGAGTCTTGTATTGACCTAGAACTTGAGCCGATGGCATTAATATTTTATTTGACATTCATAATAGATCGGCAAAGGTAAGGATCAGGATGTAGCTGTCCACGATTAAAATATGTGTCCGCGAAAAAGTATGAGACAGAAAAGACAAGGCGACTGCTGCGAAACTTAAAAAGTCTTTACAATCCAATGGAAACAGCTCGATACGAAAGTCGTTCAACCATTAAATATTTCGACGACACAGTGACGTTAAACAGTGTTTAAATTGGGACCTGCTACAAATTTACAACAAGGTTCACTAAATTTAGTCGTAATCAGAGCTATTTATACCAGAAATATCTCAGTCACCGCAATTAAGACCCTTGAAATAAACTTGTTTGAACTATATTTAGTCTTTCTCAATTTTGGGACAAAGTTAAACTTCAGTTAATTTAATTGTTGTATGACGTCACTGCTAAGTAATTATGAAGAGCTTTATAGTACCAAATATATTTGGACATAATAACATGCTATAAATAAATATAGCTCCGTAAAGTGTAATTTTATAACTTAATCACATGTGGTTATTAACCTACCCTATCCTGCGCAAGGCTCGCTTTGCCAAACGCACGAAATGCAACGTCATTTCAAATACTTTTTGATTTTTACGTAGACTTGCAGAAAAACGAAAAAATCGTCTACAAAAATATAATAATATGGCATAAATTATACCTTCCTGGCTTCGTTACGAGTTTATCTAACTAGTTATATATTTCAATAAGTATGTAAATAAACTGACCTGTTCTCGCAGCGATGTAATATATTTTGATTTTGAGAAATTTCATTGGTATAAATTGTAAACTTTATCACAATTTGTCGAATATCCACACATAATCACCAAACGAGCACTTTATTACGTTAAAACAATATACAATGTGCAAAGATAACTCAACTCATTATACTTTAGAATCATAATTTCACCATAAAACGTTTTTGTTTACGCGACGAAAAATAACGGCCTCCATTCTTTGAAAACGTAATAAGTGCATTAGAAAAGTTTCGTTACTTTTTCACTGCAATATTTATCACTTTTCGATAAACTATAACTCAATGTGAAATCTACACTTATTTTCCAGTAGTTCTGTATATAATACTTATAAGATTACTCAATGTTTTCTCATTACAAACATTTTTTCTTTTCTCGTGCACACTTATTTCAATATCAAACTGGCCAATATGGCGTCATCGCAAAGTTCAATGGCATACGTATTTTGTTTTTTTTTTTTTAATAATAATAATATTCTTTTTTAATAATATTCAACCACATTCACACAACACCATCTAGTCCCAAACTAAGCAGAGCTTGTACTATGGGTACTAGACAATGGATAAACATACATATATACTTTTTTTTTGTAAATACATACATATTATACATAGAATTTTCGTTCATTCTTGCTCGTTTTCAGTTTATAAAAGTATTAAAATTTGTCAAGCGGAAATCGATAAATCGAATGATATAACAAGATCGTGTTATAAGTCCAAAAACCGTTAAATATTAACGACCAATGATACCCGACCCGTTATTAACCTATGAAGTTAATATTGCAGTTGAGGTTAATTCAGAATGCTTTGTTTTCGTGGTTATAAATAAGGTTAAATATACTTCATCAGCATCATCAGCCCTTTATACTGTTCCACTGCTGGGCACGGGCCTCTTCTCACTACGAGAAGGGTAAGGCCATAGTCAGTCACGCTGGCCAAGTGCGAGTTGGCAGACTTCACATGTCTTTTGAGAACATAATGGAGAACTGGTTTATTCTTTGCTCAGAAAATCAGCATTGCCATCCAGCGTGGCAATGCTGCCAGCCTTCTGGGCACGTCACCCGATGACATTGATGCGGAGGCATTTTACGACGCCTAAGGGCCTGTTCACGAGATCGGTCTAAGCGGCGCGCGTCGCGGCGGGCGGCGCGGCAGAGCGTCGTGCACGCCACGACCCTACAGCAGCGGTAAACGCAGCGGCAAATGTGGACGTATTTGGGCCGACGGAGTTACCCATAAATAAGGCGATAACGAAAATATCTTTGTGTAACTATACGGTATACCTAAAAAATTGTCGACATTGGATCTTCATTTCTTACAAGTATTTTATATCAAAGGAATAATGCATATTCGCAATTAATGAGCCGTTGAATACCTACACAACGTAGATTACCTACGTTAAGTAGGTAGGTAAATCGCCTTTTAACTTTCATAGTAGCTGTTTCTGTACCTAAATAGGTACATATGTACATTACACAATGTTTAATGTTTGCGATTTATAATAAAACCTACCATAACATTCTGTAAAACATTGTTTCATTACATCTCGCAACGTTTTATTAACATTTTTGTATTTATACAGCGGATGTGTTGCTATCCATACACGCGCAAGGGCGGATCCAGCTTTGGCGCCAGGAGGGGGTCACATAGTCGTGGTCAAGTGAAGAACTTATAATTTAATTTCAATAACAATAGGTACAAGTAAAAAGTAGGTATTTAATTAATGTACGTAACAGACCAGTGCAGATACGTTAGAAAACGGTAAAAAGTAAAATAAAGTTACAGTAGGATGAGACCCATTGGAGAAGGAAGAGAATATAGCGATCATTAAAGGAAAATGAAATTACGGGCGGTCTGAGGTCGGGAAGTGGATGGGGTTGCGATTTTAAGGGTAAAAAAGGGTTTATCTCGATTGCCAGCAAAACTTCAAGTCCTACGGGAAAAAACGTCAATGGCAAAGTTGTAGGTAATAAAAAGATCTACAACTTTCGTATTTACATTTTATTCACACAACGTCATAATTTATGTGAAAAATTCAAATAACCAAGTTATTGGTTTTTAGGGTTTCGTAGTCCACAAGGAACCCTTATAGTTTCGTCATGTCCGTCCGTCTGTCCGTCCGCAGCCTAGCTCAAAGACGCCTGGTGCTAGAAAGATGATGCCTGGTGATATTTAACATGAATACAGACATACGATATTGCAACAAAACTGTAGAATAAAATTTAGGAAAATATTTTTTTTCAGGGTATCTCCCCTAAATATATAGTGGGTTGAATTTTATTTTTTGTTGAGGACCCCATTGTGTGGGGTATCGTTGGATAGGTTTTAAAAAAATATTATTAGTTTGCTCAAATCATTTTTCGATCAAGTGATTGGTTTGTCAAATATCAAGCATTGAAGTGAAAAAAATTGTTAAGACTCAAGTGTCCCCCCCCCCCCCTCTGCCGGCTAAACTATTAATTTGGAAGAGTTGAAAAAAATCACAGATGTAGGACACATAACGAATTTAAAAGGAAAACTATCACGGCTAAGTAGACATCACTAGTTTACGAGTAATCGTCGGTTAACTTATAAATACCAATTTCTGTGAGTTTACATTGGGAGCGCTGGCTTAATCTTAAAGATGCCCGTTTTTAGTCCCATGTAAAACAGAAGTTATTATCAATAATGGCCATTATGGGCAACTACGGAACCCTACATTGCGCGTGGTCCGACACGCACTTGGCCGGTTTTTTATTTTTAACTTTTACAATAGTTTTTTTCTTTTACACGAAATTTGGTGAAAACTTGCCTCCTTATGTTCCAAACACACTGTTTATGTTTTTTATTTAAAGTATTTATTTTTACGCCTTATTTTGACTTAATATCGAAATAAAACCCTAATTTTCAATTGAAAATTCTCACGTCAATATATCGGCTTTCTTTTTTAAATTGTTCGGCGTTTTGTTCGTTGAAATCTCTACTTTCTGATGGTGTGAATAAAATATACATTACTAAGGTAAACGTTCTCAGAAAATGCAACGAAATGAAACAACCTCGAGACCGAGTGTAAATTTTAATAAATATCTCAACATTGTACATTATGATTAAAAAAAATTTAATCATAATGTACAATTTTGAGATATTTATTAAAATTTACACTTTATTTACTCGAAAAACGTAAGATTCCATGCTACATTGATAAATAAGAACTTAAAAATCGATATAGGTATACAACTAAAATTAGCAACCAATTAAGTTAATAGATACTTACCTAATTAATAAGACATCTACAATATTTTGAGAAAGTTATAGAATCTTCTTTAAATTATAACGTAAACTCCTATTTATTGCTATTTTAAGATAATGTATACCTGAGTGACCCACAGACAATTTGAGCCCATCAATAGTTATTTTAAAGAGAAGCGTGGAAGGGCTAGGTGGATCCCCCACGCCCATGCCCTGACATGTATTTTTATGAATAATGTTATTCACTGTTCTGTATTTCAAATACTGACTAACTGTTTTTATAGCTGATATGAAATAACAGGCAGTAAGGCCCAGATCAACCTAGCCCTTCCCCTTTTCTCTATAAAATACCTTATGATGGACTAAAATTTTCTGTGGGTCACTCAGGGACCTACATACATTATCTTAAATTAGCAAAAAAATAGAAGTCTATGCTATAATTCAAAGAAGATACCATAACTTTCTCAAAAAAATTTTAGATGTCTTATCTTATTAAATATTAACTTATTTGGTTGTTTATTTTAGTTGTATATTTCGATTTGCAAGTTCTTTTTATCAATGTAGCAAGGAATCTTACATTTTTCGAGTACCTAATTAAAGTGTTAATTTGTAATAAATCGCTCAACATTGTACATTATAATTAAAAAATCGGTCTCGAGGTTGTTTCATTTCTTTGCATTTTCTGATAACTTTTACCTTAGTAATGTATATTTTATTCTCACCATCTGAAAGTAGAGATTTCAACGAACTAAACGCCGAACAATGTAAAAAAGAAAGCTGATATATTGACGTGAGAATTTTCAATTGAAAATTTGGGTTTTATTTCGATATCAAGTCAAAATAAGGTGTAAAAAGAAATATTTTAAATAAAAAACATTAACAGTGTGTTTGGAACATAAAAAGGCAAGTTTTCACCAAATTTCGTGTAAAAGAAAAAACTATTGTAAAAGTTAAAAATAAAAAACCAAAAGCTTGGTTATTTGAATTTTTCACATAAATTAAGACGTTGTGTGAATTAAGTGTAAATACAAAAGTTGTAGATATTTTTATTACCTACAACTTTGCCATTGACGTTTTTCCCGTAGGACTTGAAGTTTTGCTGGCAATCGAGATAAACCCTTTTTTACCCTTAAAATCGCAACTCCATCCACTTCCCGACCTCAGATCGCCCGTAATTTATTTTTCCTTAAATTTTTGCTATATTCTCTTTCTTTTCCAATGGGTTTCATCCTACTATAATTTTCTATCGTTTCAAAAATTATCTACCCTGGTCTAAAACCTTTGCCATCATACAAAGTTATTATATTATAAACTAATTAAATATTGAAGGTATGTAGTTACATAAAATCTGTATGGTGACAAAATATAAACTTTAGTAAAATCTTTATATTTAGTTAGTGGTCCACCTAAGTCCTGGAACCAGCTCAGGGGGGGGTCATGACCCCCATGACCCTCCCCCTGGATCCGCCCTTGTACACGCGACCGTTTTAAAATTTCGACTTTAAATGTCTCCGTATTCATTACCGCCACAAAATATTTAACAAATAGTTTAACCGCCTAGTTCGTCCCTCGCGTAACGCTGTCTGTGCCGCTCGGAGTCGTGGCGTCGGACTCGGTCGCAGTACATTTGTTCCCGCCGCTCGCCGCACCGCCCGCCGCGCCGCACGCCGCGCAGCCAATCGCGCCAAAAAAAACGCGCGCGTTATCGCTGTGCGCGGCGGCTCGTGGCGTGCTTCGAACGTCTTCATACATTTGATCTTACCGCTCGCCGCCCCGCGTTAAGCCGCCGCTCAGAGCGGCAAGGTCGTGACAGGGCCGTTAAGCCGTCAGTCCCGGTTGTCATGAAGATATTTGACAGTCGTTACAGGGGTCAGTGTACCAGTATAAGGGCCTGTTCACGAGATCGGTCTAAGCGGCGCGCGTCGCGGCGGGCGGCGCGGCAGAGCGTCGTGCACGCCACGACCCTACAGCAGCGGTAAACGCAGCGGCAAATGTGGACGTATTTGGGCCGACGGAGTTACGAATAAATATGGCGATAACCAAAATATCTTTGTGTAACTATACGGTATACCTACAAAATTGTCGACATTGGATCTTTATTTCTTACAAGTATTTTATATCAAAGGAATAATGTATATTCGCAATTAATGAGGCGTTGAATAGGTACCTACACAACGCAGATTACGTTAAGTAGGTAGGTAAATCACCTTTTAACTTTCATAGTAGCTGTGTCTGTACCTAAATAGGTACATATGTACATTACACAATGTTTTAATGTTTGCGATTTATATTAAAACCTACCATTACATTCTGTAAAACATTGTTTCATTACATCTCGCAACGTTTTATTAACATTTTTGTATTTATACAGCGGATGTGTTGCTATCCATACACGCGACCGTTTTAAATTTTCGACTTTAAATGTCTCCGTATTCATTACCGCCACAAAATATTGAACAAATAGTTTAACCGCCTAGTTCGTCCCTCGCGTAACGCTGTCTGTGCCGCTCGGAGTCGTGGCGTCGGACTCGGTCGCAGTACATTTGTTCCCGCCGCTCGCCGCACCGCCCGCCGCGCCGCTCGCCGCGCAGCCAATCGCGCCAAAAAAAACGCGCGCGTTATCGCTGTGCGCGGCGGCTCGTGGCGTGCTTCGAACGTCTTCATACATTTGATCTTATCGCTCGCCGCCCCGCGCTAAGCCGCCGCTCAGAGCGGCAAGGTCGTGACAGGGCCGTAAACCATGTAAATATTTTCACTTTCTAAATTTTTTGTTATGGTTTTTGTATTAGATTAGATTAAGCTTCACTTATATGCTACTTATAAATTATGTTACTTTAATGTTCTAACTTAAATAAAATTTGTTATGGAGAACTCTCAGACATGCAGGTTTCCTCACGATGTTTTCCTTCACCGATAAGCAAGCGATAATTAACAATTTAATACGCACTTAACTTCGAAAAGTCATTGGTGCGTGCCGTGGATTCGAACTCGTGACCCTCTGCGTAACAGTCTGTCGGTCTCTCCACTCGGCTATCGCCGCGTATAATTACAAATAATAATTATTAATTTGGGACATAGAGAAGCATACAACCAGTTTAGTAACGAAAGTTTGTATGATGATGACGATGTTTTATTAACAGATTACTATAGTCTGTTCGCCTTGGTGATTCAGAAGTTAAATCCAAGTAAGTGTATTTTAAGATAATGGATAGTCTGAAATAAGGTAAGAAGCTTATCACATCGAATTTTGCGACACAAATAAGTGTGATGAAGCAGTACTTTTACTGTGTCATCTTTATAACGAGGTTCAGCACCAGCAACCATGGAAGTTAGGTTTTGGTACTCGTGAAGTCACTTAGAAAGTTCAACCATCTTACAATTCGCAACGAATTTAATCAGAGTTTTATTGGAACAGTGGGAAAATAATGAATCCACTTCCCTCTTTAGCAAAGTGGAAGAAAAAACACAGATAAACCGGACTATGTTATTTACAAACATCTTTTAAAGTATCCGCTAGAGTTTCATTTACCACAAATTGCAATCTCGATAAATCTTAGCCCGGAAAAAATAGGTACCTACCTACAGTTTCAGTAGGTACTTACATCGATTGAATCACAACAAAATCAAATCCTATTTCACGTGCGTAGGTACACTGATTCTGCTATGGAATAAGGTAGAAAATTGATTTAAAATCGCCAGCACATTTTATTTCATTTGTTGGTTTGAAGCGTGAGCGCTTCGGCGGTTTGTGAGGGTGCTACTATTTCACCCGTTTATATAATACAAGCGGCACGTCCCGGCTTCGCACGGGTGATCCCTAACATTTTCTAGAAATAAATATAGCCTATGTCACTCAGGGATAATGTAAGGCAGCGATAGCCTAGTGGAGATACCAACAGAATGCCATGCATAGGGTATCGATAATATGGTGGCAAAACGAACATAATCACAATATTGTAACATCTCTACACAATACCTTTGTTCAGCAAATAAAGAGATTATTTTTATTATTATATCGGGTTCGAATCCACGGCGCGCACCAATGACTTTTCGGAGTCATGTGCGTATTGAATTGTTAATTATCGCTTGTCCCGTGCCTCGGAGAGCACGTTATGCGCCCCGGATGTCATGAAGACCTTTGACAGTCGTTATAGGGTCAGTACCTCTGAATAAACTGGCACTAGTCTAAACCATGGAATATCGCTATCCCATCCGTTTGCGGAGGTCAGACAGGCAGTCACTCTGTGGAAAAGCTAATATTAAGTCAAAGACGGTTAGACTAGTAAGCCATCGGTTTGGTGCGAGTTTACTAATTGCTAAATCGCTATCAGCATCATACAAGATGGAACCCGCTGTGTTATAAGACCATAAAGGCAGTGTCTCAAATATGGAATGGAAGGCAACGAGACACAGCACCAATATTCCCAAACTAAGCAAAGCTTGTTCTATCGGTACTAGACAAACATACATTCATAATATAATTATATATTTTCTTTTCTCAAATACTTAAAAATATACATAGAAATACCCAGACCACGGCACGGCAAACATCCATGCTCATATATGTGTCAGATTGTATAGACGATAGCCCAGTGGTGTACGTAACGGACTGACGAAACGATGGTTTCGGGTTCGATCCTCAGGTACCCCGGGCACACACCTCTGACTTTTCAAAGTTATGTGTGTATTAAAAATAAAAAATGTTAATTATCGCTTGCTTAATAATGTGTCCGGTAGATGGCAATAGACTCGCCCCCTATTACATTGGGACCTAAACATAACTGGCGAAATGTGGGTGTGCAATACACCTCTGCCTACCCCTTCGGGGATAAATGGCGTGCAGTTATGTATGTATAGACCACCCGAAGGAATGCAACATGAGGTAACTTCTCCTTAAACAAGAATCTATCTGAAGACTTTATGGGCATGTAGCGCTCTGAACAACAGGCACTCACCCATCCAACTATTGACCTCTGCAAACGTTTCTTACCTTTCAACAAAACAGGGACCTTTGTAAAGTAATAAATACTTATTTCAAAACGTACTTAATTGCAAATAAGTGCAGTACAATCGACAAGAGAAATCCACATAAAATATTAAATCTTTTTCGTTAACATAATTTTTTTTAGACGGGAAAAAGGCGTGAGTATATGTATGTATGTAATATTTTTTTCCGCTGTAGTCGCCTTCGGGCGTCTTCTCTTTTTTATTTTAGTATTTAATAAAAAGTCGCGCTTTATGTGCTGGTTTTAATTAAAAGTGTATCGGATAGTTAAGTTATCAGTGAGAACATCGTTAAGTGACCGAGGTCGCTCGTGGACGCGCTCGGATGAAGTAATCGTTAAAATAATATTTTTCCGCTGTAGTTGCTTTGGGTCGTCTTCAAATATCTCTTTTTTATTTTAGCATTTAATTAAAGGCTAGCTTTATGTGCGCGTTTTAATTAAAAGTGTATCAGATAGTTAAATTATGAGTGAGAGCCTCGTTAAGTGACCGAGGTCGCTCGTAGACGCGCTCGTATTACTTCTTGTTGCGTTTATTGTTAGTTTCAGATGAGCTTAAAACGCTATTATTATGCTTCATGAGCTTGAGTTGAATTAATCAGATGTTATTTGGCGGCATTATTGGTATTGACCGACCTTTCGTTGCCAATCGCTCCTGATGATGCCTCGTGCAGAGGCGAAACACACATAGTCGGCGCATACAGTGGGATACTGCATGCCAAATATTTTCCGGGAACACATTTCAGCATTATTCCAAATATTATATCCCTTATCCTTTTTTATCGGAGGCGTTCGGTATTGTCAACCTTTTTCTATTGCAATAGTTGGGGCGGGCAGTCCGAGGGTGCGTGGTGGGTTCCTCTTTCCTTCCAGAAGTCTTCATAATGTTTTTTATCCTTTAAATTGTTAAACAAAAGAAGCAACACACACATACCTACTTCATCTGTTCACAGACATGCCAAACTCATGACACTCATATTTTGCATAGCAGGTTAATAGCATGCGCTCTGTGTCTCGACTCGAACATAAAAAGAAAATAATTAGAATTTATCTTTCTATTTCATTTTTCATTAAAAATACTCCTCGAAGTACAAGTCACCAAAACAATTGGGTATAATTTAAACCTTAATGAGGATATTCATTACTAAAGGTTTCATACAGCAAACTTAATATAAATTAATAGTTTAAAAAACACTAGAAAAACACGCTTTTATAAATGCACGTAAAAACAAAAAAATAATTATGGATCGTTCAAGTTGTCTCTATTTCTTGGCTGAAGTGTAAACTATGTGCTTTTAATTATAATATTTGATTGTAAAAGCGTGGGGCGCTGGAACAGGAAAGACGTTCTTGTTTAACTTATTCAAAAATCAAGTGAACAGATGTTACGGGAAGTAGGTTCCACAGATTGGCGCTCTTACTGGAGTTGCAGCACGAGTAGTAAGTGGCTCTACATTAAACAGTCTGTTCAAAGTACCAGTTTGTCGAATTCAGACAAAACATGCGCCATCAGCGAGGAAGACGACATTCACCGACATTTTTAACGCCTCTTCTTTCAGGAAATCTTAATATATAAAATCCTTGCGTTACTGACTGACTGACAGACACGCTACAGCCGAAACTATTGGGCGCAGGAAGCTGAAATTTAGCATGTATGTTCCTTGGGGACCGTAGGGGTGCACTAAGAAGGGATTTCCCGAAATTCCCACGGGATCGGCCAAAACGGGTAAATTTAAAAAAGATGCAGGCGTAGCTGCTGGCGTCCTCTAGTTAGGTATATAAGGGTAATGCGGCAACAGTGGCAAAATGCTCTACATTTTTCACCACTTGTTTGTGGACGAGATATCTTGGGTTCCCTTTGGTAACCCTTTGGCGGCATAAATGCTACGCTCTTGTGAGACCTCATGCAGCTTCCGCCAGGAAGGTAGTATTAGTATTTGTTAACAATAAAGTATTTCCTGTTCCAGCGCCCCACGCTTTTACAATCAAATATTATAATTAAAAGCACATAGTTTACACTTTAGCCAAGAAATAGAGACAACGTGAACGATCCATAATTATTTTTTTGTTTTTACGTGCATTTATAAAAGCGTGTTTTTCTAGTGTTTTTTAAACTATTAATTTATTTTATACTTTTTGGTCTTTGAAAACGAAATATTTTTAACATTTATACATTTATTTTAAGTAGGCGAATGAGCCCGCATCCTCTCCATCTCCGCCTGGGCGTCTGTATTACATGGTGTTTTATCGGTCAGCTTATAACAACCTAGCTCTTCAATCAGGAGACCACTAAGTGATTTTACTCCACTCAGGGCCACATACGCCTGTCTTGCCGCAAAAGTACGAACCCAAACTACACCACTGCGTGGTTTACAATATAGAATTGGTTTGTTATAACCTTCAAACGTGATCGTGTCCAAAGTCCATTACATGACCTTTCTCACAAGTGCAAACACGACTATGATACGATATTCCATCATGGAATGCCAGTGCCTATCTTCCGCCTTCATCATCAGACCTTGAAAGCTAGTCGTGGCCAAAGTTCATTACAAGACTTATCTTAGAAATCCAAAACAGCTATGATACGATTTTCCATCATGAATTTCCGGTTCATGTCTTCCAGCTCCATCATCAGATCAGTTTGACAGTACCATATTATTGTATTGTCATCAGAACTACGTACGGCTACCAATTTTCATTACGCTACGACCCTTGGAAGATGGTTTAAATTAGTTACCTTAGATTCTATTACATAGTTAGTTACATACACGACGAACTAATAAAAGCGTGTTAAAAATCGATGACAACCTAATTTGGCAACGAGCGGTTATTGCAGATATCGTAGACGATTGCATTGTTGGGCTGGATTTCTTCAGAGATCATCAATGCAGATTAGATAGTAAAGGTGGTATCCTTAAGTGTGGAGATGTCAAGATTCCAATGAAAGGTGGAGACATGGGGAAAGTTTTGTGCCTCAAAGAAAGCAAATCTGCACATAATGTAGATTACAATCATATATCTACGAAGCTTGATGACTTGATTCATGCCGACAGGAGAGCGGTGCATCGTGGATCTAAGGATGCGCGGAACGCGCATGTCTAGAGGGGAATAGTGTGATGGCCAGTGTCATGTCAAAATGTCACGGAACAGATAAGTCCAAGCATAAGTCACACTGACGTCTACACGAGAAGTTGGCTGGTCGTGAAGCAGAATAATTACCAAAACAAAGAGGTTTGAAGACTATTTCATTATTTGGAAATGATAGTTTCAAGTTAGATGACGTAAACACTCGTCATCGTAACACTCTGTCAAGTGTTCGCAAAATTCGCTACAAACAGTTAACAAGGCGATGGCAGTGCGGATAACACATCCGCTTCACGCTCTGAAGGCGTGGGTTCAGGATTTTGGTTTTTATGAAATTTGAAAAATGTTTATGAATATTTGGTAAATACATACACATACATACATATCGTCACGCCTTTTATCCCCGAAGGGGTAGGCAGAGGTGTATTTCTACACCCACTTTTCGCCAGATATAATTTAGTCCCACGTAATAAGGGGCGAGCCTATTGCCGTGATAAGGGGCGAGCCTATTGCCGTAAATATTTTATTTTATTTTATTCGAAATATTTAAATAATTCAAAGTCCATTACGTGGCCTTTCTCACAAGTGCAAACCCGACTATGCTACGATATTCCATCATGGAATGCCAGTGTCTATCTTCCGGCTTCATCATCAGACCTTGAAACCTAATTGTAGTCAAAGTTCATTACGTGGCCTTTCTCACAAGCGCAAACACGACTATGATACGATATTCCATCATGGAATGCCAGTGCCTATTTTCCGGCTTCATCATCAGACCTTGAAACCTAATTGTAGTCAAAGTTCATTACGTGGCCTTTCTCACAAGTGCAAACACGACTATGATACGATATTCCATCATGGAATGCCAGTTCCTATCATCCGGCTTTATCATCAGACCTTAAAACCTAATTTTAGTCAAACTTCATTACGTGGCCTTTCTCACAAGCGCAAACACGACTATGATACGATATTCCATCATGGTATGCCAGTGCCTATCTTCCGGCTTCATCATCAGACCTTGAAACCTAATTGTAGTCAAAGTTCATTACGTGGCCTTTCTCACAAGTGCAAACACGACTATGATACGATATTCCATCATGGAATGCCAGTGCCTATCTTCCGGCTTCATCATCAGACCTTGAAACCTAATTGTAGTCAAAGTTCATTACGTGGCCTTTCTCACAAGTGCAAACACGACTTTGATACGATATTCCATCATGGAATGCCAGTGCCTATCATCCGGCTTCATCATCAGACCTTGTAACCTAGTTGTAGTCTAAGTTCATTACAAGAATTTTATAAGAAATCCTTAACAGCTTTGATACGTTTTTCCATCATGAAGTTCCAGGTCATATCTTCCGGCTCCATCATCAGATCAGTTCGACAGTACCATATTAATAAATTATCATCAGAACTACATACAGCTGCCAATTTTCATTACGCTACGACCCTTGGAAGATGGTTAAATTAGTTACCTAAGATTCCATTACATAACGTACATACACGACGACCTAATAAAAGCGTGTTAAAATTTTGCATGTAAAAATATATCGCGAATGGGTTCGTAAAAAAATCCGGTCCAGGATAAATAAAGATGCCAACCGGTTTTCCTGACAGATTTTTTGTAGGCAATCTAATATCATCGTGTTCCCAGAGAAGTAGCGGTAATTTTAATATAAGATTTATCTATTAAACAAATTGATAAATATAACTACGAGTAGTATCAGCTTAACAGTCGAAATGTTTATACCTGGCAGTCTTACCAGGAAAAATTGTCAACCCAATGTTTACCGTAACCTTTAGGGTTCATACTTTTGATTCGTACTAAATTAATTCATTAAACGCGTATATGCAATGTTAAATGAAAAGACAAAAACATTATTTTTTCTACATTTCCTAGTCTGGACCATTTTTTTTACCAAGCCATTCGTGATATTGTTTTAACATGTAATATTTGATATAAAATATTTTCATCCAATAACCAGATCGGGGTAGGTCGCTCTTCTACAGATCTCTTACTGTAACTACATTTGCATTTGCATTATTTATATGCTTAACTGGTCTCCTATTTTTATGCAGACGACAGGCGTGTACAGATTTATATCTATATATTGTAGTCTTTTCGGTCACATTGTCTTTTTTCATGTCTCTCGTCTGATATAAATAAACGCGTTTTTTCTTTCTTTCTTTCATTTGTTCAAAATACAGTGTCGATCTAATGACAGTGTCATTCATATGTTATAAATGGTATTCTCAATTCTCCTAAATAAATACAGTTTCGATATTATGATGTCAGTGTCATACTTACGTCACAAAAAGCGTATTCTTCTTAATTATCTGATATGTGAATGAAATTGTAACGAGATCGAAATTCAAACAAGTATCAAAATATGTGTCAACGACGAACATAATGACATAAGGTTATCAGAATACCGCTTCTGAGTCCATTCAAAATATAATATTAGGCTGGGCGCATACGCTCGGTTTCCTGATTAGGTTTCCTGATCAGGAATTCTGATTCGGAAACCTGAATGCTTCATTTACATACAAAATGTTAAGCAAGGCGCACACGTCCTTACTATTTCCGAACGGAAAAAAACCCGTCGTTCGTTTCGGAATTCTTTCCGTGCGTACGGGTCGTAAAAACGGAAAAACCTAATGACGTCACCCCGAGCAGTGCTTGTCATACATTTCGTAGGTATCGGTCGCCGCACACGAATGGAAATTTCCATTCGGAAGCGCGCCAAAACCGTAGCACGGATGTACCCAGTAATGACGTTTTCTCTTCTTCTTCATGTCTAGCGTCAGTAAAAGTGCAATAGCAATCAATTCATCGTCATCGTCCATTTGTCCTTTCACAGAAGCGTCTCTATTCGAACTGACAGTATAAATTCCTAATACAAAAAAACGGATATTTGCGCTAGGCACACGGAATTCCGAATCTGAATTCCTGATCAGGAAACCTAATCAGGAAACGGAGCGTATGCGCCCCGCCTTAATGTCATATAAAAATAGGAGAATTAGCCCCTGTCAACGACAAACTATTTTTATGTCATATTAGACGATAATTACATTAAGTTACCAATTGTGCGTCAACTCAAACTCTAATCTCATTTCGTTCGAAATACAGTGTCGATGTCAAATAAAAAAGGAGAATTTTATTGGATTTCTGGGCGTTACCGTGCTTCGGAGGGTAGGTACGTAACGCTGTCAGTGATGGTTCTTGTCTCAGAAGCTACCATAATAATATGTCCCGATTACCGGCCCCAGAGCTTAATATCTAGTATTTCAATAAAAAAAATATTAGTCCGGTCAATTTCGTCATCCGATTAAGAATTTTACATTTAATTTATGATGGTGAAAACACCATCATAAATTAAATCTAAAAATTCTTAATATAATATACATAATATAATATATATAATAGAAGGGAATTCAAAAGACTTCCCTCCTATTTTTGGTTTAATTTGGCCGGACTTTATAGCTATATTACTTTTATTGGCTTCGTTCTAAACTTTGATATTCATTTTAATATCCAGAGGGTGCCCAAAGGAAACACAATAACCCTAAAAAGCCATAAAATCTTTATATTCGATATAATAGAAGGTTTTACAACTTTACTATAAACTTTGAAGCCATAACTGATATTTAAATTGCTACTGAACAAAAGCAATTACATTAACTAGCATTATTATTAGGTAAATCTAAACCTTATGGTGAAGTACTAGGGCCTAAAATTGGGTGAATAAATTTGATAATATCATGTCTGCTTAGCGTTTTAAGATGGGACATCTTAAAACACTGTCGCGAGACTTGGCAGTTAGATTGGCGTAGGGATAGAATATTAGTCATAATTTTAAAGATGTATTAGATATAAGAGCTTTTAATATATTGGGCTCAGATATATCTTGTACATCATTAATACAATTTACATTGAGGTTTCCTGAATGCCTAGACAAGTGGAATTCGCTTCTGACAATGAATACAGCTTTACATAGAAGCCCAGTTCTTAAGGGTTTCGTGTGCTGATTCCAAGTGGACACTGTCTCCAGTTTAGTTCATAGTTGGCGCCTTTGGCGGCGCTGGCGTCTTTCTCTGTCTCTCTTGCTCTCGTAGTTAAGATGCACACGAGGAACGCTCGCCTCTCTTGCTCTTGTAGAGACAGCTGTCACAGCGCAACTGCCACGCTGCCAAGCGGCAATTTGGGTCACAGAATGTTGGTCTTCAGAGCGCCCATAGGAAATGCGCCTCTATGTAAATATCTGAGCTCTTTGCTTCTGATTTCTACTTTCGTTGACGCTTGGTTGCCATGGCGACATAACGAACCTTCTTCGTTGACCACGTGATATATCGAAAAACTATTTAAGTTCCATACATTTTTGCATTTAGCGATTAGCGATATCTCTAATGGAATGCCATTTGGCTGCAGGCTAATACAGGCAGGAGAATACTTCTAAACTTACCTACTCGATTTCTTTTACACTTACTAATAGTTAATTAGTTATATGTAGGTACAATCAAACAAGTCGGCGTTGGACCAGTTTGAAAAAAAATCCCTTGGCTCGCTCATAGAGTCGAGACACACTAGAAACTGGTTTTGTATACGAATGTCAATGTTTGTGTAAAGTAGCACTGGAAGCGACGATGTCTTGCTGAGCGAATCTCACCCTTATTTTGGTCTAGCGGGAAGTTGTTCGACTGTACGTAGTGGGTTTTAATGCGCAAGCAACAAATTCACTCACACGAATATTCAAGTATTGGCACTCGAGAACATCGCGGTGAGAGAAAGTTTAGTTTACTTCAAAACTTTCTCAATTAGTGCTTAGGAGAATTTATTGAACATGACAGGACTATCCACGATATAAATATGTTTTTCCGAAAAAGTATAACATAGACAAGGCGACTGCTGCGAACCTTAAAAATAGATTTAACAAGTCAATGAGAACAGCTTTATACGAAAGTCGTTCAACCAAAAATTTGGACAACACAGTGACATGATGGAAACTGCCACAAAGTTCAATAAATTTAGTCGAAACCAGAGCTATTTATACGAGAAATATCTCAGAAACCGCGAATAGACCCTTTAAATAAACTTGTCTGAACTATATTTAGTCTTCGGTGAAATTTCGGGACAGAGTTAAACTTCTATTAATTTAATTACTGTATGACGTAATTGCTAAGTAATTACGACGACCTTTATAGTCCCAAATATATCTGGACATAATAACATGCTATAAATAAATATAGCCCAATAAAGTGTAATTTTATAACTCAATCATATAAGGTTAGAATGCTTTGTTTACGTGGCTATAAATAAGGTAAACTATAAATAATAATTAATTATTAATTTGGGACATAGAGAAAAACAAACAAGCATTTATCCAGTTTAGAAACGAAAGTTTGCATGATGATGATTTATTAACAAATTACTAAGTATAGTCTGTTTGCCTTGGTAATTAAGAAGTTAAATCCAAGTAGGTAAGTGTATTTTAAGATAATGGATAGTCTGAAATAAGCTAAGAAGCTTATCACATCGAATTATGCGACACAAATGAGTGATGAAGCAGTAATTTTACTGTGTCACCTATATAACGAGGTTCAGCACCAGCAACCATGGAAGTTACCGGTTTTGGTACTCGTGAGGTCACTTAGAAAGTTCAACCATCTTACAATTCGCAACGAATTTAATCAGAGTTTTATTGGAACAGTGGGAAAATAATTAATCCACTTCCCTCTTTAGCAGTGTGGAAGAAAAACAGAGATAAACCGGACTATGTTTTTTACAAAATAACTAAAATAAAATATCCGCATTACAAACTAAAATATCCGCAAGACTTTTGTTTAGATACCACAATCAATCAATCAATCTCGATAAATCTTGATCCAGAAAATACCTACAGTTTCAGTATCTACTTATTTAAATCGCTTGAATCGAAACAAAATCAAATTCTATTTCATGTGCGCAGTTTCATTGATTCTGCTATTGAATAAGGAAGGAAATTGCTTTGAAATCACCAGCACATTTTATTTAATTTGTTGATTTGAAGCGTGAGCGCTTAGGCGGTTTGTGAGGGTGCTACTATTTCACCCGTTTATATAATACAAGCGGCACGTCCCGGCTTCGCACGGGTGATCCCTAACATTTTCTAGAAATAAAATAATGTAAGGCAGCGATAGCCTAGTGGAGATACCAACAGACTGCCATGCAGAAAGTATCGGGTTCGAATCCACGGCGCGCCTCAATGACTTTTCGGAGTCATATGCGTATTGAATTGTTAATTATCGCTTGTCCCGTGCCTCGGAGAGCACGTTAAGCTGTCGGTTCCGGTTGTCATGAAGATCTTTGACAGTCTTTATAGGGAGTCAGTACTTCTGAATAAACTGCACTAGTCTTAACCATGGAATATCGCTATCCCTTCGGTTTGCGGAGGTCAGACAGGCAGTCGCTCTGTGGAAAAGCTATTATTAAGTCAAAGGTGGTTAGACTAGGAAGCCATCGCTTTGGTGCGAGTTTTCTAATTGCTTAATCGCTAAGAGCATCATACAAGATGGAACCCGCTGTGTTATAGACCATAAAGGCAGTGTCTCAAATATGGAATGGCTGGCAACGAGACACAGCACCATTTTTCCCAAACTAAGCAAAGTTTGTTCTATGGGTACTAGACAAACGTACATTCATAATATAATTATATATTTTCTTTTCTCAAATACTTTCTAAACACTTACTAACTACTTTCTAAATAATACATAGGAATACCCTGACCACGTCACGGCAAACATCCATGCTCATATGTGTCAGATTGTATAGACCACCCGAAGGAGTGCCACATGAGCTGACGATTCTCGTCCTTAAACAAGAATCTATCGTAAGACTTTATGGACATGTAGCGCTCTGAACAACAAGCACTCATCCATCCAACTATTGGCCTCTGCAAACCTTTCTTAACTTTCAACAAAACAGGGACCTTTGTAAACTATTATTTACTTTGTGAGGGGCTGAGAGCTTGAATATAAGTTTGCGAGTATACTAAAAAGTACTAAAAACTTATTTCAAAACGTACTTAATTGCAAATAAGTACAGTACAATCGACAAGAGAAATCCACATAAAATATTAAATTTTTTTCGTTAAAAATTTTTTTTTCGCTGTAGTTGCCTTGGCGCGTCTTCAAATAACTCTTTTTTATTTTAGCATTTAATTAAAGGCGCGCTTTATGTGCTGGTTGTAATTAAAAGTGTATCGGATAGATAAGTTATGAGTGAGAGCCTCGTTAAGTGACCGAGGTCGCTCGTGGACGCGCTCGGATTACTTCTTGTTGCGTTTATTGTTCGTTTCAGATGCGCTTGAAACGCTATTATTATGTTTCATGAGCCTTAATTGAATTAATCAGGCGTTATTTGGCGGAATTATTGACAACGACCGACCTTTCGTTGCCAATCGCTCCTGATGATGCCTCGTGCAGAGGCGAAACACACATAGTCGGCGCATACAGTGGGATACTGCATGTCAGATATTTTCCGCGAACACATTTCAGCATTATTCCATATATTATATCCCTTATCCTTTTTCATTGGAGGAGTTCGGTATTGTCAACCTTTTCTATTGCAATAGTTGGGGCGGGTAATCCGAGGGTGCGTGTTGGGTTCCTCTTTCCTTCCAGAAGTCTTCATAATGTTGTTTATCCTCGTTATTGTCAAACAAAAGAAGTAACACACACATACCTTCTTCATCTGTTCACAGACATGCCAAACTCGTAACATCCTTATTTTGCATAGCAGGTTAAGGTTATGCGCTCTGTGTCTCGACTCGAACATAAAAAGAAAAGAAATAGAATTAATCTTTCTATTTCACAGGGAAAATAATGGTGCATAGCATTAAAAATACTCCTCGAAGTACAAGTCAACACAACAATTGGGTATAATTTAAACATTAATGAGGATATTCATTACGAAAGCTTTCCTACAGCTAACTTGATAAAATCAGGTAAAACATTGTACGAGATTAAAGACCTTTCTTGTGTGTGGAGGCGATTTTCCTTTCCCAAGTACAAAGATTTTTGCAGGATTATGTTTGACATTTCTTCATTTATTAGATTCACATATATATTATTCAGCAG
The DNA here is from genome assembly GCA_944739405.2 of Euclidia mi. Taxonomy (NCBI): domain Eukaryota; kingdom Metazoa; phylum Arthropoda; class Insecta; order Lepidoptera; family Erebidae; genus Euclidia; species Euclidia mi. Next base: position 8,013,932 of record OX123190.2, on the reverse strand, counting down.
TTGAAAAATGTCACATAAGTAAGCCCGATATGGGGGAGGTACATGTAAAAAGTTCAAAGCTTTTATTATAATCCTATTAGGAGTACGTTTACTGTAGCACAAAGAGTATAAGTAGGGTAGACCGAGGCGAATCGGATCACTTTTTATTTGAGGACATAAAAATCATACTAAGGTATAATATAATAATATGTACTTAACATTAATTGGCAAAACGGTAACCAGTAATTATATAGCTACGCATTAAGCATTTCGAAACTCAAATTACTTATAAATTATGCAAAATATTGATCAAAAGGTAAAAAGACAGAAATATCCGAATCGCCCCAATTATCGGGGCGAATAGGATCATACATAAAAATTAAGGTTTTCTCAACACTATAAGCTTTTGTATCAGAAGAAATATTAAAATAATAAATAATCAGAACAATATTAATGACTAAAACATAAATCACATGAATACGAGCCGTCTTTCCCACCTAGAACAGCACTTTTTTCGGGCCATCACCACATGATGGTGAATGAATGAACTTTTGTATCAGTAAATACAAAGCCAATCTTTTGCTTATCACATGTTTTTTATTCAAGGTGTTCTTTCATTATTCTTGTTCTCCATATTTTCTTGTCCGTGTGGTGACGGATTAAGAATACGAAATGTCACTACCCCATATCATCCCGTGGCTGTCGTAAGAGCCGACAGAGGGAGCGTATTATGCAGAGAACAACATTGCAAGAGAAGGAAAGCTTGATACAAACCCTATACCAACCCGTTTGGCCAGCGTGGTATAGTAGGCCAATTCCTCCTTTCAAAGGAGAGGCCTAGTCCAGCAGTGGACTGTTAAAGGCTGATGATGACCATATTTTCTTTGGTATCAGTTACTTTTTCTTTTTTTCACAGCATTTTCGGCAGTTTTAAGTTTCTTCGTAGCATCTCTTTCGTAAAGATTAATATTACACTTAGGTGGAGTCAAATGCAATATTGGTATTTTTGTCAAACACGTGTTTTAATAACATCCCTGGAGAGAGAGAAACTATCCTTTGTTAATTCGTGTAAGGCATTTTCTAAAGCTCAGCAGCCCGACCTAAGATTAATTCTTAGCCAAGTATTTTGTTTGGGGCTATAATTTTTTTGGCGACCCTTCTACTGCTTTTTACCTTTATTGTTTATATTTTATATGTGCGAACTATCTAGAATTGAGTTAAAATGCTTAATTATTCTCAAATGTAAAATAAAACCTTTTTAATAAGTGATCCAATTCGGCCTCGATGACGCGATCCGAATCACCCCATATTGAAGACTTTTAAAATAAATGCTTTACACATTAACCTAAATATTGTGCTTAAAAATTTAAATGTTTTCCAAAAAAGACCTATTCCCAAGCCTTTGAAGCTATATAATTCAAAGTTTTACCACAAATTCTTATCTTTACACCAAGAAATTGTAAGCATGTGCTTTAGATGAGCGTCAATTTTGGCGACGCACACAAAAAGCGACTCACTGGCGAGCGGCGCTGACGCTGATATACTGGTCGAATCAAAACGCTACCGATGGCAGTAGGTGCAGGGTGGAAGTGCCTCGTGAGCCAGTAGCTTGCGTTTCCTGTCAACGCCTAATTCAAAATATTCTCAAATTTCTTATTTTAATCCGATTTGCCCGCTGATCCGATTCGCCTCGGTCTACCCTACATATTTTATACTGTCAGCAGTTTAAAGTAACCTGAACCGTGTGGGAATCTAACAAAATTCATTCATCAAATCATGAAACAAACAAACTCTTTAGTTTTATTTATTAGTAACTATAAGATTAAGAAATACTTACTGTGATTAAGAATTGACAACTTTATGAAGCTTTTCATTTTACTGATAACCGTTTTGGCAATTAAAATTACTTATATACTTTATACTATGTGGTATAGGTAGTAGGCCAATTCCTCCTTTCAAAGGAGAGGCCTAGTCCAGAAGTGGACTGTTAAAGGCTGATGATGATGATGATGATCAAATTATACTTTAGTATGATTTTAATGTACTCAAATAAAAAGTGATACGTTTTAGAAATTATCAAAAATATTTTGCCCTGTTGTTTTTTGGCAGGCGTTTTACTATGCTCCATCATATAAAATCCCTCATGGTAAGTAATAGGTACGTCCAAGCATTTTGGGTGGAGTTGTAGTTCGTAGAAAATAAGTGATAGTTGTAGATGTACCAGTTACATATAAGTCAACATGCTTCTAGCGCTAACCCTGTTGCATACCGGGGTAGTGTCCGCTTACTAGTCCAGATTTGACTGAATATACCTAAGGTTTTCCAGAGAGCGACTGCCTGTCCGATCTCCGCAACCCAGTCAGGGTCACTTTATTCAGAGATATCGACTTCCTATAACGACTGTCAAAGATCTTCATGAAAGCTGGTTATATTTACCCGACTACGGCGAAGCCAAAAGGATGGGTAATGTTTTTGGCAGTCTATGTACATGTATGTAAGTATGTGTGTTTCTCCTTTAAAAAAAAAAAGACAACTCCCGCACTAGGACTAAATCCTGTGTCGCGGGGGACTTTACAAACATACAACCAACGGACACAATTAACACCCAGACTCGAAACAACAATCTATGGATCACACAAAGTGTTGTCTCGTGTGGGGATCAAACCCACAACACTCGGTGCAGTGTCAAGCGGCGAGGCGACCGCTTAAACCACTACGCCAACCGTGCAGTATTGTCTGTTTGTATGTTCCACCGCAGCGCCTACACTACTGAACCAATTTTAATAAATGGGGTGCCAATAGATTCGTAATAATGGCCGGGGTGACATAGGCTATATAAATTATTTCTAACGTTTTTATTAATACCACAGATTCCAACCTCAATAAATACCAATTGAGATAATCATTACGTGTTTGGTATCAAAAAAAAAGGTATTGGTGAGCACACAACAATGTATATGTATACATTATGTGTACATGTACATATATTATGCAGCTTGAGTCAAAATATAAGTTTAAAACGCGGTTGTACTTTACAATTCGCGCGGTTCAGACGCTTTGCGTTACCTATTTTGCTTTATTTTTCCTTTAAATATTACAATGTAAATATTGCACGGTTAGTTTAGGTACATGCCCAATCGGGATACGGAAAAGTACGAAATAAAAAAAAAATAAGTTTAAGAACACGACTACGTAAAAAAGGTGTCTAAAAAGGAAGAAAAACAAGAAAATAGCTCACTATATCCACCTTGCAGTGTTCCTGGCACCCAAATTAGTGTGGATGCCAGGAACACTTACTTGCATCAAACAAACATGACTGCTAACTACAACTACATATACACTAGTATACAATAGATGCGACCACGACTCTAGTTTGAGCATTTCTGTACTTATTTGTAGTGAGCTATTTTCTTGTTTTTCTTCCTTTTTAGACCCCCTTTTTACGTAGGTAGTCGGGTTATAGTTTTTAAACTTATTTTTTTAATATATTATAAACTAGCAATTTTGTGCTTCTTTTTTCTTAAAAACCTTCTCCTGACAGTAACGAACACATAAAAGAAAGTTTTATCCAATTTGGTGCAGACTTTTAGAAGTTACGGGCGTACATACATTTCGGTGATTCATTTTTATAAATTGATTCGTGTAGTACCATTATAAAATGCTTATTATAAAAGAAAATAATTCTTACGCATTAGGTATCCAAGATTCAGCCTCTCTGAAATTTTATAAGCCTTGAATTATTAGTCTTAAAGTAAGAATATAACAGCAAAAAGCGACCCATTAACGTTGATAGCCAATTATAACATTTCGGAGTAAACATTTTTACGGAAATACGAATAATTTAGAAGTGACATTTCCAAAAAACGCTTTGAACGAAATTGGGTTATGAATATATTGTAACTTCTGATATAGAAATTAAGGGATACATTATGGAATGCTTACCTAATTATATATTTCTCGTTCTACTTTTATTACTAAGAGGATGTGACCTATTTTTCCTCCCGGAACCTCCACACCCTCACACAAAATGTTTGACAATAAAAACAGACTTTTTATAGGACAATCCTATTCGTTTTAATACTCTTCCCGAGAATTCCACTATTTAAGGATACATACGTATATATAGGTGGAATATATCGAAAACCATTCAAAGGAAAGCTTTTATTTAGTTGGTAACAAGTTTAAAGGTCGTGATGAACTGGAGCGTTCACTTGTAACAAAGGGTTGTTAACGAACAGTACAAGGAAAAAAGGCTCAAATATTCTAGTGATAAGTGCACACTTATGAAGTGATGAACTAAGCGATATCGTTAAATCGACAGCTAGCAGATACAACACTATTCTGTGAAACCTGGTTAGATTTGGAGCCCGATATCCCTATTTCAAAAGCGAGAGTTTAGTTTTTTTTAGGGCTTAAAGCTAAGTTGATGATGTTTTCGAAACAAAAAGATATTAAGTTGTCGAACGGTAGCTTAAATGTCGTGTTACTACTTAGTCTACACAGACCTTTACAACACATTATTCCCTCCTTATAACAAACAAACACATAAACCAGAAATATGCGAAACGTCTTATGAATTTTGATAATATAAGGCGAATGTACACATGCATTCTAACATCCATTTTGATCTCGTACGCTTATTTTCTTCTTCTCTTCGCTTTGTATAATATGTTGTCGTGGGGCCAATTTCCGGCTCAAACAATATATTATTATTATATTTTGTTCTCATAAAAGATAAACGACAAGCAGCGATAGCTAAGTGGAGAGACCGACAGACTGCTACGCAGAGGTTCGAATCCACGGCACGCACCAATGACTTTTCGGAGTTATGTGCGTATCTATTAAATTGTTTATTCTCGCTTGCTAAACGGTGAAGGAAAGCATCGTGAGGAAACCTGCAGGTCTGAGAGTTCTCGATAATATTCTCGAAAGATATGTGTGAAGTGTGCCAACCCGCACTTGGCCAGCGGGGTGGACTATGGCCTTACCTTTCTCATAGTGAGAAGAGGCCGTGCCCAGTAGTGGGACAGTATAAAGGGGTGATGATGGTGAAAATATAAATGATTATGAGTAAACGCAAGTAGTTGTACTATTTTAACTCTGTATAGAATTCGGCAAATACAATGCTATAAAAAGGTTTTGACAATTTGTTCTGCGAATGCTAAATTGTCAGAAACGCTTCTCGTGACTACGGCTGGTGTAACCCATGCTGAAATGTCGAGACTAATATAAGGAATATTACGTTTTATTTTCAAATAAGCACGCGATATAGACAGTTACATAGATTTTACTATATAGATGTGTGAAATAATTAAGAATTTCGTCAAGTGCGCCGCTTAAATGCAAATAAATACATACATACATATACTCACGCCTTTATCCCGTCGGGGGGGGGGGGGGGTCACTTGCTTCTATCCTTATAAACCTCACGCGGTTTCTCTACATTCATGCAGAGAAGAGTGTGGTCAGTGTGGCAGGTGTATAAAAATATATAAAACTTGATATTAATTTTCAATCATATTATAAATAGGTACATTATAATAATCTACACAATAAATACTTATAAAATATTAAATATATATTTAAATATCTATACATACATTATACATATATATATGTATACAATATACGAATACATATGTACATAAATGATACAAATTTATATATATTATATAAATAAAATAAGAAAAAAAAATATATATATACATATCACACAAAACATAACATGAAAGATTTTATTGTTTCTTACCTTCAAGTGACAGTTTCATATAGTGCTGGCGCACTTTAGACTTAAACGTGAACCGGTTAGCCGACATCCTGATCTCGAGAGGGAGCGCATTCCAGAGGAGAATAGATTGAACGTTGAAAGAAGAATGAACAAGACTTGAGCTATGAGAGGGACATGAAAGAAGAGAATTGTGAGAAGAACGAAGATTTCTATCATGGTTAGAGCATCGGTATTGAAAATGCGGAGTTAGATATCTAGGGCTATTAGGAGAATGAAGTAAAGAGTAAAGTGTAGACAACGCGCGCATATTGCGACGCTGTCGGATAGGTAACCATGATAGCTGAGTACGATATGCTGACACATGGTCGTACTTTCGGAGGTTGAAAATGAACCGAATGCAATTATTGAGAAGTCGGTCTAGTTTGTTGAGCAGATCTGCATTCAGGTCGAAATAACACACATCACCATAGTCGATTATAGGTAAAACCAAAGTCTGTACAAGTATTGTCTTTGTCTTGGCAGGAAGGAAGTTCTTCAGGCGGTCCAGAGAACGTAGGACACCAGTTACTTTTTGGCAAACATTTGTGATCTGGGGTTGCCAGCTGAGTGTAGAATCAAGGTGAATGCCGAGATCTTTGACGGTGGGGCTCAGAGGTACGTTAATTCCATTAAATGTTACAGGTGGTAGCGATGCCAAGTCCACCCTGCTGATTATTCTTGGGCTCCCAATGATAATTGCTTGGCATTTCGCAGGATTAACACATAAACCATACTTCTCTGACCAGTTTTGAATAAGCTAAGTCCCGGTTCACAGCGTCAAACGCACTCGGCAAATCCTCAGTAGTAGCCTGTGAGTACAGCTGCAGATCATCGGCGTACAAATGATACGAACACTGAAGATCCAGGGTTAAGAGATTAATAAAGAGTGAAAATAAAAGAGGAGATAGTATGCCGCCTTGTGGAACACCAGCCTCGAGGTCTCGCCAACTTGATGAGGAGTCATCGATTCTGAACGACTGCTGGCGTCCACGAAGATATGACGAGAACCATTCCAGTGCTTTGGAGGAGATCATAAGATAGGATAGGATAGATAGGAGGATATCGTAACTGATGGTATTGAAGGCGTTTGAGAAGTCAACCAAGACCAGCACAGTGATCTTGGTATCCTCCACGCCCGCCCTGATATCGCCAGTCACTTTAAGCATAGCGGAAACGGTGCTATGCCCAGGTCTAAATCCGGATTGGAAAGGACTGAGGACATTGTTTTCCTGCACAAACTGAGACAGTTGTTTATGAACACAAGCCTCAAGGACTTTGGAAAGGAAAGGGAGGATAGATATAGGACGGAAGTGGTTGGGAGTGACAGGATTAGATACTTTGGGCAACGGCTGAACATAGGACTTCTTCAACCATCTTACATTATTGGCGATGCAAAGATTATCCGCGCGCCTCTAGCGGTGAATTTGGAAGTTGTCCGGGTACGACACTTTTGACAGCTTTCAACACAACTTTGGTTGAGAGGTTCGAGGTTGTAATAAATACAAGCGCCAACATAGCACGGTACGCTAACTCTTAATTTACTTACACATTTATTAAAGTGCCTTCACATTTTATATCGTCCGTGTTCTGACGTATTAACACTTTCACGGACGCCACGCCTAGAGGCGTATTTTTCAGGCAGTAATAATACGACGTAACGGCCATAGCGGTCAATTTTATCCAGTTATAATTGGCGAACCGTCTACAACCGCCTCGATTTGCGTAGATTACTTAGGAGTCACGTGATTCAGTGTCATATTGCGCTCACTTACAATTTACCTAGCGTCGAAGCAAAAAAAAAAAGACAATATTTCGAGATCGTGTCGCTAAGCCCCACTCACACATCAACGTGCTTGCGTGTGTGACATACCGCCTGTAACCGTATGCTTGTTATACTAGTTACAGTTGCGCAGTGTCACAGCGAGCAGAGCCCGTGTTTTTCGTCGTTTGACCGGAGTGTTCGTCGTGATCGGCTGTATTTAGGAGATAATTGTATATTGCGTTTTATGTAAAAAAAAAGTATCTTTTCTATATACTGTACATATATTTTTATGCATTAAACAAGATATACGCATTATATTTATATGATAATTAATTCTGATTGATATTGTTGTTCGGAGATGGCTCCCGTAAGAAAAAAATCAGCTAGGAAAGATCTAAAATATCTGATGGTGATACCGATTCTTTAAGTCCTGTACCATGTTCGACCAGATGTAAACGGCTTAGATTATCACCTAAAAATTACATAAACTTGTTTGAGGAAGATCATAGACGCCGTCAGTACGGCGGTCCGCTTGTAGAGGCCACCTTCTATAGGCGGTGTGTCATGGCGCAGGTAAACTAAATTATTTAATAGGGCAGTCCGCCTCTAGACGGTACCGGCACTAGGCGGACCGTCATAATCAGAGTATATAGATTCATTTTTTACGACAATTCGGCTATAGGCGTGATATAATTTTGTATGCAAAATTTTAGTGTCATTTTCACAGAATCTAGTTAACGTCAGTGTCCGTGAAAGTGTTAAGAATAAAAAAAATCGCGCCCCATTTCACTCCGAAAGTGTCGTAAGAGGCGACTAAGGCAAATTCATTAAGCAAATAGTACCTTTGTAAAGGGACGGAAAACAAGAGATAAACCAACAAAGCCGTCTGGCCAGCGTGGTATAGTCTTAGGGTCGGCACAAACGGGCCACCGACACAGCCACTAGTGGCCAGCGACAGCCACTTAACACTCATTTTTCATATATTTTGTATAGACGCACCGCACACGTGTAGTCGGTGGCGGCCACTCGCTACAGAAGTGTCCGCGACTTGCCAATTTTGGTCGCTACGAACCACACAAGACGCCAACACCCGACACCGTTGCATTGCTCCACCCCCCGCACAGTTAACCGTTAGACGTTTTAGGTATCTCACGCGCGCCACCGTGATGCACGACGCCTCAATGGATATTGATATATTCATATCTTTTTTCTTTCCGTGTCGGAGTCTATCCTAAAACTGCACAACGGAGAGCGGGTTATAAAATATGGCGACTTCCGAACACCGTTGGCTGTTGCTCGCTTCTGACACTGTTACAAAAGTGGCGGAAGCGCGCGACAGACACCGGTGGTTGTGTTCGGTGGCCCGTTTGCGCCAAGCCTTACTCGATCCTCCTATTGACTCACGAAGTTAGAAGTAAATTAGAAGAGACTTAGGTATATCCTGCGGTGTACTGTGAAAGACAGAAGGTGTAGAGGATAGAGGACTTTTCAATTAATTTCATCATCATTCATCAGCATTATCAGCCCTCAACAGTCCACTGCTGGACAAGACCTCTCCTTTGCAAGGAGGATTTGGCCTACTATAACACGCTGACCAAACGGGTTGTTATAGGGTTTGTCTCAATTAAACTCTCTTACAGTGCACTTCTCTACATAATATGCTCCCTTTGTTGGCTCTTACGACACTCATTTAATGATATGGGTTGGTGACATACCGTATTCTTAGTCCATAACCACTCGGACAAATTTACTTTTTAATTATGATGAGTTTTGTACTTCGCTAGATCTGAGGCCAATGAATAACTGTCACTCTTTGTTTTTCAACAACACACAACAACAAACAAACAACAAATGTCACTAAAAAAACAATTAAACCAGTTCAAGTCTAGATACTTTTTGGCTTCAAATATTTTCACTTGGTCTCCATTCATAGCAAAGTAGCACTGCAGTGTATCCGCATCACTAAAACAAAGAGTGAATGTAGGTTTGTAGAAGAAAGAACAAATTTCCACATTTATTTAAGTTAAAATACGATAGACGCAATGCGTATTACTCACAAATAATTCCTCGTACACATCCTGGTTTCGGAGTACTAAAATATATTCTTCTTTGCGAGTGGTGCTCGCAAAGATATTGATTATAAGCAACAGGTCGTCAGTAAGAGCAACGAATAAGTCTTTAGGTGCACCCGTCAATACTCTTTATATATTTTTGTTATTTTACACGGTATCTCCTGTTTTCAGTCAGTCCATTGTAGTATTTGTAGCAGACTAGTTCTGAAGTGGAAACCATGTTTCGGCAAACGTAACGTATCCGTTAGGTGACAGGTTAAAATACTCAATGTCACTAACCAAGTTAATCTTTAGGTGTCGTAGCAGGCAACTAACTAAGGACAATAAATTGAGCAAATAGTATCTTTCCGAAAAGATGGAAAACTGGACATCACATCCTGCATCAACCCGTCTGGCCAATGCGGCAGACTGGTGTAGTAAGGTGCCAATTGTCGGTTTTTACGAACACAAAGAGATTTGCATCGCGCTCGCGGTGAGTTTGTTAGAGGCTCGTGAGTTCGTCCAATATGCAAGACCTGGCGTTGAAACAGTGATTGTGAATTTTATTGCCCATTCCCTCTCATGGTTCTACGCCCTTGCTTTGCGAACGAGGCAGTATATGTAAATGCAGAATTTTTAAGTAATATTTTTATATTTTACGTTCATAAGCGTACCTAACATTGTCACTCAATTGAATAAGGAGTTTGACTTTGACTTGACACACTATCTACTTGAATCTCAGAGAGACAACTTTGTGTAATCCATAAACTATTGTTCCGAGTATGGGCGTGGGCGTACTCCGTGTCCATTGATTGAATGTTGGTAGAGCCCTCCGCAATGAAGGTCAGGATTTATCACTAACTAGAGGATGCCCGCAGCCAAGCCCGCACATTTTATATCAATTCAACCACTAAAAAGGCATTGGATAAATGCCTTCTTAGTGCACCCTTACGAACCCCAAGGAACATACATGCCAAATTTCAGCTTCTTACGCCCAATAGTTTTAGCTGTAACTTGTATCTCAGTCAGTCAGTAATTGAAGCATTTTATATTAGCAGATGCGAGCGCTGTCTGAAAAAAACAGTACATCCCGAAACAGAGCACAAATATTTCTGACCAACAAGTGGCACCATAATAATAGTAATTTATACTACGTTATCGTCTGTCGAATGTAATGGAGGCAACAACGCGGTTGTTGGCTACACTCCAGAACATGTTATTTAATTACAAGCAGGTTATATTGGCCGTTTATCATCGATGTCGGGTTTTCCAAGCGTCCGGAAACATACATAGATAGACTCGTGCCTGTAACCTTAAGCAGAGACTACGGAAATCCATTTGCAACGATCCTGACATGTCTCTCTTGTTTCGTTCACTCCCATCAAATTTCTCATGCACGCTCTTCTGTTTAGGGTAGTTTTAACCTGTCCTTATTTTAGAATGTCTCCATTCTGATCGAGAAGGCATTAAGCTCCCCGCAAGCAGGCCAACGGTAGCTGTCGACAAGCTGTTTACATAGATTGTTATACATTTTGTTTGAAATCGCCGCAGAGAGAGGCAGCGATAGCCGACAGTGGAGACACCAGACTGTTGACTGTTGTGACCAAAGCAAGACTGATAGTTTAGAATTTTACGTACTGAATAAGTACACCGTTGAAATAGTTTTGAGATCGGTACATAGATGAAACAAATGATGCAATCTTTTGCAGAATACAAGAATCAGCAGTTGGTGCCCATTCTTACCAATAAAATCTACCCAAAGAGCCCTGTAACATTTTAATGGGGTCTTATTTGTGTTCGTTGATTGTTATTTCTTAATAACCATTTTGTATTTGATTTTATATCTAATAGCATCCGGTACCTAATTTGTAAATTTTGTTTTTGACACGAGTCTGTATCTGAATAAGTGTAGTTTTTGTTTTTATGTCTGCTCTTTTTGTATATAATTTACGTATTGTTAAGATATAGAGCGTTACGTAAAAATATTTACTCTTATAGGTGTGTATGTCTACTTCATTCATGATTACCATTTTTTTGTAAGTGTAAACAATACAATTGCGTCGGTGCTAATTACCTATATGATGACACCATACTTGAGCCAGGCATAAACAATTATTCTTGATCTTTAGTCCGTATTCGGATACACGAATACCAATTTAGGCACCCAATGCATTCCTTACATTGTTTTACAAATGGCGCAATTACCGTTGGGCGTTACCACGCATTTGGATGCATGACGATGTCCAAATTTGAGTAACATACTCAAATTTGAACACACTATGCATTGTTTTACTTACGTTCGATGATGGGAACATTTGCAAACAACCTTGCGTCTGCTTTAGAGTTTGACGAGTATGTTCCAACGAAGAGCAACACTACCCATTATGATGACTTTTTTTTTTGTTACGAATTGGGAAATCCCTTCGGAGCTCTAGTACAAATTAGAGCCCGAAAATGTGGTCCATCCTGACTGCCGACCAAAGACGCCCTTAGGGATGAAGACAGGGTGCAGCAGCCGTCCAATCTTCCTCCCATTGCGCCATGTCCAACCCAGCGCAATCCCAGGCAAACCTACAAACCCTCTTCTGCACTTATTGCCATATCTCTTACGTTTTCGTTACGTTTCGTTTCATTGCGATGACTAGCGGCTGGCAATGTACTTATTGACAATGAAAGCAAACGGCGGCGCCGGATAACCAAAACGAAGGCTGTTCGAATAAGGGCGTACTCGACGCCGTTCATTTACACACGTTTGTCCGATTTAACGGAATTGAATCGACGACCAAGTGTAATTGCACCTTAATATTTGGTTCATCCTTCTTACACGTTTAAATATATTTTAATTATAGGTCTACTATTCGGCAGAACGAGGAACAGCTATCTCCAACGGTATTTCCAAACCAATCCGACATTGAAACCTTTAAGAAGCGAGCAAATTCCAATTTGAAATCGGGTAATGCAGGTGTCTATGGGCGGCGGTGATCATTTACCACCAAGTAACTCGCTTGCTCATTTGTCTTCCTACGCAATAAAAAATACTTTTTTTCATCTTAGCACCTAAGTATGTCAGATGCAAGGCAACATTGATCAACAATGAAAACGTCAACTTGTAAAAAGTACCTGGACGTCAAGGGCGAAACTTTAAGCACCTTCACATATCTTCACAAAGTATCTGTTTAAAGAATAAACTGGTATTTACATCGTCTGTCCTTACTAAAGATGGTCGATTATCGATATTGACTTGTTTGTTTAAAGTTTGTGAGCGTGGATGAATGTGTAAGGATGTTTGTTACTCTTGCATGCAAAAAATGCGATTTTGATTAAACATTTTGATAATATACATAAGAATAGTATATGAACTACCTGTTGTTTCAATAACCAAATCCGCGAGTCCATAGTGCTCTAATATTTATCATTTACTAATTTTAGAAAACAAATACACCAGCCATGGGCACGAGATAACTGATGTCTTGCAGTGCCATCTGCGGTAGGTTTAACCCATGCTAAAACATCCAAGTAAATATAAGGTATAACACCTTTATATTTAAAATATTACACGGTATACATAGATCCATTTCATAAATATTACTTTATTTCTAAGTCGCAGAATATTTTCATTATTCGCGGGTTCGATTCCCGCTCAAGTCAAACACTTGTGTGCGTGAACATGTATGTTTGTCTTGGTCTGGATTTTGCTGTGTACAATATGTATGTATTTACAAAAAGAAAAGTATATATGTATGTTTATCCATTGTCTAGTACCCATAGTACAAGCTCTGCTTAGTTTGGGACTAGACGGTGTTGTGAGAATGTGGTAGAATATTATTATTATTATTTATTTTCTCACTAGTTCGTACGGACATACGTAAGTACGTTGGTTCTAAGGAAAAATAAAGTGATTCAAAGCAAATATTTTACTTTATATCATTTTCGAATGCCAATATACAAATTTCATAATTTTTAAATATTAATAATATCAATTTTCTTATGAAAACATTATTTTGCTTTAGATACAATTTCTTCAAAATGAATTCCCGTCCCAAAATTGTTGGGGACACGGCTCTTCAGTAAACTCCTCAAACCTGTAAAAAAGGGACGTTAATATAATAAATACTCGAGGAGGCCCGCAGCTACGCCCCTACATTTCTTATTCATTTAAGGTTTCTGTTAATTATCGCTTGGTAAACGTTGAAGGAAAACATCGTGAGAAAACCTGCATGTCTGTGAGTTCTCCACAATGTTGGCGAAATACATGTGAAGTCTGCCATCCCGCACTTGGCCAGCGTGGTGGACTATGGCCTTACCCTTCTTACAATGAGAAGAGGCCCGTGCCTAGCAGTGCCTAACAGTATATATGTATACATGGCTGATGGTGATGATAACGTTTCTACACGATCCCGTAGGAACTTCGGGACGTCCCTTCTTAGTGCACAAAGCCCAAGGCAGCACAACGAAAAGCAGACATACATGACAAACTTCTGCTTCTCACGCCCAGTAGATTCAACTGTGTATTGTTTGTCAGTCAGTAGCGAAACACTTTTATATATATTACTAGAGGATGCTCGCAGCTACACCAGCACATTTAATTTGATTTAGCCGTTTTTCCCGGTCCCGTGAGAATCCCGGGCAATCTCTTCTTATTCCACAATATACATGCAAAATTTCAACTTCTTGCGCTCAATAGTTTTGGCTGTGGCTTTTCTGTCAGTCAGTCAGTAACGCAAGAATTTCATATATACACAAATTGATTGATAGGTTAGTGGAGATGCCACCTGACTGCTATGCACAGGATATCATGATCACTGACTTTGTGAAGCTATGTGCGTTTTAATTGTTAATTATCGCGTGCCCCGTTCCTCAAAACGCTAAGAGCACGTTCTCCATCATCATAATTTTGTAGTCCACTATTGGACACACGCCTCCCTTAAATTGTGTTGCAATAAGCATTATGAGGCAATAATTAGTTTTAATTAAATCAAAAACTGGAAAATATGAACACCTAGCTGTCACACTCTTCTCTTCTTCTCTTCTTAAAAAGACGACTCCGCACTAGGAATAAATCCTGTGTCGCGGGGAACTTTACAAACATACAACCAACGGACACAATGGACACCCAGACTCGAAACAACAATTTATGGATCACATAAAGTGTTGTCTCGTGTGGGAAGCGAACCCACAACACTCAGCGCAGTGTCAAGCTGCGAGGCGCTTAAACCACTACGCCAACCGTGCTTGGCAAACACTAAAGCTGTGTTCTATTTTAAAGCCCAGTCCTCACATAATTTGCATGAGCTGATGAATTAATGAAACAGGCACTTATTAGACAGCGGTGACTCGCTAGTACTGAACCAATAAATTAATGAAAAATATATCTCATAACTATTACATTAACATCTTAAAATTACATATATAAATATTACTTACTCTTTACAACTGATACATCTCCTTCCGAATCTAAATAAATTCTGCGGGCACGTATTCTTAGCCATCAGAACTGCTTGTCTTTTTACTCTGTTGTAGGTTTCCCCGCCCAGAGCCTGTTCAGAAGGCTTTTGTGGATAAGCCTCACATAACGCGAGTAACACTATCACAGTGATAAACAAACAAACAGCCTTCATCTTGAGACGTGTTTACTAGATGAGAAGTTTAACAAGAGTGGCATATAACCAGCTTGTTGTCTATTTATATTCTCTCAAGTCATTGAAACAGCGGTACGTGTAGTCTATACATATTAAATTAATTATGTCCCTGATGCGTTCTGTCTGTCTGTACGATCGCGATAAACTCAAAAATTGCTGTACAAATTTTTGGACAGTCTTCACTCACAGATAGTCACACGATAGGAAGGGTTAGGTGTGTTATTTGCGTGGGCAGACAATACACAAAGACAACCACTGACTGCTGAAATTTGGTATGTGCTTCTTGAGGCACCGTCAGGGTGCACTAAGATGGAATTGCACAAAATGCGCCCGCGATCGGTAAAATTTTACGTTTTGGCGGAACTACGGAAAATAAAGAAATATACGCATGCACAGGCGTAGCTGTAGGCATCCTCTAGTATCATTAAATTAAATAATATAATTAAGCAACATCATCAGTTATCATAGAGCCTTTTATAGTCCTCTGCTGCACATAGACCTCTCCTTATTGGCATCACAATAGCATTGTGAATCAGTAAAAGGATTTGGCCCAACAGCTAGCCAGACAGGTTGACGTGTAATGGCCGCCATACACGCTACGGTTTACTGGAGAGGTTTACCTCTCGTTATAACGGAGTGTGTATGGGAATACACCTGTGCAGTTTTACATGTTTGGCCTGTGCAGGTAACCTCTCCGGTAGACAGCAGCGTGTATGGCCGGCATAAGGTTAGTGTCGAGTTTTCCTTCTCATCGCAAAGAAACTCTTTGCGTCGCGTGTTTTCCATAGTCGTATCTTGAAATACCCATGGACTGAATAGGAGTGATGACACTTTGTATTCAATACAGCACCACACGTATAATTTAATAATCGCATGAGATTTTTACTTTTGACTGCTCGGTTGGCGTGATGGTTGAAGCGGCCGCCTCGCCGATTGACGCTGCGCCGAGTGGTGTGGGTTCGATTCCCACACCAGAAAACACTTTGTGTGATCCACAAATTGTTGTTTCGAGTCTGAGTGTTTACTGTGTCCGTTAGTAGCATGTTTGTAACGTCCTCCGCGACACAGGATTTAGTCCTAATGCAGGAGTTGTCTTACCTGTAAAAAATTGCCATTCCTTCTGTGTAAGTTACTTATTTCAGGCCCAATGAATTGAATAAACCATCGGACTATGAAGCAGTAATACATGACTGCTTACTTGAAATGATTATGCGTTGATCAGGCGATCCGATGTTCGATTTCTGGGTTCGATTCTAAGGTTAAGCAACAATGTTACGCAGTTTTTCAGAATTCTCAGTACCAGCACGGAGTCTGGCAATGTGCTCAACAGCATTAAGGTCGCCCCCTATTACGTGGACCTAAGAATTCATAACATGGTGAAATATGGGTGTTATAATATTTTAGCTCTACCTACCCCTTTGGGGGATAAAAATATATTCGTGATTTAACGAATATTTAAGGTTATAATAATAATTATAATAAAGAAGTGTCTTTTAAATATAATACAAACATTTTGTAAATAATCTTTGCATGTGTGTAAATTCAGCTCCAGCTTTAAATAGCGTGAGCGTGAACGAGTGAACGTTTCCAGGTCACGTGGTCACCAGTTCGAGCGAAGCGCGTACGTAGAACGCTCTTCCATAAACACTCATCGACCTCGAGAGGCGCAAGTTCGATTCTGAGTCTGTGCTTACATATTCCCCCCCGTGGAATCTCCACCTTGTCGTGGTACGGAGGCTCAGTAACCGTGGATTGGTCACCCGCGGTGAAGCTAAGGGGATCCCCCTTCATTCACCACTTCACCTTCACCGGTAGGGGACGCTCCGCGTGGGCTTTGAGGGGCCTGCGCAGGATGCGTCCAACGGTGCGGGTGCTGGGGACAGTTCTGTCTGTCCCTCGCAGTCGGGCGCGGTCGCGGGAGAAGAGGTGTGTCGGTGTTGCGTTGCCGCACGGCCTATCTCCCGCGACCAAATGGGGGCGCACCATTCGATGCGTCGCGGTGGGGCCGCTGAGGAAGAGGAGATGCGGTGTTGCGTTGCCGTCCTCCCTATCCTCTGCGGCCGCTGGGTGTTTTGGCGGCGGAGCCCAACACCTTAATCCGCCGCCAATCGGGTTTTGTTCGGGGCCCGCCTGACCATCTGTTGGGTCAATGCCCGTCGGAGGGTGGCGACGAATGCTTCGGCGATGCCCTACCCTCCAACGCACGGGTACATGAGAAAGTGGAGGTGGTTTTTAGTGGAAACACCACATACTCCGGCTCTCATTTCCTCAAAGAGTCGGAGATCCAAAGGGATTTTCCACCTCGTAAAAAAAAATTAGGTCACGTGGTCACCGCGTGAGTGGCTCAGTTTAGGCATAGTAAAAACAGAATAGTAGGATAGCTTCATACAAATCGGCCGCCACGGCCGCAGCGCTGGTTTGAATGTACGCGTGAGTCGCCGGCGCCGTGCACGCACGCACTTTTCACGCACACAATCTCACGAGCGCGGCAAGCTCGGCGCGGATTCAGTACGGGATGCATCGCGCGTCTGATCGAGCGCATTCATGTAGGTACTACACTGCTCGCCCGCTTGAATTGTTTATATACATTCAGTTTTGTAATAAACATTATTAATAATATTCCATGTGTTAAACGACAATAAATTTAACTTGTTACTTTTTCTCATTAAAAAAGCCATTTAGATAGTTATATAACGCTTAGGTAGTCAGTAGGTATTTGAAAAAAATAATTTCAAGCTTAAATTGTGAAGTATATAGCACGATCACTTAAAAAAGCGGCGAAAAAGCGCGAGCGCCGACAAAGCCGGCGCCGCGGTGTAAACAAGTGACAACCCGTGCGTCAACGCAAGAGTAGGCAATTAACTCGCCGAGCGGCCTTAGCTAACCTACTATACTGTTTTTACTATGGTTTAGGCCTTCTCCGGTACTTGGATATACAATCTCTATCATAAGTCAGACTCTCTTGTAAATCATCTTGCTTGGTGGTCTAGTTGACACTGACTGCTTAGCCCCTAGGTGTATTTTGTGTAAGTTCAAGTCTCTTGATACATGATTTATGCCTAGAGCGCAGAAGTCTTTAAAAAAAATGGGAACGTTATTATTTTGTCGGCTCATTCGCCACAACGATGACAATCTTCGTCTTTGTGAATAACGATAGAATGTAAAGCAGACCGCTGATTTGCTATTTATTTTTGATCCACCAACAATAAATTTACTTAGTTTTCTAATATACCTAGTTAACAAGACAAACAGCAAAATATGAAATCGCACCTAAAAGCTTGCGTAACAAAAGTATATAAAGTTCGTATAGAAAATACTTATATTAAAGTCCCTTTTTTCCAGGAATGTCCTTTTACTTAAAGGATTTGAAGAGGCGATTTTATTTCTCAATGTTATACAGTTGTTATATTACAAATACATGTTTTTACATTACAATAAAAAATGTGGCATAATAATAGAAGAAAGTGGTATAAAATATAGATTCAGGTTATACTTAGGTGTATCAATATCAATATAATTTTATAAAATTATTCCGTTACCGACTGACTGACAATGTACGGCCGAAACGGGGCACAATTTAATTACCTTCGAAAAGTCAGTGGTACGCGCCGTGGATTCGAACCCAATACGCTCTATATTGCAGTCTGTTGGTATCTCCACCAGGCTATCGCTACCTCAAATTAACTCACATAGGAATTTATTCCTAGTGCGTAGGAAAAAAATAAAAATTAAGAAATCTAAGTAATATTTGCTCTAAATATACAAAAAAATCATAACTAACTATTACACTTTCGTACTTTTAATGTTACGTTGACAATGAGAGTCTTAATTTGTCTAGCCGTATGTTATAGTAAAAGCAAGAACATGCCGATGCATCAATATCTATTCCATAAAGCAGAAAACTCTGCCATCTCGTATCCACTCAATCAATCACAAAAACAGGCCTGCCCCATATTGAAAAAAATACGACAAACTTTTATGAATATTTTCAAACTTGCACGATTTGTACACAAAGGTACTAATGTTTATTTAACGCGTCCATACCGTGTAATTTATTAAAACTATAGGAAAAATACCTCTTACTACTGCCTATTTAACGAAAAGATATACTTTTATTTTCATTAAAAATGATGTAGACTCGTTATATACAAATTAGTTAAATTTCATCATTGCATTTATTGCCTTATCGGTTATGGTTTCAAAATTGTAAGTTATAAATACACAATCTAACTATGTACCTACAAGTACAATAATCATATATATGTACACAAGTTAATCCCCCGGTTGGCCCATAAGTTTCAAATTTAATCAGCATCCCTCATTTGAGCCCTTTAAGGGTCAAATATCCAGCAGTGGACGGCCTGCTGAGGTGATGAAGGGTCAAATTTCAAAAACCCTTACTTAGTTGACGTCTCCTACCCGTAAACTACGTAATTGCCAATTTTCAGCTTCTGAGATCATAGGTTAATGACCTTTTGCTTTGTTTAGGTACATAATTTTACGGTAGCGAATAATATCGGTGCCTTACGATAGTACCACATTTTTATTTATTTAAACGGGAAAATTTAGTAAACAGTCAACTTCATTACATGGTCTGCTGACATCATTTAATATGTTATGATGGTGTTTCGCCTCGTAACATTGGGGCTATACAAAATGTAAGCTAAAGCAGACCATGACAAAAGAAAAGAAACTGAAAGATAGTAGTCGAAAGTGTCACTATTCAGTCCGACCCCGATTTGAAAAATAAAAAGCCTACCACCTAATGGCGCTGATACACTTGAGCATTCATTTCACAGAACAGCGCGCGTTCGCCGTTTGTTGTTTTGTCGAACTGAACAACGAACAGAGCGAAACATTGCAACGAACATATACTCGATCTGTTTACCGAACGCTCTAACCAGCGATATCAAAGGTCGACACTGCCCATTCGCAAGAAAGCTCGTCGGAACGCTCGATAGAATGCAAAAAATACTCCCGTTTCTTTTTCTGTTACATACATTCGCAAGAATGCTCAAATGTATCAGCACCATTAAACACACGCCATGTCTGCGTCTTGCGTTTCGTGCGATACATATTTTCCAAGTAATCAAAAATAGAAACGTACAGCACAGCATAAAAATCACAACTTTTAGATATCAGTCGTCTGTACTTATGCCCTAGGGAAATATCTCTCGGCATTCCGTCCAAAGCATTTTCTTTCAAATAAATCCTTCGCATCGTAACCAAATCAAAATTTCTTAAACAATCATCACACTGGACTTAATTTCGAATTGTTTATGCCTTCCTAATCAAAGTAAACAAATTTGTTTTAAAGAACAACTACATGCTTTTGCAGCAAACGACTGGGACGGAGGCTTTCTCGGCCCTTTTGTATCCCGTTTTGAACCTGCCTGGAATTAATTTACAGGTCAAGGCCCTGTGAAATGGTACAAACGGCCCTCGTTAATTCAACCCTGTTAAATAAACAAAACAATTCGAGTGTATTGTGCGAAGCTTGCTTTTTATATAATGCATTGAGCGGCCATGTTACTGTGCTGGTGCAGGGAAAGTGATTTTTGTAATTAAAAAAAACATCTTTTGTGACGCCGGATTAAGAATTCAAACTGTCAACACCCTTTTTTCTTTCGTGGAGTTTCGTAAGAGGCGACTAAGAAAAAGAAACGAAGCAAATAGTATATTTGGGAGGAGACTGCAAACTGGAAATCATTTACTACACAACCCCATTTGACCAGTGATAGCTGGCCTCTTGTGACATTTTTTTTTGTTTATGGTAATAGGCGGCAAACGAGCAGACGGATCACCTGATGGTAAGCAATTACCGCCGCCCATGGACACAAGCAACACCACAGGAGTCACAAGTGCGTTGCCGCCCCTTGGGGTTGGGAAAAGGGATAGGGTGAGGAGTGGGATGTGGGAGAAGGAATAGGGAATAGGGCCTCCGAGACCCTCACTCACCGAACGAAACGCAACAGTTTAGGTACTGTTATTTTACGTCGATTTTCTGTGAGAGGGTAGTACTTCCCCGGTCGAGCCGGCCCATTCATGCTGAAATCAGCAAGGCATAATGTATAATCATGATGATAAGCATAATATTAGCGTAGGACATCCGCATGCTTGATTTAGGGTGTACATAGATTTTTATTGATTGATTATACTTTATTGTACACCTTACAAAAGTTACATTATAGAACAAAATATAAACAAAACACAAACAGAATTATTTATTTAGATTTTTATTTATGAAAGTAGAATAAATGCTGTAGAAATGAGAGCACTGAGAAGTATGTGTGGAGTGTCTTTGAACGACAGAGTAAAGAATTGTGTGATAAGAGAGTGTTGTGGGGTAAAAGAAGATGTAGTGACAACCATTGAGAAAGTTATGCTAAGATGGTTTGGACACATGGAGAGGATGGATGACGAAAGACTGACCAAGAAGTTATATAAGTCAAGTGTGAATGAGACAGGAGGAAGGGCCTAGACGGACGTTCTCTGACCAGATTGCAGACATCCTAAAAAAGAGACAGGTTAGAAGTACCCTTAACCGAAAAGCATGTATGAGAAAATTGATGGGAGTGAATGAAGCAAGAAAGATATGTCAGGGTCGTTGCCAATTGCGTTCCGTAGTCTCTGCCTACCCCTCCGGGAAACTGGCGTGAGTCTATGTATGTATATATAGTCACAGATAATATAATACCAGTATAGTTTAGCTATCAATATGACTGCTGGAGAGTCGCTGTTTGTACCATAAATAGGTATACCTGTTTGATTTGATAGTAGTACTACTCTTACGCAGAAGATCGATTGGGCCTGTTAAATTCACAATTTATGTAGTCACTATAAAGAAGGAGCTGTAAGAAGAAGATGAAAGTAATACACATTTTATTTGTTGCACGAGCTTGTCAAATGCAGGAGACAAATGAGAGTTCAATTATTGTTCACCAAAAACAAAGTTATTTATTTCAGAGAAATCAGCTACTATACTATATTATAATGATTAACTATTCTGACTTTTTATTTAGCGAACAAAAGGAATTCCTAAACAATAAACGCAATAGTCACTATTCTCTTGTTTTTGTACCAAGTGTAAAATTACACGCATGTTATATAAAAACTCAGAACAAAGAGCGATCACGTAAAACAAATAAGATTGCCTATGAGCAAAGTTTCAATGGAATTTTGGCGGATCCAGGTGAATTTTGCTACAAGTTTTCAGCTTCAACTCAAATAACACGTCCACAGTAATCTGAAAGAGCTCCGAATTGTATATAAAATCAGTTTTCTTTTCGGAAACTCTTTTCGAGCCGTCTCGACTCCGCTACGTAGCTATGTGAGTATAATCGACAGATATGGCGTCCGGCTATGTTCCATCGCAGGAATTGCAGTTAACATCATGAGCATCGCCAGGAGGGAGCAGGAGGGGGCAGCTGCTAGAGAGTAAAAAATAATTTATACTTTTCTCAATACAAAAAGTATATATCATTTTCTACTTCAAATTGCCCACCCCTCCCCCTAGGCCATCGGCTGCCAATTTTGACCACCCCCCTCCAGGCACTCAGCTGGCGAAGCCCTTGGTTAGCATACTTTACCGTGACCTGGCCAGGACGCGGCCCGCCGTTTGATGGTTAGATTCTGGTGGGGCCCGTCTTACTAACTCATGCTAAGGCATGTAAGTAAGCTCAAGTAGGACGTGGACACGACGCGGTATGTATTTACAAAAACAAAATTATATATTTATGCTTATCCATTGTCTAGTATCTATGATATAAGCTCTACTTAGTTTGAGACTGGATGTTGATGTGTGTATGTTAAATTAATCAGTAAAACATTGCAGTATAAATCAAAAAAATAAAATAGGTTCGAGGACATAAAAATGAATCATAACAATTTTTTGATTTATTTTTGCCGATATTCTGGCAGGCTTTATAAAATAATGTTTAGCCGAGTGAATGTTAGTTTCCACGTATAACGCTTTGGGCGCTTCGCGACTTTTTAACACCAGTGTCACGAATATCTAAAAATATTTGGTAGCGGTCGCTCATATTCACCTGACAAGATATAGAGTGCGTGAAACGCATGTATGACTATAAAATATCTTAGGGTATAAAATACTGGGTGTGAACTAATTTGATTCAAATTAACACCTTTTCCTTAACCAACAAGCTATTTCAGGCGCATTATAAAATAAGTAGTCTGCCTCGTTGGTCTTGCGGCATAAATGTGCGCGTGGAATCGGGAGGTCTTGGGTTCGATTCCCGGGTCGGGCAAAGTGTTATTGGGTTTTTCCGTTAGAAAATTCTCAGTAGCAGCACGGAGTCTGGTAATGTGCCCGGTACGGCAATAGGCTCGCCCCCTATTACGTGGGATCTAAAAATTCATGGTGAAATGTGGGTGTAATATTACACTTCTGCATACCTCTTCGCGGTACAGGCGTGAGTCTATAAATAAAAAAAATATATAAAATAGATGTGACTGGTGCTTTGTGAAAAAAGTCTATCACGAAGCAAAAACTTATTTTATGTCTTAGTCTTGTACTCGTCCAGCAACCTCTGTCAAATCTGCTATGTAGTTAATAAGAAGTACATATTCTAATACTCTAATACTAATATTAGTCTATTGAAATGTTACATTTTTTGAGCATAGCGTGCATTTGTCAGAAGATTCAATTTAATTTTATAGATGTATAGAGAGGGTTAGTACAACGTTAAATCCAAATTTGTGGGGTCGCAGCCCTTGTCCTGCGCCGCCATCTTGAAAAGATAAGTACAAATGGGTTTTCTAGTTTATCGTGCAAACTATTGGCTGTTCAGAAAAATTTAAATATATGTTATGTTGCAATGTTGTTTGTGGTCAGCCATAAATATTTTCTTCTTCCAAACAAGACCCGGTCTTCCAAATTGAGAATCTGCAGTACCATAAGGACCAATTTTCACTCATAACAATGACCCTGAAACGAAGGTTGAAAAAAAAATAGACAATCTCTATCTCTAGGTATCTAAAGTCGATATTCTGCCCAGCCAGAGGATGTGCTCTGAAACGCCTAAATTTTTTGGAGACTCCTGCAGGAAAATAATTAGAGATATCAAAATTCATAGAAGAAAATCATGAAATATCGACGGAAAAGGGACTGTCCTCTAAATTTATTCATCAAATTTGAATAATGGCACTTAATCAGATCTTGTGCCAAAGCCTGGCTCATCTCAAAGACTCACAGTTATAGTGAGAAAACATCAAAATTGCCAAAATACGGTTACGGTTATAGAATATTTATTTCTCAACAAGAATATACAATTCACTTATGGAGAAAAACAAAATTAAATATTATACATACATTTGTTAACAAGCGCAGCTTTTTTGACACAATAAGCTGATAATACAATGTTAACAATCTATTCTTAACACATATTAACAATAATAAAGATATAACTTTCTATTTTTGGCTTTACGACAAAAGTTTCAAGACCAAAGTAGAGAATTTAATTTGCAACAAAAAGCTCCTTCACTTATTCTTTGTGCGGCTAATAGTTTACAAGATTATCAAGAAAAACCATCTGCACCCGCACTCTTTCCAAGATGGCGGCCGAGGGACAACAGGTACGACCCCACAAATTTGGATCAAGCTTTACACTAGCCCTCCCTACAAAGAACAATGGCAGAATTTGGTCTGGGTTTGTTGTGGCGATCTTAAACTTCATATGAACAAAACGAATTATATTTTTTCTTCTATTTTCACTTTGTCTCGTTAAAGCCGGAGTATTTTATGATGATAAAAAGCATTCCAATTGATTACGACCTAAGTACCTACTTTGTTATTTGATTGTCGCCATAGACAATGGTAGCCAGGAATAAACGTGAGTGCTATTGAACCGTATCGATTATTAAATAAGTAATCCATACGATCGACCTTTATAGGGTTGGTTTGTTTTAAAATATAATTATTAAAATGCAGTTATTTAATCTTTAATCAACATTATATCAATCAAAAATATTATTTTTGAAGCAAAACAACTTTTAAATCAAATAAAAACGTCACAGCATCGCGTTAATGTTGTATCGATTTCACATAAAATTGATTTAAAATGTGCAGCTCTGCTTTTGTCTTTACAGTTAGATGGCTTTGACAGTTTGGCTGTGACAGTTAGATGCTACAGACAATGAATACAAATTTATAATAGAAGCGTATTTCTTAAGGATGTTGTGTGCCGATTAAAGTTGGCGTATTGACGGTTGTCAGTGTAGTTACTACACTAACTTAATCGGCACATGACATCCTTAAGAAATACGCTTCTTATGTAAATCTGTATTCATTGCTACAGAATACTTCTGCATTTTGATGTCAATCTGACATATGTCATTTGATAAGTCAAACGTACCTACATTGTTCATTTTTAACTAAAAATTAAAACACCGATATCTTCTTTTTCCGGCTTTCCCGAGTGTTTTTATTACTGTACGCTTCAATTTAATTTCAGACATTTTGATTTATGGAGATAATTATTTGCTGATCTGGAATTCGGTCGAGGATGACATATTTATCCCAGTCGGTAAACATTGTCGATTGTGTTTTTCTACGACATTCCTACAATATTCTGCGATTACATTTTGGCCCCCGTTTGCACGCTCTCGTTCAAAGAAGGTCCTCAAACTCACAGAGTTTAAAACTATCTTTTTTGTTGTTTTTGGCATTGTACATACCAAATATAACACAACAAAAAAATAAAAAATAACACGCCAAACAGAAAGAAACATAAACCGCACACAAGGCAGATGCACTCGTACTGACGTTTTCGATCACAAGATGGCCGCTCCTATTCATCGATTTCATGTCGATTCTATGGTGTCAATCTCTACTGACAGAGGTTCCGTTTCATGCATCTGACATTTTGAGGATTATAGTTAAATAATGTATTTATAGTTAATAATAATTATAAAAATAGAGAGAGACATACTAGTATCAATTTACTTTGTAATTTTAATAGATATTTTTTTTAATAATTGTTTTTTTTGCCAATTTATTTTCATAAGTTGAAAGTAGTATGCGTAACATGTAAAATGAGAACTGTCTCGCATATCATCATACAGCAAAAATACTATAACATCATAATCAACAACTTTTGTTCTATGACTTTTTACAAAACATAAAACATTTACCAAAAACAAAGCTTCAAGATTTCGTTGTCCTATCTAACACATTTCAACTCGTGTATTTTGCTTACCTACCTATGCCTGCGCGCCCTGCCGCCCGACGCCCGCCGCACGCACCCCTCGCTATTGTCCTATCGCATAGACTTCGCAACATTTAGAGCGGTCAATTTAAATATAACCCTGTATAAAGCTGAAGAATTTGTTTGTTTGTTTGCTTGAACGCGCTAATTTCACGTCCGATTTGAAAAATCTTTCAGTATTAGGTAGCCCATTTATCGAGGAAGGCTATGGCTATATAACATCACGCTATGAGCCACGGGCGCGGACCAGTAGCCTTAAATAACGCGGGTGAAACTGCTAGCTCATCTTGTATTATTATAATATACAGACAGATATTGAATAATTATACATACATACATAGATTCACACCTGTTTGTGTTGCTGGGTAGGCAGAGACTACCGAACGCCATTTGCAACGATCCTGACATATCTCTCTTGCTTCATTCACTCTCGTCAAATTTCTCATGCGTGTTCTTCGGTTAAGGGTACTTCTAACCTGTCTTGTTTTATCTCCAATCTGGTCAGAGAACGTCCGCCTATCCCATTCACACTTGCCCTCTATAACTTCTTCGTCAGTCTTTCGTCATCCATTCTTTCATGTGTGCAAACCATCTAAGTATGCCTTTCTCAATGGTTGTCACTACATTTTCTTGCAAGTACCCCACAACACTATCCTATCACACAATTGTTTAACCTGTCGTTCAAAGACACACCACAAATACTTCTCAGTGCTCTCATTTCTAAAACATTTATTCTATGAGTAATGAGACTCAAAACAACGTTGTTTAAAACTTTATTCATACACCCTAATGCCACAAGGGTGGTTTTATCACAAACTACGATTTCTTGCAGACGACCACATTATGAATGGAAATTTCTCTAAACACAATGGTAAGTAGTTTCTGGTAAACACACTAACAATAATATGTACTATATAGGTATATTTTATATTTCTTGGCTAATAGTTAGCTTCATAATTGGTGCAATCCTAATGCATATAAACTGGTTGAAATATCTCGTTGAATAAGCAATGCAGCGAGCCTTATAAACATACTGCTGTATTCACAAACTTCCAATTAGGTTTTGATGAAGTTATGTAAGCAAAAACTAATTAAAAATGCCCTCAAACAGCTTGAATTGCGCTACTTCGTTTACCTCATTCGTTTGATATTGGTTGCTTTCAAAATAGTACCTTTCATGATTCATTCACTTACTGATAGGTCTCAGTCGCTTAATTAGTTTTGGCATGGGTAACATCAGCCATGGTCACGGAATGACCAACTCTACTGTTATAATATGCGTTATATAATAAAACGTCCGTGTGGTGACGGATTAAGAATACGCAATGTCACCACCCTATATCATCCCATGGGTGTCGTAAAAGCCGACAGAGGGACCATACTATGCAGAGAACAGCACTGTAAGAGAAGGAAAACTTAAAACAAACCCTATACCAACCCGTTTGGCCAGCGTGGTATAGTAGGCCAATTCCTCTTTTCGAAGGAGAGGTCTAGTCCAGCAGTGGACTGTTAAAGGCTGGGTATGAATAATATGTGTGTTTGTTAGTTTGTCCTTCTTTCACGTCGCAACGGAGCGATTGTGATTCGTGTGTGTAGAGATAGGAGACTGGAGAGTGACATGGTCTACTTTTAACCGCGATATCCGACTTTCACGTGAGCGAAGCAACGGACGAAGTCTAGTTCCGTATAATTTGAGTAGCACATGTGATCTCTACTTAGTGTTCTGCATTCGTTGTTTTACATGTTTTTTTTTATAGTAATAGGCGGCATACGAGCAGACGGATCACTTGATGGTAATCAATTACCGCCGCCCATGGACACAAGCAACACCACAGGAGTCACAAGTGCGTTGCCGCCCCTTGGTTTTGGGAAAAGGGATAGGATGAGGAGTGGGATGAGGGAGAAGGAAAGGAGATAAGGCCTCAGTCACTCTCACTCATCGAACGAAACGCAACAGTTTGGGTACTGTTACTTTACGTCGATTTTATGTGAGAGGGTAGTACTTCCCCGGTCGAGCCGGCCCATTCATGCTGAAATCAGCAAGGCTCTACTACCTGTAATGCATGTGATGAATATGCAGGCCCCTGACTTACTGAGCACCTTAACCACGACTTTCTCTGACCTCTTACCTAATTAAGACATATGAAGCAAGAGAGATATGTCAGGATCGTTGCAAATGTTATGGTATGGTATGGTTGCAAACGTAGTCTCTGCTTACCCCTCCGGGAAACAGGCGTGAGTCTATGTATGTACGTATTTATTAATGTAATGGGTTAGTATCAGTACTTATGGTCTACGCAAAATGATATTGATACACTCGCATATTTACTACTAGGCTTCGCCCCTCGCTCCGCTCGCATCCTCTATTAGTTCTCTCCTTTATTCCCCAAGAATGTATGTTCTAAATCTAAAATTTCAGCTTATTGCGACCAGGAGTTTGGGCTGTTCCTTGTTAGTCAGTTAGTAACGTAAGAATTTTATATAAACGGATTAATGATCTTAATATATAAAATCCTTGCGTTACTGACTGACTGACAGATAAGCTACAGCTGAAACTACTCGGCGCAAGAAGCTGAAATTTAGCATGTTAGTTCCTTGGGGACCGTAGGGGTGCACTAAGACGGGATTTACCGAAATTCCCACGGGATCGGGCAAAACGGGAAATTCGAAAATATGTGCGAGCGAAGCCGCTGGCGTCGACTAGTTTAATAATATAAATTTTAAAATGTGTATTTGTGGTACTACTATACCTACTTCTTTTTTTTTTTTTTCTGTGTGGGTAGTTGTAGCCATAGCAGTAAAAAATTTTAGTCCTCGCTTTTTAATTAATTATAATTTAATTCATATATATAAACAGTTATTTTATGATTTAATTTAGTCTATTACATTACGCTACCTGCCAGTGAGTGTTATCTCCTTTCTAAATTCACGGTACACACATAACACAAATACAACAACATATTATGGAGTCATTGCAGAGCACAATTCAAAACTTGAATAGCATGTTCAATCAAAGGATGTCTCAGTTTGAGGACAAGCTGCAAAACACAACCCATCCTCCTTCAAGCATGGCTGGTCTGGCATCAGATTTTACATTGTTCCGGGCGTTTGTCACTGAAGCATTAAAGGGTCTGCAGCAGCAAGTCCAGTTACTAATGCACAGTGTGGACAACATAGAAATGCAGGGTCGCCGTAAGATTCTTCTGTTCCATGGTGTTAAAGAAGATAAGAAGGACGACCTTGTGCAGACCGTTGTTGATGTTTTAAAGACACACCTGAAGCTTGACGATATCACTCCAAATAGCATTAAGCGCTGTCATCGTACGGGTAGACTCGCAGCTCCCAACAGACACCGTCCAATATTGGTAAAATTCCAGAGAGTCTTGGTCCGGGATAAAGTATGGTTTACCAAACCTAAACTGAAGGGCTCAGGTATCACAGCCTCGGAATTCTTGACGAAGGCCCGACATGACATATTTGTCGCTGCACGGGCGAAGTTTGGAGTGTCCAAGTGCTGGACTAAGGAAGGGCAGATCTTTGTCCTCGGGGAAAAGGGTGAGCGACATCGCGTCAATTCCCTGATGGATGTTGAAAACCTTTGCCACCTTGTCGCCGTGGATCAGCAGCAACGAGAGCCCCCTGCTTCGAAGAATGAGCCAGCAAAAACAAGACGAACTGCAGCTACAAAAAAATAGTCCTGCTTTTGTTTTCGTGCTATTATTTCAATCCCGGGTAGGTGGCCAAATATTACTTTTACTTTACTTTTGTGCAAAGACGGTACTTATAAATCTTTTGTATTTATTTCCATTATAAATTCAGATGTATGTTTCGATTTTGTTTACATACCGACTTGATAAATTTTACTACTCAAGTGTCAAATATGACAGCCAGCCATTATAATGTTTAGTTCAGAAACAATATATTTGGGCCATTCTTACACGCCATAGTAATAAAAAGAAACTTTTCTAACGTCTCGCTGATAATAATATGTTTATGTATAGTGTTTAAGTTTATTTCAACTTTTGTACCTGGGATTGTACTGTATTTTATTAGTTATAATGTTGATTATTGCTTTTTTTTTGTTTTGTATAAAAATATTTGTTACATTGGAGTACCTACTTAACATTAATTTAACTGGCAGGTGCACTCTGTCGAATAGTGTTGTTATTTTGTGCATTGCGCTTATTATTTAGATTTTTTTTTTATTTTATTTATATATTTTATTATTGTATTTTATTTATATTATATATTTTATTTTATAATATAAACTTTATATGTCGTCTATAGATTTAGATAGTGATTATGATGACTTTTATTCAGTGAGTACCGACAATGACAGTTACGTTAGTATCCCTTCTCTGGCAGATAATCTGCAATCTTTATTTTCTGATGTTCCCAGGAACTTGAACGTTGTCCATATCAATGCACAGAGTATTCCGGCCCATTTCCCAGATATGCTGGCAACCTTTGACTGTAAAAACATCCATGCTATTCTTGTATCCGAATCATGGCTTAAGCCATGCCTTTCTTCTGCCTCTTATTCTTTACCTGGCTTCGAACTGATTAGGAATGACCGAATTGGTAGTGGTGGCGGTGGTGTTGCCATTTATCTCCGCTCTTACATTGACTATTCAGTGGTTAGTACGTCTTCACAGCCACCTCCACCCAATGCTGGTGAGCATCTCTTCCTGGAGGTTAAGCTGCACCACACCAAAATCCTTCTTGGTGTTTATTACTGTCCTTCTTTGCGTATAGATTTCTTTTCCTCCTTTGAAACTCTTTTGCTTAATCTATCCCCTTCTTACAGTCAAACTATTATCATGGGTGACTTTAACACATGTCTTCTTAAGAACGACTCTCGTTCCTTATCTCTACATTCCATTTCTATTTCAAGTAATCTTCATATTCTTCCCCTGAATGCCACCCATCATTTTCCTAATTCTACTCCCTCACTTCTAGACCTCATCTTCGTCTCATCGCTTGGTCATGTTGCTAAGCACGGCCAACTTGATGCAGATGAATTTTCTTATCATGATCTTATTTTTCTCTCTTTCAACGTCCGTCCTCCCAAGGCTAAGTCTAGAATTCTCTTGCTTCGCAATTTTAGTAGTATGGATAGTGATCTTTTACGTGATGATGCCAAAACCATCAACTGGCAACCGCTGCTTGACGCAGAATCTATGGATTCCAAAATTCAATTGTTCGAGAGGAATCTTATTGACTTGTATGACGTTCATGCACCTTTCCGAGCCATAAAAGTAAAACATGCACCTTCACCTTGGCTTACTAAAGATATAAGTTTAAAAAAAAAACAGCTGCCAAATCAAAGTACAAGTCAAAACCCACTGAGGTTAATAAAGAAAAGTATATCAAGGTTAGAAACCATTGCAATAGGGTGTGTAGGGATGCACAACGCCGACATATCCATAATTCTGTTCAAAACGGAGATCCAGCTAAAGTCTGAAAATTTCTGAGATCATTGGGGGTTGGAAAGCAAAGTCAGAATACAAAATCCCTCAACATTGATATCAATTTGCTTAACCAGCACTTCTCTGCTTCGTCCAATTTTGATAGGACAACAAAAATTAATACATTAAATCACCTTTCGTCGCTTTCAACCCCTGATCACCCGCCTTTTGTCTTTAGTCAGTTTACTGCATGTGATGTTAAGAAGAGCATTTTATCCATAACATCCAACGCAGTGGGCAGCGATGGTATCACCCGTAATATGTTGCTCCCCATCCTTGATGAAATCCTTCCTATTATTTCCCACCTACTTAATTACTCAATTTCAAGTGGCATTTTTCCAACATCTTGGAAAGAGGCCCACGTAGTTCCTCTACCTAAGAAATCTAATCCTGAATCCTTCAATGAATATCGTCCTATATCTATTTTACCCTTTCTTTCCAAAGTCCTTGAACGTCTTGTCTATAACCAGCTTAACTCTTTCCTTTCTCGAAATGACATCCTCAATCCCTTTCAATCAGGTTTCCGTACAGGTCATAGTACCACTACTGCGCTTATCAACATAACGGATGATATCAGGTCAGGTATGGAGAATGGCAAGCTCACAATTCTCTGTTTGCTTGACTTTAGCAATGCGTTCAATACTGTCGACTTCGATGTTCTTGTCGCCATTTTAAGCTCTCTTAACATATCTCCATCAGTAATCGACTGGTTTCATAGTTACCTGTTTGGCCGCCGGCAGCGTGTCCATCTGGATGAAACTTATTCTTCCTGGTGCGATAATTCTGCTGGTGTTCCACAGGGCGGCGTCTTATCTCCTCTACTCTTCTCAATTTTTATTAATTCTATATCCAATCATATTTCTTGTTCCTACCACCTTTATGCTGATGATATGCAAATTCATACTCAAGCAAAATATGAAAATTTGTCGTCAGCTATCTCCACGATTAATAGTGATCTGGCTAAAATATCAGATTGGACCAATAGGTATGGACTTACGATAAATCCAAAGAAAACCCAGATAACAATTATCGGCAGTTCTAGACTGATGTCAAAGGTTCCTTGGTCTTTGCTTCCTCAGATATATTTTGTTGGCGTTTCAATTCCTGTGAGTAAAGAAGTGAGGAATCTGGGGATTACCTTTGACAAAACGTTATCCTGGTCTGTGCAGCTACAAAATATCAGTCGACGTCTTTTTGCTGCCGCTGCGTCACTGAGAAGATTACGTAATTTCCTTCCCATACCTACTAAAATTGCACTTGTGCAATCTATTCTTCTTCCCATTCTCGACTATGCCGATGCTAGCTATCTAGATCTCAATGAGGACCAGCTAGATAAACTTGAGCGCCTCCAAAACTTCTGCATAAGGTTCATATATGGCTTACGTAAATATGACCACATTTCTGAATTTCGTAACAAGCTCAAATGGCTGCCTATCCGCTTTCGACGGAATACTCACATCCTTTGCCTTCTTTATAATATATTATTCAATC
This sequence comes from Euclidia mi, assembly GCA_944739405.2. NCBI lineage: Eukaryota > Metazoa > Arthropoda > Insecta > Lepidoptera > Erebidae > Euclidia > Euclidia mi. The sequence goes on along the minus strand of OX123190.2, from coordinate 7,980,550 downwards.
CATCATTTCCCTTTTATCTTAAACGACGGTTCGAATATCTTCATGACACACATTCAAGGTGCTTGAGATCATCAGAAAATCTTAAATTGAAAGTCCCCACGCATTCTACAGTTTTCTTTCAAAAGTCCTTCACAGTTCAAGCTGTACGATTGTGGAATGCGTTGCCTGAAACTATCAGACGGGCTCAATCTCTTCCAACATTTAAAAATCTAGTCAGGAATCATTATTTGTCACAATTATCATGTCTGTATATATATTATATGTATATTATATAGGTATATATTATAGTTTATTTACATATTTAAGTATACATTATGTAAAATTTATTTATTTATTGGTTTATCATAAATAATTATTTTGTATTGTATGTAAAATATTATACGTATTATATGTTTTATACTCATATAATTATATAATTGTATTAATGTAATATGTCCGATTCTTTTTATCCACCCATTAAGACACTGTTCCACTAGGTACACCGTTACCCACACAATTATACTTTTATAAAATACCTTTTCCAAACTAGGTTGTCTGGAAGAGATCGCATTTTGCGATAAGACCGCCCTATTGTGCAACTAGTTTTAAGTTAATTTTACCATTGTAATTTTGTTTGTATGCTGGTGTACAATAAAGTGTTAATCTATCTATCTATCTATCTATCTACTTGCTTTGTCTTAGCGGGTCTCCAATAACAAATATTAAAAGCGATTCATACAAAGGTTCATACATACAAAATTTATACATGCCTAATGCACGAGGCATTGTTGCAAAATGCTATATAAAATTCTTTAGCCCGTATCATTGAATTAGGAAGTTATTGCCAGGTAGAAAATTAAACTTTCCCGGAAAATACATACCGGCATACAATTGCGAAAGTTCGGCCTGCCTTCTATTGTGTTGCGTACCTATTGTTATGAAGGTTGCCAGTGATAAATATCCGTTTTCCCGCAGAAATTCGAGCGCATGAAGGAGACCGTACCACATGAGTAAATAAACCGAACAGAGAGACAGCTTCTTAAGAGCTTGTAAATTTGTTACCTATTTTGGTAGGGTTGTCACAATAGGTTAAGACAAATCGCTTGTTCGGTATACGACAGATTCTGGATTGGACAGATTCGTGATTTGGCAGATTCCCAACTCGACAGATTCGTGGATTGGGCAGATTCTTGGACTCGACGGATTCGCTATACGGCAGAAGTACAGCTGTTGTAAATAAAATAGCGAGTGGAACCAAAAAAGGCATGCACCTGAAACTTTTAAAAGCACGGAATAAAAATATACATTTGTTACCAAGGACACGACGTGACGACGTGATTTATTTGACATTCTCAACGATACCACTAATCGTGTTGAATATTTTCTGGTAATATGATCTATTTTGCTAATAAACATAGGAATCTCCTTTAGCTATTATGGCCACTAGTTTTACCACGGGGATAGGTATCTAAAATAAGTTTAAAAAGAAATTGTGTAAGACAAATGAACGTCTACAAAACAAATGACTATAAAATGATCAACCATCGATAGGGCTTACAAAAAACAGGTGCATGCGATTTTCGACCTTATTGACAATTCATGACAGACTTTTATTTGGTATTTTCTTGCTTTCTGACATTGATACGTTATTAAAATTGTAAATTCTGAGTTACGTCAATAAGGTCGAAAATCGCATGCACCTGTTTTTTGTAATCCCTATCGATGGCTGATCGCTTTCTGATAGTCATTGGTTTTGTAAACATTAATTGCTTTTACACAATTTCACAACTAATGAGTTGTTAAGTATTTCGTTGCCAACATTGACAATATTTATTTCAAGATCGAAATATTCGCGAATCTTTTGCTCGAGCAATTCAACAAATGCGACAAAATTATCAGGAGTTATACCTAATTAAAAACCCCAATTGTACGTTACCATTGTTAAAATCTTTATAATGATTTAATTAATATTTATAACTTAATTTATAGGGACATAATAATAAAACATAATTTTGTATCTGAAGCTTAATCTAATCTAACCTAATCTAATACAAAAAAACATAAAACAAATCTAAAAGTGAAAATATTTACAAGGTTTAGGCGTCGTAAAGTGCCTCCGCATCAATGTCATCGGGTAACGTGCCCAGAAGGCTGGCAGCATTGCCACGCTGGATGGCAATGCTGATTCTTTGAGCAAAGAATAAACCAGCCTTCTGGTCACGTGAGACGTCGATTAATCGTTTAGAAATTTCCCGGAATAGAGAACGAGCACTCGGACCCCATGAGCCTAGCGTTTCCACCCCAAACGGCTCAAACACGTAATTACTCACTAAATTACAGTATTTGCGCCGTTTGAGGGTTTCCGCAGTTGCAGCAGCAGCGCCGGCGTGGCCTCCCGTGCTTGGAACATGTGATGGCGCGAGGGTGTCTACGCAGGTTGCGTCCCACACCAAAGGCCTACCCATTTTCCAAGGCAACAATGACATACCATCAGGTCTCTTACCGTCGTCACGTACCAAACCATTTGGTTCAAGTACAGCTGGTACGCCAGACGCGACAAGAGCACGACGGATTATGTCATTTAGATGGGCATGACGAGGAATTCTACCAGCGCTTCTGCTGCAAGATAGCCCATGGTGTCCGAGGCTATCGACGTCTTCTCCACAATGACATCGATGCGGAGAAACACACGGAGCACCTAAACGCAGACAGGTGGCAATACGGAATGTCTCATAGTCCAACATGGTTCCTGTGTTAGACGATGGTAGTGCCTGAAGCCATAGACCGGATTCCCACTCTCCCACAGCCAGCAAGCGAGCACGCTCTGTAACATTAAGAGATGTATCCAAAAGACTTTTTCTTACTATGTTACAAAGCGGCGCGTCCCACTGTCTTTGGGAGAATAGGTTGGTAGGCAAATCAGTGCTTGGACACGCCATTTTCCAGGCGTTTATAGCTTCGGTTTTGCACAACACTTCTGAGTTAACTAGTGTAGGTAATAAAATTTTCCTAGTTAACTCTTCCGTGCTGTGGGCCGAAGATAGAAACGCCGGTAAACTAACACTAGAAATTTTGCGTATACCGAGCCCACCTAGACGTATGGGCAAAGACGCTTGTAGCCAGGCTCGGTCGTTCAAATCCACATTTAATATTCTCTTTAAAGTAATTTGGATAATTTTGTCGATTTGTTCTAAAAGTGATTTGTTTTTCCAAAGTTGGGAAGATCTTAAGGCATGTGTGAATTTTGGGACGAAAAGACAATATCGAATAATGGTATAAGCCGAATGAATATTAATTTTGAATAAGCGATCAGAAATTTCACAAAAATGTTGTATTTTTTCCTCTAAGAAAGAATCGAAAGATTCTTCAAATACTGGAGAACCCAGGAGGCGGAGAGAAGTCTTATCAACAATTTTTAAGTTTGATGCCAAATTATTAAATTTTGATATTATCGAATGTTTTTTTGTGGAGTCTGTTGTATTTACAAACAGCTCACATTTACTATAATTTAGTTCCAAACCAATAGAAGCGAATTTATTTTTAAGATAAGTCAAATCTTGCAATACTATGTCTACTTCGCCCCCCAGGGTCCCGTCGTCCAAAAACCATACATTAAATTTAGAATTTATTTGTCGAATAATGGGTTGTATAGCTAAACTAAAAATTACTGGTCCAAGAGGGTCACCTTGTTGGCATCCAACTGCAGATTCCAAAAGATTGTCCTGATATAGTAATTTTGTGGGATACCTGTAACATTGCCAAAGAAATTTAAAAATTTTGGGGGTTTCTAATTTTGCTTGTGTCAACAAGATGTCCCTATTCACTGAATTGAAGGCGTTTTTCAAGTCAACCTTCAAAATGACCTCTCCATCACCACTTCCAAGGTACGTGGAAAGGGCATGTATAGCAGCCTCACAGCCCCCTTTGGAACCAAAACCTAGCTGTAGGGGTTGGAATTTTCCTGATAGCTCCCTGCTGTAAAATTTACAGCATATCTTGGCTGCTATACGCCGATATGTGCAACCTACGGCAATGGGACGAATACCACCATCCCTCTTGTTAAGGGCACATAGATTCGCCCCATACAAGATGTCAATGATGGCATCGTCCACATTACCGGAGAGCATCATATTGACTAGCGCAGTCAACTCCTTCAAGAGTGTATCGCCAGCCACCCCAGCACTTGCACACACAAGATCTTTAAGATGCTGTGGTGTCAAGGCATCAAGGCCACCTGCCGAGCCACTCCGGAAGGAGCAAACTGCTGCTAACACGTCCTTGGCCGTGGTGATCAGGTGTTCTGATTCACTGTCGGGAGCTTCAGGAAAGGAGAGATCATTAATGGGCGCTGGATGCTTGCTCTTCAGACCCGCAAGCGTCTCTGGAGAGCAAGGCGCCACCACATCACTACTGAATAATAGTCTAGACGCGCCCCGTATGTCACCATCCCTTAATTTGGATTCCACATATTGATAGAATGATTTATGCTTGTATAACGTAAATTTAGGGTCTAAAGTGTTGGCCGAAATTTGACAATTATACTTAATTTGGGATGTTAATGAATTTTGGGCTGCCTGATTTTTATCAATATGTAAAATCCTATAAGGGAATGTCAATAATTGCTCCCAGGCCGTTTTGGAATTCTCCCTTACGACAAGACCTATGCATTCAGCCAATTTTTTTGACACTGATGGTCTTGCCCCACGGGGAATTCTTTTAATAATCGGAACCGAATGTTTTAATTTAGATAAAATTTGCCAAAAAGGAATTTGGTGGGTGTCTCCTGATCCAGATTGTGAAAGTATTGAAGGGCCTGGAAGTACATTCTGGGATTTATGTACTTTACCAAAATGCACTTTCAGGCCCCGCTTACCTTTGAAAAAGCGGTCCTGGGAACAATCCGGACACCGCACCAGACCAGTCAGTGACGTGGCAGGTTGACTGGCACTCACATCCGTATCGCCATAACGGTCTTGCATGCAATTTATTTCAAAAAAGAATTACAAATAAAATATACAATAAAACATATTTACAATATAGACAGATACGCATAAACTGTCAAAGATTTGTTGTTTATAAATTGAATCCACAGATTGTTGTATGCGGGCATCCAGACTTTTTGGGTGCAGTGGCACCGTCCTGTTTGCTGTTTCCTGGTATCTTGTCGTATTTGCTTCTCTTATACGACCGTAAAGCGAGTTATTCTCCTGCTATTGTAGCACTTCTGACTTTGATGCAAACGGCTTTAAAATCATTTCAATGGGAATGTGGTGTACACATGACAGTTAGCTTTTGGAATCGTAAACTGAACAAATATCATTGATTGGAACTCGAAATGATTTAATTATTTCATCTAGTATTATTCATACACACAGAACACTAAACAACCATTATTAATAATAAAACACCACTTTTTTACATTAAAATATTAAAACTTGCAACGTACAAAACAAACAACGTGCGTCGTAATAACCCTACGTAAACCGGTTCTTTCCACTCTCGCCGCGTACACGACAAGCGGCCAGTGGTCACGCACACATAAGCCGCGTGCTCGTAGTAGTGCAACCGATTCACGCTGTTGTATGAAGCTGTGTCTCTGTTCCGTTTATCTACTCATGTGACCGTACTACCTTTACAGAAACTGAAAATAATTTTGCTAAAATTCATTTTCTTTTTCTAAGTGTGTTGCTAAGCGACGGTTTATGGGGAATGTGTGTGGCTAAGGCCGTGTCCAAAGCTAACGTACGCGGCGCTCGCACTCGCTGTATGCGCGTCGTTAGCGGCGCGGTACGTTTGGTAACGGCCTTATGCTTGCGTAGTAAAACGAAAACGTATTTGAAATTAAGAACTGTTTCCAAAGGTCAAAAAACTATACGTTACTAGTCCGACCGCTGGGAACAGCTTTTATCAGTCCTCACGCCTTGGCGTATCACATACGTAGACGATTTTGTGAAGCTGAATGTCACGGATCCTACTTGTTCCATCTCTTTCTGCTTTTACCAAATAGAACAGAACAGCAATAGACTATTTATAGTTAAAATCACTAGAATTGTTGAACCAAGAGCAACATTTATTTTAACGGGCCTGTTCAATTGTACGTTGGTTCAGAACAAAACAAGCAAAACATCACTAATAGGCACCTCCCATACCCTTGTACAATTGCAAGCACAATATTATGTAACCTAACTGTAATTAACTCATAATAACACAGTGTTAATCTCGGGCTCTATGCGAAAATTAACTAAATATGCTGTTAATAATGTATGAAGCTAGCCCTCGCGTGTTTGGACGGGGTAAATAGACCAATATTGACAAATATTAAAGCTGATGACTGCCTCCGTGGTACAGTGGACTGCTGATCGGAGGTCCCAGGTTCGATTCCCGGGTCAGGCAAAAGTGTTACTGGGTTTTTCCGAATACTCAGTAGCAGCCCGGAGTCTTGTGATGTGCCCGGTAACGGCAATAGGCTCGCCCCCTATTACGTGGGACCTAAAAATTCATGGCGAAATGTGGGTGAAATATTTACATCCCTGTCTTACGCCTATATCCCCGAAGGGATACCTTCAGGGATATAGGCGTGAGACTATAAAAAATATTAAAAAACTAATATTAAAGCTGATAATTCTGTCATATCTGGTTAGACGAGTAAGCGAAACCCTTGGAAGGCGTGTAGTGACCCAAGCATCCAATGTAACCTGAGAGTGACGGTCGAGTGTCTTGACGGTCAGGAATATCGGCACAATAATTACTGAATTCGCATGGATTGTTTACATGTGGGAACATTTGAAAAATCTCGTTAGCCAAATCCAGATATTTGATCTATTCCTTTTCAGCTTTCACAAGATTCTCGTCATGAGGGATTGTGACATCAACAACTATTGCGCGGCGCTCTGATCGATTTATCCACACGATATCAGGATTTTTGCTACAACACGTCCTGTCTGTGATGATAAGATCGATCCCGATACAATGTGGCATTGCTATTTTCAAGTACTGTCTCAGCGACATACCTTTAGTACGGCACCTCGATGTCTACAAGTCTGTACTTTTTTTTCTAGTAATAGGCAAATGAGCAGACGGATCACCTGATGGTAAGCAATTACCGTCGCCCTTGGACACAAGCAACACTAAAGGAGTCACAAGTTCACAAGTCACAAGTTCACAAGTCACAAGTAAGATAGGAGGAGGAGTGGGATACGGAAGATTGAATAGGGGATGGGGCCACCGACACTCACATACAACAGTTTACGTCGATTTTCTGTGAGAGGGTAGTACTTCCCCGGCCGAACCGGCCCGTTCATGCTGAAATCAGGCTCTACTACCTTTAAGAAATAAATACTTCAGAGTAAGTGGGTCGTGAATAATTCTGAGCACTTGTTAAGGCCTTGAAAGTACTCGCGATTAGCAAGACGAGAACAACCGGAAACGATATGCCTGAGGGATTCACCAGGCTGGTAACAGACTCGACAAATATCAGTAGTGCAATCCCTCAGTATATATTTCCGATAGTTTTCATCTTGATAACTTCATCTACAATTGCACAGAGAATCACATCGGTTACATCAAAAAGGTCACCGAAGCGGAGCCGTGCTGCTTATATTAATTGTTGTGTTTGCCAATTGCAAACTAACATGGCGCATGAAAACAAACTCTATATTGATGAAGGTACCTACTTAAAACACCACTTTGATCACACGGTGTATGTACAGTCTTAGGTCTAATTGGCACACCATTTTAAATTCAATACAACGATTATGACTTATGTTTCCTCATTATTCGTCTAGACTCTAAATATGGACTATGAATGTAAACAGGACAATCTGTTAAGGAGATCTCCAAAACCCATGCTTTATTGGGTTCCGTTCATACTGTACATACAGTAATGATTTTTGTGTTTTTTATTGATAAATTTTTGATCATGGCGAAATGTGGGTGTAATATTTACACCTCTGCCTACCTTTTCGGGGATACAGGCGTGAGACTATAAAAAAAAATATTGATAAAATGCTATGGGATTTACGAAGGAAATATATAGATGGATGGACGAGTCAGGCAATTCATGGTCATTCATACGGTCTTAAAAAATCGGAGTCCAACGAAACAAGTCTGGGTCATTCGTAAAACTAATTCCAAATAAATAAAAAACTATTGTCATGATGTTATTTATTGGAATTAATGAATTATGTATGCAAACTTTTTGACACACTTGTGACAGTCTTCCGTGACAAGGATGCCTGTAAAGTAGCCCTTGAGCTGAAACGTCGCGTCAACTAATAATAAATAAAGCAATTTTTAGATTTTTTCTGTGTATACAGCCTTCATACAGACAGACGGGATATTTTATAAAATATTATCAACAACATACTACTAAATATATACAACGACTTAAAAACTATATCAATAAAAAAATTAGTAAATTTCAAAATTTTGCTCACTGCATTGGTCCGTGAGAACTCCAAAACAGCTTGGGAACAGATACTCATCTTCCCTTATAGGATTTTAAAGAATTTTACACATTCTTTTGATTTCACATGCGCTGTCCACGTTAAGGCCTTGGCTGCGGTAAAGGTGAAGTTATTTTAAAGATTGAATTGAAGAACACTTGCACCTTGCTGTCAACCAGAAAGTCAAGCGTAACTAGAAGCTCTCGACATTTTTCAATTTCTTTGGCAATGCTATTGACATGCATGCATGAGGTGGAAAATCCCTTCGGATCTCCGATTGGGGGAAATGAGAGCCGTAGCATGTGGTGTTGCCACTAAAAACCACCTCGACTTTCTCATGTACCAGTGTGTCGGAGGGTAGGGTATCGCCGAAGCATTCGTCGCTACCCTCCGACGGGTATTGGCCCGCCAGATGGTCAGGCGGGCCCCGAACAAAAGCCCCTTGGCGGCGGATTAAGGTGATGGGCTCCGCCGCCAAAACACCCAGCGGCCGCAGGGGATAGGGAGGACGGCAACGCAACACCGCATCTCCTCTTCCTCTGCGGCCCCACCGCGACGCATCGAATGGTGCGCCCCTATTTGGTCTGACTAACTGTAGCAAACGTCACTCGACTCTGTCGAAGCGCGCCATCTTCGCACTTCCGTTTCGTAGTCAACAGACGTCCCGTAACTCATGACCATTCCGATATACATATTTACGGTACATAATAATAATCAAGCATAATTCTTAATTTTAATTTTGATGTTCATTTAGTTAGCCTCCTCAGAATAGACATGGTGAAACAGGAGCATCCACTTACATTATATATACCGAATAATACAGGCAATCTGCTAAAGTGATCAGAACCATGACGGAAAGGATGTAGTTAAATATTAAAATGTAATACCAGCCTGCAAGACCGTCATCGACCAGTCATCGCAAGTAGCACCCGTTCACGAGTATGACGCATGTGCCAGCCATCATCCCTCTCGCCATATTAGAGGGACAGGGATGACCCGACACACGCCACCACAAGAAATTACATTTTAGTGAGCATGACGACAACGGTATACGAACCGGCAGTAAGAAACAATCTATTGGTATACTGACCATGACCGCCAATTACCTCCATTTTCCAGATCATTATTACTAACATAAATTAGTGGAACGCGTGAAGGAATGCAAATAAAGAAAGAATTTTGTGAAGGTGATAAGTGAACAATGATAAGATCAGGGATAAATAATGTTAAACAACATTCAACAAATCATAAAAATATCCAAATCCTGCAAAATCATGTGTGTCACTAGGAAGCGGATCCCGGATTTTAGAATCCGGGATCCGCTTCCTAGTGACACACATGACACACACGGAATAACGCTAGGAGGATGATGATGGTTGTGTATGTAGCCTAAGTAAATACTTATTATATGAATTTGAATGCATATAATGTACGATGACCTCTGTACTTGCAGCGACAAAGGCCTGGGGTTTTACAGGTTTAAAATGATGATGAGTAATAATCTGTAGACAAACAATTTAATGGATATGTATAAAATGAATCATACGTGTACAGTCTATTTCAACGCCAGGCTTTATTTATTCTTAATTTCCAAGATTCAATTTATATTCAGATAAGAATTTTCCAAAACTCTACTGTTCCTTATATTCTCACAAAGTTGCAATTATTATAGTTACAGTTAGAGATTTAACTAAATTATACAGGGTGGCGCTACCATAGGGGCACTTTTTGAACAGAGGCATAGCGTGTATATTAAATAAAAGCCACCCTGTATATTAAATTTGAGAAGGCACAAATTCAAGTAAAATATTTTAAAATTGAACTAAAAATCTTTAAAAACCAGTAAGTATATTGTGCGTTCATAGACTTGGGAAAGGCTTATATTGGGGTGAATAGAAAATAATTATAAAAGGTATGTAAATACATACATACATAGACTCATGCCTGTTTCCCGGATGGGTAGGCATAGACTACGGAACGCTCTCTGCAACGATCCTGATATATCTCTCTTGCTTCATTCACTCTCATAAAATTTCTCATGCATGCTCTTTGGATAAGGGTACTTCTAACCTGTTCTTTTTTTAGGTAAGGCACTTGCCTTACCTAAAAAAAGAACAAGTTTTAGGTACTTACCTAAAACTGAATTTAACAACACGGTGGCGTAGCGGGAGCGTAACCGACTGCCAAGCCGAGGTCGCAGATGCGATACCTGCTTAAGTCAATGATTTGTGAGCGTGAACATGGATGTTTGTCTGGGCTTGGATGTTTCTGTGTTTAATATGTATATTATTTACAAGAAGATTATGAACTTAATATGTATGTTTATACATTATCTAGTACCCGAGAGTACAATCTCAGTTCTTAGTTTGGAGCTAGATGGTATTGTGTGTATGTGGTAAAATGTTATATATAAATGATTGAAATAGTAGCGGCCCTAACAAATCGCCGACGCGCTCACGCTAAAAACCAACAAATGAAATAAAATGTACTGGCGATTTCAAAGCAATTTTCTTCCTTATTCAATAGCAGAATCAATGAAACTGCGCACAAGAAATAGGATTTGATTGTGTTTCGATTCAAGCAATTTAAATAAGTAATGAAACTGTAGGTATTTCCGAGCCAAGATTGATCAAGATTGCAATTTGTGGTAAACGTAACTTTTGCGGATATAAAGATGTTTGTAAATAACATAGTCCGGTTCATCTGTATTTATTCTTCCGCATTGCTAAAAAAGGAAGTGGGTTAATTATTTTCCTACTGTTTCAATATAATTCTGATTAAATCTTATACTAATGTATAAAACTGAAGAGTTTGTTTGTTTGTATGTTTGTTTGGTTGGTTGAACGCGCTAATCTCAGGAACTACTGGTCCGATTTGAAAAATTCTTTCAGTGTTAGATAGCCCATTTATTGAGGAGGGCTATAGGTTATATAACATCACGCTATGAGCGACGAGAGCGGAGCAGTAACCTTAAATAACGCGGGTGTAACCGCGGGCATCCTCTATGCGTTATAATTATGAGACGGTTTTACTTTCTCGGCGTCTTTTCAAGTTTCCAAACCCGGTATCTGCCATGGTTGCCGGTGCTGAACCTGGTTACATAGGTGACACAGTAAAAGTACTGCTTCATCACTTATTTGTGTCGTATAATTTGATGTGATATGCTTCTCAACGTATTTCGGACTATCCATTTTCTTAAAATACACTACACGGCTTTAACTTCTGAAACATCAAGGCAAAAACAGACTACAGTAATCTGTTAAAGAAATCATCATCCACGTCCCAAATTAATAATTATTATTTATAATTTTCCTAATTTATTTACCCACGTAAACAAAGCATTTTGAGTTAATAACCACATGTCATTATGTTATAAAATTACACTTTACGGGGCTATATTTATTTATAGCATGTTATTATGTCCAAATATATTTGGGACTATAAAGTTCGGTTAATTACTTAGCAATGACGTCATACAGCAATTAAATTAACAGAAGTTTAACTCGGTGCCGAAATTTCGCCGAAGACTAATTAAAGTACAAACAAGTTTATTTAAAGGGTCTAATTCGCAGTTTCTGAGATATCCCTGGTATAAATACCTCTGGTTTCGAATAAATTTATTGACCCTTGTGGCAACTTTGTAGTAATTCTCATTAAACACTGCTTAACGTCACTGTGTTGTCGAAATATTTAATGGTTGAACGACTTTCGTATCTAGCTGTTTCCATTGGATTGTAAAGACTTTTTAAGTTTCGCAGCAGTCGCCTTGTCTTTTCTGTCTCATACTTTTTCGGGGACACATATTTTAATCGTGTCCTGTCCTGTTCCTTACCTTTACCGATCTATTATGATTGTCAAATGAAGACACGCAATGACAATGTTAATTGTTTCAGAACAAAATATTAATGCCCTAGGCTCAAGTTCTAGGTCAATACAAGACTCTCGCCGGCTGTTCGGTGAAAGGGGCGTTTATTTGGATTAGGTACCTACGTAGTACTGATACTGGTATCAGTATTTTATGGTTGAACGAATTTCGTATAGTTAGCTGTTTTTAAGGATCGCTTGTCGTTTCTATGTCATACTTTTTCGGGAAAACATTCATATTTTTATCGAGGACAGATAGTCTTTACAAGGATTCACGATTTGCCGCCTCGATTCCCCTGACCTGACAATCTGTTGTCACTGCAATAATAAAGTAATGATCTGCAGTAAATGATGTCGTATTATATAAATAGACGAGCCACGACGATTTTCGTTCATTTTTCGTGTCAGTGTGTGACCATTCGGTTTTCTATGGTCGCTGCTGTGACAACAATTCGTTTGACAACAATATCCGGTGCCCTCTTTAAGAAATAAAACCGTTTAAAAAAGATATATCGAATACATCTTTAAATTTATGACGAATATTCTATATCTACGCCAATCTAACTGCCAACTCTAGCGACAGTCTTAAGTAGACATGATATTATCAAACTCCTTCACCGAATTTTAAACCCTAGCACGTCACTATAAGGTTTAGAATTGCCTTATCATAATGCTAGTTAAAGTAATTGCTTTTGTTCAGTAGCAATTTAAATATCAGTTATGGCTTCAAAGTCTATAGTAAAGTTGTAAAAGCTTCTCTTATATCGAATATAAAGATTTTATGGCTTTATAGGGTTATTGTATGTTCTTTGGGCACCCTCGGGATATTAAAATGAATATTGAAGTTTAAAACGAAGTCAATAAAAGTGATATAGACAGTATAGTCCGGTCGAATGAGACCAAAAGTAGGAGATACTTTATACAAGATTATTTAGTAGATCTCACTCGCGATAAAATATATATTTATGGCATAAATACCTAGGAACTTGCCAACGTTACGGCTGACATGTTGCGGCCGTGGGTGCGGCGGGACTGTTAGTAGGAGGGACGTTACAAAAATTCGCATCCAGCTGAAAATTCGAAGGATTAATCAAAATACCATCATAAAGGAATCAAAAACGTGTTCTTCACGATTTTCAGCAAAACGGTAAGTTTTAAAATAACATGAGCCCACCCGTAGTCAAAAATTGTATTTAGATCGGATAGTAATCGATAAAAATGTCAATCGATTGAAAGAAAGGCGCTTCCAAAGTGGTAACAGAGGCGTCCCGCCATTAAACTTAGGGAGTAACACAGTCTAAAATTTTTGTACAGGCTTTTTTTTTATTAAAACTTACTGTTTTGCTGAAAATCGCGAAATCCTTTGACCTTGAGTAAATTTTTCCCGAATTGAAGGTAAGAGGAACCCACCACGCACCCTCGACTTGCCCACCCCAACGTTGCAATAGAAAAAGGTTGACAATACCGAACTCCTCTAAAGACAAAGGATAGAGGATATGTGGAATAATGCGGAAATGGCTTCCAGGAAAATACTTGACGTGCAGTATCCCGCTCTATGCGCCGACTATGCTTAGAATAGCATAGTCGGGCAATCCGAGGGTGCGTGGTGGGTTCCTTTTTCCTTCCATAAGTTACAATGTAGTTCCACCAAGTAACGCCTGATTCAATCAACTATAAATTTTTCCCGGTATCTGATCGGTGAGGACTTTTTAGATTTTATTTATGATGGTGTTTTGTATCGTTCCAATTTCGTACCCTCGTGAACGTACGTGATCTCTTGTACCCTCGGATGTTTTAAATTGACCGGACTAATATTATGCAATACATTCTTTATTCAAATACTAGATTTTCCTCCTTTATGCTGATGATCAGGTAATACTTGCATGTTCAGCGGAGGAGTTGCACAATCATGCATGGTGCGTTAGAGAGGAAAGGAATGAAAGTGAATGTAAGTAAAACGAAAGTTATGGTTTTTGAAAAGGAGGAATGCGTTACGGCTTGTGATGTTTTGATCGAGGGACAGCGAGTGGAACAAGTGAATGAGTTTGTTTACTTAGGTACGTTGCTTACTAGAGATGGTAAGAATGAAGAAGATATTGAAAGAAGAGTCAATGCAGGTAATAGTGTGAATGGAGCTCTTATGAACTCTTATGGCGTTTATGAACAGTTAAAACGTGTCCAAAAAGGCACGTTTGGCTGTGCATAGAGGGGTGTTAGTGCCTACCCCTATGTATGGTAGTGAAAGTTGGGTATGGCAGAAGAGACTTGAAAGTAGAATAAATGCTCTAGAAATGAGAGCACTGAGAAGTATGTGTGGTGTTTCTTTGACCGACAGAGTACCTAAAGAATTGTGTGATACGAGAGTGGTGTGGGGTAAAAGAAGATGTAGTGACAAGCATCGAGAAAGGCATGTTAAGATGGTTTGGGCACATGGAGGGGATGGATGACGAAAGACTGACAAAGAAGATATATAAGGCAAGTGTGAATGGGACAGGACGAAGGGGAAGACCTAGGCGGACGTTCTCTGACCAGATTGGAGACATCCTAAAAAAAGGAGTCAGAAGTACCCTAAACAGAAGACCATGCATGAGAAACTTGATGGGAGTGAATGAAGCAAGAGAGGTATGTCAGGATCGTTGCAAATGGCGTTCCGTAGTCTCTGCCTACCCCTCCGGGAAACAGGTGTGAGTCTATGTATGTATGTATGTATACTAGATTTTAGACTGTGGGTCGGTTATCGACACATTGTTCAACTCACGATCTAGTCGCGATATCGATAAAAGAGAATACCAATTATGACATAAGTATGACACCGACATTAGATCGACACTGCATTTTAAACAAATAGAATTACGAGAATTGGCCCTTTCATGTAAATGCCACAACCAACATGGGTGCTCGCTTCTATCCAAGTGCAAACCTCCGTAAAGGTACCTTAACTTGGCCGACCTATTAAGAATGACAATTAAGTCAATAGCCGCCACTACGATTATGCTAATTGTGTTAAGAACAAACTTTTAATGCCCAAGTTGCTCAAGTACTTAGATCAATACAAGCCCCTCAATCTTGCCTGTTCGATAAAGAGGTCTTTTATTTGGATTAGGTACTTAGTACTGATAATAGTATTAGCTCTGGGACTAATCTTGCCTTTACTAATACCTTACTAATCTTTTAAATGTGTGCGTCACTTGTATGATAGGATACAAGCCTAAAGTGGGAGACGTGAAAACTGTCGTTACTAAAAGCTTTTTTTATAGACGCCTGTATCCCCGAAAGGGTAAGCAGAGGTGTAATGTCACAAACACATTTCGCTATTTTATGAACATACGTTATCCACTGGACCATATCAAAGAGCTCAGATATTTACATAGAGGCGCATTTCCTATGGGCGCTCTAAAGACAAACTTTCTATGACCCAAATTGCCGCTTGGCGTCGTGGCAGTCGCGCTGTGACAGCTGTCTCTACGAGAGCAAGAGAGACGGAGAACGGAGCCAACTACGAACTCAACTGGAGGCAGTCTCCACTTGGAATCGGCACACGAAAACCTTAAGAACTGCGCTTCTATGTAAATCTGTATTCATTGACCATATTAAGGAGATGTGGCAAAAATATCAATCCAATACATACACAGAGATGAACATAAACACACCTCCTTGTATGAAGTTGATTAAAAGTATAAGAGGCAATGATACCCTTATAGGAACACCAACTGACGGCTGTGGAGAGTTTCGGGTTCAAATCCTCGGCGCGCATCACTGACTTTTCGAAGTTATATCCGTATTAAGGGTAAAGTCAAATGAGCTTCATTTTGTAAATTGTGAGTCACTTTGCCGACAGCTTTTTACTTATTTTGCGTCACCGTATGGCACAAACTATAGTATGAAACCTAATGCAGCGTAAATAACGCTATTGGAAAAACGTGACGCAAAGCTCACAAAATTACGTCCGTTTGGACTCAACCTAAAGTGATCATTATTGCTAGCAACGCAGTGAAAAACATGCATGAATTCACCATAACTTTCTCGAAAAACATGTAAATCTGCTAACCCGTCCTTGGCGTAAAAATCTTGGAATAAACCCCGCGACACTGGATTTATTCCTAGTGCGGGGGAGTTGTGTTTAAAAAAAAAAGAAAAAAAACATTCGACAAGTAGCATCAAATTACCGACCAGTTTCAATATACATATAATTACATAGCGTGGATAACAAATATGCACCTCTAGTAGCCAAATACGTGAATTGAATATTGTAACAAGCCGTACCTATAGCCTCGCTCGATACTAAAGCGGCATGTGTGCTTTGGCCCTTAATACCATTGTCATACTTTTTGGCCCCACCAGACATCCATCTGGAATCTCGAAACAAAAGCTTATAACACAACAAAACATTTCGCATTTACATGTTCAACATGGATAGAGTAAAAGATTAGTTTTAATCCGCACTATATTCTCTAGACGGAATAACTAACCAACGCAAAAGAAACGTAAATACAAGGCAACATTTTTCGTGGAACCAAACTCAGAATTATAAAGGAGGCGAGCTTAGTCTAACACATTTGGGTAGTTAATAATTCGGGTAGAAAGATGAACTGCTAATGAAGATGAACGAGGCCGCTTAGCTATGATTCTAAAAAGGAGTAAAACCTATTTCGGCAAGTATGATGGGCTCGACCGGGAAAATACTACCTGCACACAGAATATTAACGTAAAGTAACAGTGTCAATGTATAAAGTTGCGTTTCGTTCGGTGAGTGAGAGTGTCAGAGGCCTCATCTTCTTTTTCTTGTACTTCACCCGACTTTGTTGAAATGTGAAAAGGAAGAGCCTTTTCACATTTAAGCGGAAAACGCATTTAAGGCAACGTATTCAAGTCGAAGCATTTTGTTAGGAGGTACCCCTCTCTGGAGCCCTAAACACCGATGGCTTGGTCCCCGTATCTGATACCGGTGAGCTCTGCAAGTTAAGTTTACATCGCTATAGCGTTATTTTTCCACTAAGAGTGTTAAACGAAATAGTACGTGAAAACGTGATTAACCCTGCGCCAAAACTAGCGCGTCGGTTTTTATCCACCGAAGGGACTTGCCGACACTAATAGAGCACATACTTACTGCCTTCATCAAGCTTTTAAGGTTGAGTTTAGTCAACTTTAAGAGGTATTCCTAAAAGCGCAACTATTTTTGGGCGCAACTCAAAAAGCGCAACTACTTTATTCCACAAAGCCACGGTAATAATATCTAACAGTATTGTAACTCCATACAAACGCACGAAACTCGAGTTATACCTACGCACCTCGAGCAGAGTACCCATTAGACTGTGCGGACTGTGCCAAGAGTACCCACAGCCACGATCGTTCCACAGCTCGCATGCGGCGCGTCTGGTAGGTATATAACTCACGAAGACGGCCGAGTTACAATACTGTTAGATTATATTACCGTGACAAAGCGCAACCATTAGTTGCACTCATAAATTAAAAAAAAAAAGTATTATTTATTCCACTAAGCACAACTAAATATCATGGTGCAATATTGCTGGTTAATAGCTCAAAAATAGTTGCTCTTTTAGGTATAGGTACCTCAACTTTAAAAGATGAATGAAAATTCGCTTTTAAACTCAAAATTAAACAATACAGATGTTCACTAAGCAAGTTGTCTTAAGAGTAATTAAAGGAATACTATATCTTACTCGATCACAGCCCAGCTACTGAGCTCATCTCTTTTGTCGACTCGGCCTAGAAGATATTTCGTTCTAGTCAGATATTAAATATGTATAAGTACACGAGTAGTTTCAGGGTTCATTGTTAAACGAAACTGGTTTTCGTCTCTTTAAATATACATAGTAATTCTGCTGACGCACATATATCATCGTGAATTTTAGTCCTCTATACACGACACTGTCTACGTTATAGATACTAACTACTTACTTGTAATCGTGTACCACTGACCGCTCCATTGCATTTTTGACTGCACGGTTGGCGTAGTGGTTTAAGCTGCCACCTAGCAGCTTGATACTGCGCCGAGTGTTGTGGGTTCTATTCCCACACGAGACAACAGTTTATGTGATTCATAAATTGTTATTACTGGGTCTTCATTGTGTCCGTTGATTGTATATCTGTCGAGTACTCCGCGAAACAGGATTTCTTCCTATTGCGAAAGTTGTCTTTTTAAAAAGAAAAGGTTACCGTACCATTACGATGCAGACAGCTTGTGGGTAGGCAGTTGAGTTCAGTTACTTCACAGTTTCTCTGACGCTTGTTAAATACTTAGCACATTACTGCCGTGCAATCATCCACCATACGACGCGGCGGTGGCGACAATTAAGTTACTAATTTAATAAATAAAAAAAAGAAAAAGTTCTAATTTTCACGTCCATAAAATGGAATCTTCAAAGGGTGGTGAGTAGCACTCAATGTGCATAACTCATTATAGCAATCCGTACTTAGTCGAGCAAGACCTTATTTATGGCTATTTTGGAGTTCTATTATCTATTCTATACGGTAAAATTGAATACTTAAAAGACCACATTGTCTTTCGCTAGGGCACAACTAAACTCTTATACTTACGAGCAGGACCACTTTGTTGTAAGTCCATCTATCCGTCAGTCTGTCTGCCAAGACGCTTTTTCTTAAGAGCGCAAGAAGCTATCAGAGTTTATAAGATTCTTAAAGCTACAGTCCACATTCGTAGAAAAACCTTCCTTGCAATAAAAATATAGGCCAATTTACAAGTTATTTTAACTCACTTTTACGCGTTTTATAAATCAAAACCCATGAAATGCTTCCTGTTGACCTAGAACTTGCAAATTTAGCGAAAGCCAACAACAAAAAAACAGATGACTTACATGGACGTAGCGAGTTCCCAACAGGGTGAGGCAGTTGCCCCTTTCCCCTCCCTCCTAGCGGGGCCAAGCACAATCATAATAAAAAAAGTTCTCTGCATCTAATTCACTCCTCAATACTTTTCGCGCGACTGTATTCATACGAAATGTTTGTTATATTTCGCTGCCGTGTTTACTTTTCTACTTATAAATGTTGTTAGCAGAATATATTTATGATATTAGGTTTCTTTCGCCTGGACCGATAAAGTGTTTTTTTATTGGAGTACAAAGTTATGTGCGTCGTTTAATCTAACTTATCTTGTATAAAATTATTTAGCGGGTTTTAATCGCAAAAAATAACTTAAGGTAAAAATACCTATATGCTGCCGGCGTTTCGATGGTCTTGCACCGGTCGTGGTTGCGGAGGGAGTGGTGAGAGCACACAAGTATTTATACCTTTAGTAAGTAAATTTTACGCGATTAAGACCCGCTAAATGTTTTTGTATAATGTATACAAATCGCGAAAGTTTAAAATCGATTCTACCTTTCACAGTTTATTCAGGTTGCATCCAAGACTTATCACCTTGAAGTGCGGGCTCTGCTTTCTACCCAGATTTAACTGAATGCCCGTATTTTAGTACGTTTCCGTACCTTACCAATTACATTATTTTCTTTACTTTGTTCAATGTCGTTAGAATCCCACACGATTCAGGTTACTTCAAGTTGCTGAAAGTATACAAAAAATGTACTGAGAAACTCTTTGTGCTACAGTAAACGTACTCCTAATAGGGTTATAATAAAAGCTTTGAACTTTTTACATGTGCCTTCCCCATATCGGGCTTACTTATGGGACATTTTTCAACTGCTGAATAATATATATGTGAATCTAATAAATGAAGAAATGTCAAACATAATTGTGCAAAAATCTTTGTACTTGGGAAAGGAAAATCGCCTCCACACACAAAAAAGGTTTTTATCTCATACAATGTTTTATCTAATTTAATTAAGTTTGCTGTATGAAACCTTTAGTAATGAATATCCTTATTAAGGTTTAAATTATACCCAATTGTTTTGCTGACTTGTACTTCGAGGAGTATTTTTAATGCTGTGCGCCATTATTTTCTCGGTGAAATAGAAAGATAAATTCTTTTTATGTCGAGTCCTTGTCCCCGACATGACGTTAAACTGTGTCGCGCCTCACGACCTGGCGTTAAGTTGTGTCGCTTTCATCCCGAGCATGTGAACAGTAGTTCTAAGCGGTCCTGATGGAATAAACAGCTAGTATCAGCGTAGGATAATTATTAGTGCATACGGTTTGGTGGCGGATTAACGACCATAAATTGATCGTCAATCGCAGCAACCATAGGCCAAGTTAGAAGGTCTACTGCGCACCCATCAACCCACACTAGACAAGCGTGATGGGTTACAATGTCTAAACCCCCTTCCCCAAAACATGAACCATAATTTAGCCAATCCCCTAGTGCCGGGCAACTCTAGTCAGTGCACAGCTATTGGCAGTACGCAAGTGTACACTGGGGTCAGGGGTGATAATCTCCGGGCGGGAACCTACTGCCAAACAACTCAAGCATGCAAAAAATATATGAACAAACTTAACATCATAACATATAACGTACGTAGTCTACGTACTGAGGAAAGACTCTTAGAACTAGAAAATGCAATGGAATCTCTTCGGTGGGATATTATGGGATTAACAGAAGTTAGAAGAGAGGGCGAAGATATCTTGGATAGAAAGAATAACATATTTTATTACCATGGTGATACGAATATTAGAGATGGCGTAGGTTTCCCAGTGTCTAAAAGATGGAAAGATAATATAACCGAATTCGTTCCCTACTCCAATAGGATTGCTCTATTAAAAGTACAAATAGCATATAGATAGCATAGAAAATACTGACCATAATCCAAGTTTATCACGTCCTCATACAGCAATGAAGATGTTGAAACTTTCTACGACCTACTCAACAAAGCCTGCGATGAACACCGAGGAACATGGACATTAATCATGGGAGACTACAATGCAAAAATAGGCTTAAGGACTACAACCGACAATGCTACCATTTTAGGACCCCATGGTTTAGGCAACAGAAACAAACGTGGTCAACGACATAAAAAATTTGGTTGTGGACAAAATTTGAGCATTAGCAATAGCTTCGTCTCCAAAAAGTCTAAGAACTAAATTGACTTTTGTCTTTCCTCAAGCAAACACATTAATAATAATGTAGAAACAAACAAAAAAACAGAAACAATTAATAATATTAAATTTAGTTCAGACTACAGGCCATTAAGAATGGTTCTTAGCTTCAACATGAGAATTGAAATCAGTTCTCATAGCAAACAACGACCAGTTCATTCTCCATCTTAAAAATTTAGAAACTGATGGTAAACAAGAAAATTCAATAGATGAACAATACAATAATATCCAAACTGCTATCAAAACAGCTAACCTAAAAATACAACAATTCAAGAAAAAGAAACTACACACTGTGTCTAATTGAGGAGAGACAAAAACGCCCCTTTCAATCCCCTTATCACAGAGCGTTAGATCGGAGAGTTAAGCTTTAGTTAAGTTATATTCGATCCTATAATACGCAAAACAGCTCTAAAACTAATAACTAACTCAGAACAGCTATTCGTGGTATTGAAACAAACAGATCTTCAATCATAAAATTAAAAAATAATAGTGGCGTAACACAGACGGATAGATCTAAACTTACCGAAATATGCTCCCAGTATTACAGAAACTTATATTCAGATAGTACCTTGCCAATAAACAAAACCTACCATTGTCCAGAAGACTTCCCAGTGATCACTGAATCTGAAGTCCACCAAGCCTTAACAAGTTTGCAATTCAACAAAAGTCCAGGTCATAATAATATTACTACCGAATCGTTCAAAGTCGGAGAACCAACCTTACAGCCATATATTACCAAATTATTTAATACAATCTTGCAAACCGGTTCATTCCCTCAACATTTTTGCCACTCCGAAATAATTCTACTTCACAAGAAAGGATCTAAATCAGATTTAAATAACTATCGTCCCATCAGTCTCATATCGCATCTATACAAGATTTTTATAAAAATAATCATCATCATCAGCCTGTAACAGTCCACTGCTGGACTAGGGCTCTCCTTTGAAAGAAGGAATTGGCCTACTATACCGCGCTGGCCAAACGGGTTGGTATAGGGTTTGTATCAAGTTTTCCTTCTCTTACTGCTGTTCTCTGCATAATATGCTCCCTCTGTCGGCTCTTACGACACCCATGGGATGATATGGGGTGGTGACATTCCGTATTCTTAATCCGTCACCACACGGACAATAAAAATAATAGAAAATAGAATATCTGGATTATTAGATCTTCACCAACCCCCTGAGTAAGCCGGATTTCGACGCGGACTTTCTACAATAGATCACTTACATACTATTAACCAAATTATTAAAAACATTTAGAATTTCAGCTACCCCTGTATCTCGCATTTATTGATTATTCCAAAACATTCGATAGTTTATCACACAAAAGCATATAGGCAGGGTATATACGACACCATCATCCTTTTACTACAAAACATATAAAGCAACAGCACAGCATCAATAAAATTACACACAGCTGGACCATCATTTCCCATTCAAAAAGGCGTCAAACAGGATGATCCGCTATCTTCAAAGCTATTTACAGCAGCGCTAGAAGATGTTTTCCAAACACTTTATGACGATTGGCAGGACAAGGACATTGTCATCGGCAAGAGGAGATTAACTAACCTCCGTTTCGCCGATGATATTGTGATGTTTTGCAATTCGGCAGCTGTGTTAGGCCTCATGCTCTACCAACTCAACCAAGCTAGCCTCGAAGCAGGACTCTCTATGAACATGGAAAAGACAAAAATCATGACCAATGATAGAGTGTTTACTGTTATGGTTGGGAATGTGAGAATTGACCATGTCCATGAGTATGTAAATCTCGGCCAAATAGTCTCCTTTCAGGCAAGACAAGATAAAGAGGTAGAGAAAACTCATGTACATGTGCATTCTTCCCACCGTAACCTACGGATCACACACTTAGTCATTGACCAAAAAGCAAAAGTCTGCTCTCGGCGTTTGCCAGAGAGCAATGGAATAGAGTATTTTGGGAGTCAAGCTTCAAAACACAAATCGTCGATGTAGGCCACTCAGCTGCCGAATTGACATGGAAGTGGGCCGGCCACGTTAGCCGTATGCCAGAACCGCTATGGGCGGGCACAACCACAAGGTCGATGCCAAATAGCCAGAAACGGCCACGGAGAAGGCCAAAGAGGAGATGGCGGGACGAATTAGACATTTTTCGCAAGGATTGGCAAGAACTCGCGTGTGATCGCGAAAAGTGGAAGATGGAAAGGTAGGCCTTTGCCCAGTAGTGGAACATAAATTAGGCTATTAATAAAATAATAATATAATATTAAATATCGAGTCGAGACACAAAGCGCATAACCTTGACCTACTATGCAAAATATGGGTGTCATGAGTTTGGCATGTCTATGAGCAGATGAATCAGGTATATGTGTGTTACTTCTTTTGTTTGACAATATAAAGGATAAACAATATTATGAAGACTTCTGGAAGGAACCCACCACACACCCTCGGATTGCCCACCCCAACTATTGCAATAGAAAAAGGTTGACAATACCGAACTCCTCCGATGAAAAAGGATAAGGGATATAATATACTTATAGAATAATGCTGAAATGTGTTCCCGGAAAATATCTGACATGCAGTATCCCACTGTATGCGCCGACTATGTATGTTTCGCCTCTGCACGAGGCATCCTCAGGAGCGATTGGCAACGAAAGGTCAGTCGTTGCCAATAATTCCGCCAAATAACGCCTGATTAATTCAACTAAGGCTTATGAAGCATAATAAAAGTTTCAAGCTAGCAAGCAATAAACGCAACAAGAAGTAATCCGAGTGCATCCGCGAGCGACCTCGGTCACTTAACGAGGCTCTCACTCGTTATTTAACTATCCGATACACTTTTAATTAAAAGAGATATTTGAAGACACCCCAAGGTGGCTACAGCGGAAAAAAATATATTTTAAGGCGCTGACAACCGCTATTGAGTTGAAATTGATGTTATAAAATTACACTTTACGGGGCTATATTTATTTATAGCATGTTATTATGTCCAAATATATTTGGCACTACAAAGTTCGGTTAATTACTTAGCATTAGCAATGACGTCATACAGCAATTAAATGAACAGAAGTTTAAATCGGTGCCGAAATTTCACCGAAGACTAATTAAAGTACAAACAAGTTTATTTAAAGGGTCTAATTCGCAGTTTCTGAGATATTCCTGGCATAAATACCTCTGGTTTCGAATAAATTTATTGAACCTTGTGGCAACTAGTTAGGTTAGTTGACAAAAAAAAATTTATAAGTCCGTCCTTTAGATTATTCAAAAATAAGCGATACGTATTTTTTTATTTGTAAATTAAACCAAAAATGACCAAGATATAGCTCATTAAAGTTACGTATAACGTCACACCGTGCTGCATATTTTCGCACTAGATGACGTCACACGTAACTTTAATGGGCTATATCTTTGATATTTTTTATTTAATCGAAAAAAGAAAAAATACGTGTCCAATATTTTTTTATAATCTAAAATACGGACTAAATAAAATGTAATTATTTTGACCCTGGAAACTACCCTAACACTAAACACTGCTTAACTTGCTTCACTGTGTCGTCGAAATATTTAATGGTTGAACGACTTTCGTATCTAGCTGTTTCCATTGGATTGTAAAGACTTTTTAAGTTTCGCAGCAGTCGCCTTGTCTTTTCTGTCTCATACTTTTTCGGGGACACATATTTTAATCGTGGACAGATAGTCCTGTCCTGTTCCTTACCTTTACCGATCTATTATGAATGTCAAATGAAGACACGCAATGACAGAACAAAATATTAATGCCCTAGGCTCAAGTTCTAGGTCAATACAAGACTCTCGCCGGCTGTTCGGTAAAAAGGGCGTTTATTTGGATTAGGTACCTACATAGTACTGATACTGGTATCAATATTTTATGGTTGAACGAATTTCGTATAGGTAGCTGTTTTTAAGGTTTGCTTGTCGTTTCTATTTCATACTTTTTCGGGGAAACATTCATATTTTTATCGAGGACAGATAGTCTTAACAAGGATTCACGATTTGCCGCCTCGATTCCTCTGACCTGACAATCTGTTGTCACTGCAATAATAAAGTAATGATCTGCAGTAAATGATGTCGTATTATATAAATAGACGAGCCACGACGATTTTCGTTAATTTTTCGTGTCAGTATGTGACCATTCGGTTTTCTATGGTCGCTGCTGTGACAACAATTCGTTTGACAACCATACCCGGTCCCCTCTTTAAGAAAAGATATATCTAATACATCTTTAAAATTATGACGAATATTCTATATCTAGGTACGCCAATCTAACTGCCAAGTCTGGCGACAGGGGCATCTTAAAACTCTTAGACATGATATTATCAAAATCTTTCACCGAATTTTAAGCCCTAGCACTTTACCATAAGGTTTAGAATTGCCTAATAATAATGCTAGTTAATGTAATTGCTTTTGTTCAGTAGCAATTTAAATATCAGTTATGGCTTCAAAGTCTATAGTTAAGTTGTAAAAGCTTCTCTTATATCAAATATAAAGATTTTAAGGCTTTTTAGGGTTATTGTATGTCCTTTGGGCACCCTCTGGATATTAAAATGAATATTGAGGTTTAAAACGAAGCCAATAAAAGTGATATAGACAGTATAGTCCGGTCAAATGAAACCACAAGTAGAAGGGACTTTATACAAGATTATTTAGCAGATCTCACTCGCCATAAAATATACATACTCGTATGTTTAAGGCATAAATACCGAGAAACTTGCCAACGTTACGGCTGACATGTTGCGGCCGTAGTCGCGGCGGGACTGTTAGTAGGAGGGACGTTACAAAAATTAGCATCCAGCTGAAAATTCGAAGGATTAATCAAAATACCACCGTAAAGGAATCAAAAACGTGTTTTTTGCGATTTTTAGCAAAACGGTAAGTTTTAAAATAACATGAGCCCGCCCGTAGTCAAAAATTGTATGTAGATCGAATAGTAATCGATAAAAATGTCAATCGATTGAAAGAAAGGCGCTTCCAAAGTGGTAACAGGGGCGACCCGCCATTAAACTTAGGGAGTAACACAGTCAGTTTGCACAGTTTTGAAATAAAACTTACTGTTTTGCTGAAAATCGCGAAATCCTTTAACCTTGAGTAAATTTTTCCCAAATGGAAGGAAAGAGGAACCCACCACGCACCCTCGAATTGCCCACCCCAACTATTGCAATAGAAAAAGGTTGACAATACCGAACTCCTCTAAACACAAAGTATAGGGGATATAATATGGAATAATGCGGTAATGGGTTCCAGGAAAATACCTGACGTGCTGTATCCCGCTCTATGCGCCGACTATGCTTCGAATAGCATAGTCGGACAATCCGAGGGTGGTGGAGAGTGAAGCTCTTACCTTCCATAAGGTACATCGTAGTTCCGCCAAGTAACGCCTGATTCAATCAACTATAATTTTTTCCCGTTATCTGATCGGTGAGGACTTTTTAGATTTCATTTATGATGGTGTTTTGAATCGTTCCAATTTTGTACCCTCGTGAACGTACGTAAACTCTTGTACCCTCGGATGTTTTAAATTGACCTGACTAATATTATGCAATACATTTTTTTATTCAAATACTTGATTTTCCTCCTTTATGCTGATGATCAGGTAATATATACCCTTATGTATGGTAGTGAAAGTTGGATATGGCAGAAGAGACTTGAAAGTAGAATAAATGCTCTAGAAATGAGAGCACTGAGAAGTATGTGTGGTGTGTATTTGACAAACAGAGTATAGAATTGTGTGATACGAGAGCGGTGTGGGGTAAAAGAAGATGTAGTGACAAGCATCGAGAAAGGCATGTTAAGATGGTTTGAGCACATGGAGAGGATGGATGACGAAAGACTGACAAAGATATATAAGGCAAGTGTGAATGGGTCAGGACGAAGGGGAAGACCTAGGCAGACGTTCTCTGACCAGATTGGAGACATCCTAAAAAAAGGACAGGTCAGAAGTACCCTAAACAGAAGAGCATGCATGAGAAACTTGATGGAAGTGAATGAAGCAAGAGAGGTATGTCAGGATCGTTGCAAATGGCGTACCGTAGTCTCTGCCTACCCCTCCGGGAAACAGGCGTGAGTCTATGTATGTATGTATGTATACTAGATTTTAGACTGTGGGTCGGTTATCGACAAATTGGTCAATTCACGATCTAGTCGCGATATCATTAAAAGAGAATACCAATTATGACATAAGTATGACACCGACATTAGATCGACACTGCATTTTAAACAAATAGAATTACGAGAATTGGCCCTTTGATGTAAATGCCACAACCAGCGAGCACCCATCCAAGTGCAAACCTCCGTAAAGGTACCTCAACTTGGCCGATCTATTAAGAATGACAATTAAGTCAATAGGCGGCACTACGATCATGCTAATTGTGTCAAGAACAAACTTTTAATGGCCAAGTTGCTCAAGTACTTAGATCAATGCAAGCCCCTCAATCTTGCCTGTTCGATAAAGAGGTCGTTTATTTGGATTAGGTACTTAGTACTGATAATAGTATTAGCTCTGGGACTAATCTTGCCTTTACTAATACCTTACTAATAGTTTAAATGTGTGGGTCACTTGTATGATAGGATACAAGCCTAAAGAGGGCGACGTGAAACTGCCGTCACTAAAAGCTTTTTTTATAGTCGCCTGTATTCCCGTAAGGGTAAGCAGAGGTGTAATGTCACACACACATTTCGCTATGTAATGAACATACGTTATCCACTGGCCCATATCAAAGAGCTCAGATATTTACATAGAGGCGCATTTCCTATGGGCGCTCTGAAGACAAACTTTCTGTGACCCAAATTGCCGCTTGGCGGCATGGCAGTCGCGCTGTGACAGCTGTCTCTACGAGAGCAAGAGAGACGGAGAACGACGCCAACTACGAACTAAACTGGAGGCAGTCTCCACTTGGAATCGGCACACGAAAACCTTAAGAACTGCACATCTATGTAAATCTGTATTCATTGACCATATTAAGGAGATGTGGCAATAATATCAATCCAATACATACACAGAGATGAAAATAAACACACCTCCTTGTTTGAAGTCGATTAAAAGTATAAGAGGCAGTGATACCCTTATAGGAACACCAACTGACGGCTGTGCAGAGTTTAGGGTTCAAATCCAGGGTGCGCATCACTGACTTTTCGAAGTTATATCCGTATTAAGGGTGAAGTCCATTGAGCTTCATTTTGTAAATTGTGAGTCGCGTTGCCGACAGCTTTTTACTTATTTTGCGTCACCGTGTGGCACAAACTATAGTATGAAACCTAATGCAGCGTAAATAACACTATTGGAAAAACGTGACTCAAAGCTCACAAAATTACGTCCGTTTGGACTCAACCTAAAGTGTTCATTATTGCTAGCAATGCAGTGAAAAACATGCATATCTGATTGTTCACCATCATCTTCTCGGCGAGTTTAAACTTTGGAATCAAACATTCTTCGTTCAAAGTGGCATCAAACTAAACCATCGCTCAATAATGAAGTGGCATGTGTGTCTTGGCCCCTAATACCATTGTCATACTTTTTGTCATTGCCAGATGCATCTGGGTGCTCGAAGCGAAAGTTTATAAGCTTAAACACAACAACACATTAGTTTTAATCCGCACTAAATTCTCTGGACGGAATAACTAACAAACGTAAAAGAAACGTAAATAAAAGGCAACATTTTTCGTGGACCCAAACTCAGAATTATAAAAGAGGAGAGCTTAGTCAAACACATTTGGGTAATTAATAATTAGGGAAGAAAGCTGAACTTATACCGAAGATGAACGAGGCTGCTTAGCTTTGACTTAAAAGGGAGTAACGCCATTTTCGGCAAAATGGCAGGCTCGACCGGGAAAATACTACCCGCACACAGAATATTAACGTAAAGTAACAGTGTCAATGTATAAAGTTGCGTTTCGTTCGGTGAGTGAGATTGTCCGAGGCCTCATCTTCTTTATATTGTAGTTCACCCCACTCCTCTTCCTTTTCACATTTAGGCGGAAAACGCATTTAAGGCAACGTATTCAAGTCGAAGCATTTCGTTAGGAGGTACCCCTCTCTGGAGCCCTAAACACCGGTAGCTTGGTCCCCGTACCTGATACCGCGGAGCTCTGCAAGTTACGTTTACAGCATTGTTTTCTCACTAAGAGTGTTAAACGAAATAGTACGTGAAAGCGTGAGCAATCTTGCGTCAAAACTAGCGCGTCGGTCTCTATCCACCGAAGGGACTTGCCGACACTGATAGAGCACATACTTATTGCCTTCATCAAGCTTTTAAAGTTGAGTTTGGTCAACTTTAAGAGGTATTCCTAAAAGCGCAACAATTTTTGAGCGCAACTACTTTATTCCACAAAGCGCAACCATTAGTTGCGCTCATAAATACAAAAAAAATAAAGTACTATTTATTCCACTAAGCGCAACTAAATATCATGGTGCAATAGTACTGGTTAATAGCTCAAAAATAGTTAAGCTTTTAGGAATAGGTACCTCAACTTTAAAAGATGAATGAAAACTCGCTTTTAAACTCAAAATAAAACAATAAAGATGTTCACTAAGCAAGTTGTCTTAAGAGTACCTAATTAAAGGAATACTATATCTTAGTCGATCACAGCCCAGCGACTGAGCTCATCTCTTTTGTCGACTCGGCCCAGAAGATATTTCGTGCTAGTCAGATATTAAATATGTATAGTACACGAGTAGTTTCAGCGTTCATTGTTAAACGAGACTGGTTTTCATCTCTTTAAATATACATAGTAATTCTGCTGACGCACATATATCATCGTGAACTAGTCCTCTATATACGACACTGTGTAGGTTATAGATACTTCCTACCTACTTACTTGTAATCGTATACCACTGACCGCTCCATTGCATTTTTGACTGCACTGTTGGTGAAGTGGTTTAAGCTGAAGCTGCCTAGAAGCTTGATAGTGCGCCAAGTGTTGTGGGTTCTATTCCCACACGAGACAACACTTTATGTGATTCATAAATGGTCTTCATTGTGTCCGTTGATTGTATGTCTGTCGAGTACTCCGCGACACAGGATTTCTTCCTATTGCGAAAGTTGTCTTTTTAAAAAGAAAAGCTTACCGTACCATTACAGTGCAGACAGCTTGTGGGTAGGCAGTTGAGTCCAGTTACTTCACAGTTTGTCTGACGCTTGTTAAATACTTAGCACATTACTGCCTTGCAATCATCCACCATACGACGCGGCGGCGGCGACATTTTCACGTCCATAAAATGGCCGTAGCCGATAATTTAACCGAATCTTCAAAGGGTGGTGAGTAGCACTCAATGTGGATAGATCATTATCCGTACTTATTCGAGCAAGACCTTATTTATGGCTATTTAATTCCTTTATTATTTTGGAGTTCTATTATCTATACGGTAAAATTGAATACTTAAAAGACCACATTGTCGTACGCTAGGGCACAAATAAACTCTTATACGAGCAGGACCACTTTGTGGTACGTCCATCTGTCCGTCAGTCTGTCTGCCAAGACGCTTTTTCTTAAAACCGCATGAAGCTATCAAAGTTTATAAGATTCTTAAAGCTACAGTCCATTGGTAGGAAAACCTTCTTTGCAATAAACATATACGCCAATTAACAAGTTATTTTAACTCACTTTTACGCGTTTTATAAATCAAAACCCATGAAATGCTTCCTGTTGACCTAGAACTTGCAAATTTAGCAAAAAGCCAATAACAAAAAACAGATGACTTACATGGACGTACCGAGTTCCCAACAGGGTGAGGCAGTTGCCCCTTTCCCCACCCTCCTAGCGGGGCCAAGCACAATCATAATAAAAAAAGTTCTCTGCATCTAATTCACTCCTCAATACTTTTCGCGCGACTGTATTCATGCGATATGTTTGTAATATTTCGCTGCCGTGTTTACTTTTCTACTTATAAACGTTGTTAGCAGAATATATTTATGATATTAGGTTTCGCCTGCACCGATAAAGTGATTTTTATTGGAGTACAAAGTTATGTGCGTCGTTTAATCTAACTTATCTTATATAAAATTAGTTAGCGGGTTTTAATCGCAAAAAATAACTTAAGGTAAAAATACCTATATGCTGCCGAAGTTTCGATGGTCTTGCACCGGTCGTGGTTGCGGAGGGAGTGGTGAGAGCACACAAGTATTTATACCTTTAGTTAACGCGATTAAGACCCGCTAATTAATGTTGTATAATGTATACAAATCACGAAAGTTTAAAATCGATTCTACCTTTCAGTGCTTATTCAGGTTGCATCCAAGACTTATCACCCTGAAGTCCGAGGTCTGCTTTCTACCCACATTTAACTGAATGCCCGTATTTTAGTACGTTTCCTTACTTTACCAATTACATTCTTTTCTTTACTTTGTTCAATGTCGTAAGAATCCCACACGATTCAGGTTACTTCAAGTTGCTGAAAGTATTCAAAAATGTACTGAGAAACTCTTTGTGCTACAGTAAAGGTACTCCTAATAGGGTTATAATAAAATCTTTGAACTTTTTACATGTACCTCCCCCATATCGGGCTTACTTATGTGACATTTTTCAACTGTTGAATAATATACGTGAATCTAATAAATGAAGAAATGTCAAACATAATCGTGCAAAAATCTTTGTACTTGGGAAAGGAAAATCACCTCCACACACAAGAAAGGTCTTTAATCTCGTACAATGTTTTACCTGATTTTATCAAGTTAGCTGTATGAAAGCTTTCGTAATGAATATCCTTATTAAGGTTTAAATTATACCCAATTGTTTTGCTGACTTGTACTTCGAGGAGTATTTTTAATGCTGTGCGCCATTATTTTCTCGGTGAAATAGAAAGATAAATTATTTTTATGTCGAGTCGTTGCCCCTGACATGACGTTAAACTGTGTCGCTCCTCACGACCTGGCGTTAAGTTGTGTCACTTTCATCCGGAGCATGTGAACAGTAGATCTAAGCGGTCCTGATGGAATAAACAGCGAGTATCAGCGTAGGATATAAGTGCATACGGTTTGGTGGCGGATGAACGACCATAAATTGATCGTCAACGGCAGCAACCATAGGCCAAGTTAGAAGGTTTACTGCTCACCCATCAACCCGCACTAGACAAGCGTGATGGGTTACAATGTCTAAACTCCCTTCCACAAAACATGAACCATAACTTAGCCAATCCCCTAGTGCCCGGCAACTCTAGTCAGTGCACAGCTATTGACAGTACGCATGTTTACACTGGGGTATACTATAATATCTAGATAATCTCCGGACGGGAACCTTCTGCCAAACAACTCAAGCATGCAAAAAGGATATATATACACACATACATAGTCTCACGCCTATAACCCTGAAGAGGTAGGCAGAGGTGTATTTCTACACCCACTTTAACTTTAGTCCCACGTAATAGGGGGCGAGCCTATTGCCGTACTGGGTACATTTCCAGACTCCGTGCTGCTACTGAGAATTTCGTGACAGAAAAACCCAATAACACTGCCCGACCCAGGAACCGAACCCGGGACCTACCGATCCCATGCGCACATTTATGCCGCGAGACCAACGAGGCAGTCGTATAGGGTTTGATGTCGAGTTTTCCGTCTCTACGCAAAGATGGTATTTGCATCGTGTAATCCCTTAGTCGCCTCTTACGACACCCACGGGAAGATAGGGGGTGGTAACATTTGTATTCTATGCCGTCAACCACACGGTTTGCAAAAAGGATATGAACAAACTTAACATCATAACATATAACGTACGTACTCTACGTACTGGGGAAAGACTCTTAGAACTAGAAAATGCAATGGAATCTCTTCGGTGGGATATTATGGGATTAGCAGAAGTTAGAAGAGAGGGCGAAGATATCTTGAATAGAAAAAATAACATATTTTATTACTATCGTGATACGAACATTAGAGATGGCGTAGGTCTCCTAGTGTCTAAAAGATGAAAAGATAATATAACCAAATTCGTTCCCTACTCCAAGAGGATTGCTCTATTTAAAGTACAAATAGCAAATAAGAAAATACTGACCATAATCCAAGTTTATGCCCCCACGTCCTCATACAGCAATGAAGATGTTGAAACTTTCTACGACCTACTCAACAAAACCTGCGATGAACACCGAGGAACATGGACATTAATCATGGGAGACTACAATGCAAAAATAGGCTTAAGGACTACAACCGACAATGCTACCATTTTAGGACCCCATAGTTTAGGCAACAGAAACGAAAGTGGTCAGCGACATAAAGAATTTGCTTTTGGACAAAATTTGAGCATTAGCAATAGCTTCTTCTCCAAAAAGTCTCAGCGTCGATGGACATGGCCATCTCCAGATGGTCAGACAAAGAACGAAATTGACTTTTGTCTTTCCTCAAGCAAACACATTATTAACAATATAGAAACAATTAATAATATTAAATTTAGTTCAGACCACAGGCCATTAAGAATGATTCTTAGGTTCAACATGAGAATTGAAAGAAGCAAAAGGATTAAAACCATAAATAAAAAACCGCGTTAGATCGGAGAGTTAAGCGAAGTATTCGCATTGATATTCGATTATATAATACACAAAATATTTGTACAGCTCTTAAAACTAATAACTCACTCAGAACAGCTATTCGTGGTATAGAAACAAACAGATCTTCAATCATAAAATTTAAAGATAATAGTGGCGTAACACAGATGGGTAGATCTAAACTTATCGAAATTTGCTCCCAGTATTACAGAAACTTATATTCAGATAAGACCTTGCCAAAACCTACCATTGTCCAGAAGACTTCCCAGTGATCACTGAATCTGAAGTCCACCAAGCCTTAACAAGTTTGCAATTCAAAAAAGTCCAGGTCATAATAATATTGTGACGGCCGGTGTCATGTCAAAATGTCATCACTACGGTCGACAAGGACTACTGACGTCTACACGACAAACTCGTCAACAAAGCCGGTCGGCAAATACAATAATTAGCAAAGAGGTTTGAAGACTATTTTATTATTTGGAAATGACAGTTTTCAGTTCGATGACGTATACACTCTGTCAAGTGTTCGCCAAATTCACCAGTGATTGACAACAAGGCAATGGCCGTGCGGATAACACATCCCGTTCATGGTTTTTGAGGAAAGCTTACAGTCTAATAACAATTTTTAGGTTTCTAGTACTACATAATCAAATTGCCAATAACAAGCACTTTATATTAAATTATACTATAAACATGAAATAAGATTTGACAGACACAAATGGTTTTAATTTTAGGAATTTAATTGACATAAAGGTTGCAGTTGCAGTTCATTTACTTTTTCTGGATTCCCTTGTTACGAGACTTGTATATCTCGTACTGAGGACTCCATACTTGTGAAGCATACTCCCAATGGTCGCGTGCAAAAGAACAATATAAAATTTTAATTGGCTTTAGGGACCAAAAGTGCAAGTGTAAATCCCAGGGCCTTAGACACCTTATTCACTATATGCTCAATATGTTCGTCAAAAAGTAATTTGTTGTCCATAATAATGCCAAGATCTCTGACTGTATTAGTCCTATTAATTATTTGATCGTGTAATCTATAGCCTGTACCTATAACTGATTTTTGACTCCTGAAACTCATATGGTAACATTTTGATACGTTAAGCTGGAGCTTGTTGATTGCACAATAGGCCTCAAATCAGTTTAAGTCAGCTTGCAAGTAATTTACATCAGATAATCCTTGTAAATTTTTATGGATTTTCATGTCATCGTCGTAAAGAAGAGTATAAGAATTTTGAAAACATTTATCGATGTTAGCAATAAACAATATAAACAAAAGTGGTCCCAAATTGAACCTTGGGGAATACCTGAAGACACAGAATACCCACCAGAAGTGTACCCTTGAAGCACTACAGCTTGCGTACGATGGTCTATATAAGACGAAAACCAGCGGTATAGATCGCCATGTATACCGGCTGCCAGTAGTTTGTCCAAAAGCAATCGATGGTCAATACGATCAAAACATTTACTGTAGTCAGTATATATGACGTCTACCTGGGCTCCTTGTTCCATCTCGTGAGATATATAATCTTGCGATAGTATTAAGTTCGATGTGGTAGAACGCTGTCTGAGAAAACCGTGTTGTTGTTGGCTAAAATAACATTTTAATGACGCGTAAACATCGGTATATACTAATCGCTCAAGTATCTTTGAGAAGAGACGTAATTATTTTCGAGTAGTAGTTTTCAATATGGGCTTTATTTCCTTTTTTGAAAACTGGAGTGATAAACGCGGTTTTCCATATACTAGTGACAATACCTTCCGAAAGGGATCTCTTAACAGAATACATAGAGGCACAACAATACTTTCGGCGCATTTTACACTAAACATCGGCGGAATCTGATCGGGGCTACCTGATTTGGACAGACCCACAGATTTAAGCAACTTCAATACTTGAGAATGACAAACCTCAACTGTAACAATAGACGCTATGCTATCACTAGCGGGGTGAGGTCCCAGAGGTGTCGCTAATCTAGAGACAGAGCTTGTTTCCTGATAGGTTGAATGGAAGTAACTGGCAAATAAGTTACTGATGTCCTCGCCTGTACTTGTCATTAAATCTTTGTACTGCATGACATTGGGCAATGCACCCGTGGTCCTCTTACTTGTTTATGTACCACCAGAATGATCTTGGGCTTTTAGTGATGGAAGATTCTATTGTTTCGATATAACCCTAAAACAACATTTTTCTAACTCTTTTGCCCTTTTACGTAATATAGAAAACGAATGATAATATGATATGTTTTTCACCTTTTATATTTTTTGTGATATTTATATTTTTCTTTTAATAATTTTATCAATGCCGAATATACCATATCGAATGAGAACCCTGTTTTATAGATTTTCGTGGTACATATTTGTCCCGTAATTCATATAACCTACTATAAAATATCTCAACAGCGTCATTCAATCCCCCCTTACCATGGATAGCATGCCACTGTATCTGGTCAAGCTCTGACTTGATTATAATTATAATATTAGTAGGTAAAATCGTTTCAGCGGTTTAAGCGTAGTACATAATTATTAGTGTTTATATGCGATCAATTTAATCACCGTGCAAAATATGACATTATGTATGATGTGACAGAACTGACAGATATGCGCAGCACTCAATGCGCATGCGTTCTTACTTCCAAGAGGTAAATTTGTACTGTACAAACTTCATATAAACTTAAATTTTTGCAACTTATGGTAGCCTATGTTTTTTTTATGGTAATAGGCGGCAAACGAGCAGACGGATTGCCTGATGGTAAGCAATTACCGCCGCCCATGGACACAAGCAACAACACAGGAGTCACAAGTGCGTTGCCGCCCGTTGGGTAGGGAAAAGGGATAGGATGAGGAGTGGGATCAGGGAGAAGGGATAGAGGATAGGGCCTCCGGCACTCTCACTCACCGAACGAAACGCAATAGTTTAGGTACTGTTACTTTACGTCGATTTTCTGTGAGAGGGTAGTACTTCCCCGGTCGAGCCGGCCCATTCATGCTGAAATCAGCAAGGCTCTACTACCTTGTAAATTATATATATATATATATATATATATATATATATATATATATATATATATATATATATATATATATATATATATATATGTCCGTCTCCATGGTCCAATATATCTCTATATTAAATTTCGGCCGTGTGGTTGACGGCATAGAATACAAGTGTCACCACCCCCTATCTTCCCGTGGGTGTCGTAAGAGGCGACTAAGGGATAACACGATGCAAATACCATCTTTGCGTAGAGACGGAAAACTCGACATCAAACCCTATACGACTGCCTCGTTGGACTCGCGGCATAAATGTGCGCGTGGGATCGGGAGGTCCCGGGTTCGATTCCTGGGTCTGTGTGCCCGGTACGGCAATAGGCTCGCCCCTTATTACGTGGGACTAAAGTATATCTGGCGAAAAGTGGGTGTAGAAATACACCTCTGCCTACCCCTTCGGGGATAAAAGGCGTGACGTTATGTATGTATGTATGTATGTTAAATTTCAACAAAATCGGTTCAGCCGTTTTAGCGTGAAAACGGAACATACATTCATACATACATACACACATACATACATACTTTCGAATTTATAATATTAAGTAGAGATAATCTATCACATGCATAAAAGATCGGTAAAGTCTTAACTTTGTTCCTTAGAACAGGAAACTGCAAAGTTGACACAAGGTTCAATAAATTTATTCGAAACCAGGAACATTTATACCAGGAATATCTCAGAAACCGCGAATTAGACCCTTTAAATAAACTTGTTTGAACTATATTTAGTCTTTGGCGAAATTTCGGGACCGAGTTAAACTTCTGTTAATTTAATTGCTGTATGATGTCCCTGCTAAGTAATTACGACGAGCTTTATAGTCCCAAATATACTTGAACATAATAACATGCTATTAATTTATATAGCCCCGTAAAGTATAATTTTATAACTTAATCACATGTGGTTATTTACTCAAAATGCTTTGTTTACGTGGATAAATAAATTAGGTAAATTATAAATAGTAGTTATTAATTTGGGACGTGGAAAAGCATTTATACAGTTCAACTACGACAGTTTGTATGATGATGATTTCGTTGACAGATTACTGTAGCCTGTTTTTGCCTTGATGTTTAAGAAGTTAAATCCGAGTAGTCGATACCTACAATCTTTGGTTATCGATACTATCTACTTACTTGTAATCCACTGACCGCTCCATTGCATTTTTTACTGCAAGGTTGGCGCAGTGGCTTAAGCTGCGGCCGCCTTGCAGCTTGATACTGCGCCGAGTGTTGTGGGTTCTATTCCCACACGAGACAACATTTAATGTGATTCAGAAATTGTTATTTCTGGGTCTTAATTGTGTCCGTTGAATTCATTGTGTCTGTCGAGTACTCCGCGACACTGGATTTCTTCCTATTATAAAGTTGTCTTTTTAAAATGAAAAGGTTAGCGTACCATTACAGTGCGGACAGCTTGTGGGTAGGCAGTTGGGTCCAGTTACTGGCGCGCGGTGGCAACAATTATGGGCATTTTCACGTCCATAAAATGGCCGTATCCGATAATTTAAACGAATCTTCAAAGGGTGGTAAGTAGCACTCAATGTGCATAACACATTATAGCAATCCGTAATTAGTCGAGCAAGACCTTATTTAATTTCTTAATTATTTTGGAGTTCTCTTATCTTTACGGTAAAATAGAATACGTAAAAAAACCACATTGTCGTTCACTAGGGCACAACTAAACTCTTATACGAGCAGGTCCACTTTGTTGTACGTCCATCTGTCTGTCAGTATATCTGTCAAAACGCTTTTTCTTAAGAGCGCAGGAAGCAATCAAAGTTTATAAGATTCTTAAAGCTACAGTCCATTGGAAGGAAAACCTTCGTTGCAATAAAAATATACACCAATTTACGAGTTATTTTAACTCACTTTTACGCGTTTTATAAATCAAAACCTATGAAATGCTTTTGACCAAGAACTTGAAAATTAAGCAAAAAGCCAACAACAAAAGGATGACTTACATGGACGTAGCGAGTTCCCAACAGGGTGAGGCAGTTGCCCCTTTCCCCTCCCTCCTAGCAAGGCCAAGCACAATCATAACAAGAAAAGTTTAAAGTAAGTTTGGCATATCTTCGTGAACTAATCAAGTATGTGAGTATAATTTACTTTTGTTTGGTAATAGCCAAATTTGGTTAGGTGGATATAATGGTACTTTAATATGGAGTTTTTTTTTTAAATAGTAATAGGCGGCAAACGAGCAGACGGATTGCCTGATGGTAAGCAATTACCGCCGCCCAGGGACACAAGCAACACCACAGGAGTCACAAGTGCGTTGCCGCCTCTTGGGATTGGGAAAAGGGATAGGATGAGGAGTGGGATAAGGGAGAAGGAATAGGGATTAGGACCTCCAGCACTCTCACTCACCGAACGAAACGCAACAGTTTAGATATTGTTACTTTACGTCGATTTTCTGTGAGAGGGTAGTACTTCCCCGGTCTAACCAGCCCATTCGTGCTGAAATCAGCAAAGCTCTACCACCTGTAAAATACCTGGTGTTGTGTGTATGTTGTAAAATATTATGATCAATTAAGAAATACTTACTATGAAAATTAAGAATTGACAACTTTATGACGCTTTTCGCTTTACTGATAACCGTGTTGGCAATTAAAATTACTTATATTACACTTTAGTATGATTTTATGTACTCAAAGAAAAAGTGATCCGATTTGCCTCGGTGTACCCTAAGCCAAATCAGTCAAGCATAACTATGAAAAATTAAGGACACACAGCCTTCACTACATAGTATTAAACAAAGTCTGTCTTCTGTATGTCTGTCCCTATGTATGCTTAAATCTTAAAAACGACGCAACGGATTTTAATTCGTTTTTTTTAATAGATAGAATGATTCAAGAAGAAGGTTTATATGTATAATTCACGCGGGCGCAGCCGCAGGCGACGTCTAGTATAATAATACATTATAGGATAAACTTACTTTCTTTTCTTCGTCATGAAGCCTTTTACGTTTCTATTCAATACAAGTATTTTTTTATTGTAAACGAAATAATAGTAAAGCGTTTCCAGCTCATCTGAAACTAACAATCACGGAAGAGAAAACAATAAACGCAACAAGAAGTAATCCGAGCGCGTCCACGAGCGACCTCGGTCACTTAACGAGGCTCTCACTCATAACTTAACTATCCGATACACTTTTATTTAAAACCAGCTCATAAACCGCGCCTTTAATTAAACGCTTAAATAAAAATGATATATTTGAAGACGCCCCAAGGCGACTAAGGAGAAAATATTATTTTTGCGATAACATTTTAATATTTTATGTGGATTTCTCTTGTCGATTGTACTCATTTGCAATTAAGCACGTATTGAAATAAGTTTTTATTACTTTTTAGTATGCTTGATTCTAACTGACTGTGTTAACAAGGTGCTCACGAAGTTTAGCAACGTTTACAAAGTTCCTTATTTAGATGGGTGGTCGCTTGCTGTTCAGAGCTTTGTGAAGCAGATAGGTCTTCAGATAGGTTCTTCAGTACTTCTTCTTTAAGGTCAGGAACTATTAGGTAATGTCGGAGGCCTTCGGGCGGTATTTAAATTCTTATACCGGGGTTGGTCTCTGATTTGTAAGAAAATCAGAACTAAAAAAAATATACGCGATTGTATTCTACACTGTGAACTACTTAATTCATAACACGATATGTACCTACCATTTAAAATAAAACTGAATGTCATCCTTGCAATATGTAAACTAGCATTAAATAGGTATGGTTAATCCCTAGGCACAACCCTCGCAGAACAAACATCGCGAAATACAAGACGCTTCTCACATCACAGGTGGACAGGTCCTATTTCAAGAACATGTCAAGCAGCACTGACAACATAGAGCATAACACCAACTTACTTACAGAATGTATACAAACAAGTTACCAGCAAGCCTGTGCACCCACACTCCCAAAGTCGTCTAGTAAAACCCAGTGGTGGGGAAGAGAACTAGAGGGACTCGGGCAAAACCTGAGGAAACTCTTTAACAGGGCTAAAAACACGAGAATGGAAGCAGACTGGCTCAAATACAAAGAAGCCCAGTCACACTACAAGAAACGCATAAGATTCCGCAGAGGCGAGTCCTGGCGGCGTTTCTGCAGCGGCATTAACACCACGAATGAAGCAGCCAGGGTGAAAAAGATCTTGTCTCAGGACAGCAACAAAACCCTTGGTGCCATTAAAAAGCAAGATGGAACCTACGCAACTACGGACGCTGAAATTAGCCAAGTGCTAATTGAAACTCACTTCCCAGGTTGTGAAGTAACCAATGACCGTCTGTGGGACGAGTCAGACTACAGACCACCGACCCAAACAGACTGCCTGGTAGCCGAAAATGTGGTCACCACAGACCGGCTGAAATGGGCAATTATCAGCTTCCAGGCATTCAAATCCGCAGGCCTGGATGAAATCATACCAGCATTCCTACAATGGGGATGCACAACGATTGTGCCGCACCTGCTCAACATCTACAGGGCCTCAAAAGCACATAGATACATACCTTGCAGGTGAAGGGAAGTTAAAGTCATATTCCTCCCAAAACCTGGCAAAACTGACTACTCACAAGCGAAAGCATATAGACCAATCAGCTTGACCTCCTTCTTACTGAAAACGCTGGAGAGACTTGCGGACCGACACCTCCGTGAGGGCGCATTACTGCGCAAGCCACTACACCCACATCAACACGCCTACAGAAGTGGCAGGTCAACTGAATCGGCGCTGCATTCCGTTCTGGGAACCATTGAAACTGCGCTTACCAACAAGTTAATGACACTGGGGGCCTTCATCGACATAGAAGGTGCCTTCGACAAAACTAAGTTCAACAGTATCAGCCGGGCCCTCGAAAAGTTCGGAGTTGAGCAAACCCTTAGTGACTGGATTGATCAACTGCTGAAACAGAGGGCAATACAATTCACGGTAAACTCCACCACGAGGGGCATAGTTGCAAAAGGCTGCCCTCAGGGAGGTGTACTCACCCCTATTGTGGAACATTGTGGTGGAGGATCTGTTACGGAACTTAAACGACAGAC
The DNA here is from genome assembly GCA_944739405.2 of Euclidia mi. Classification (NCBI taxonomy): domain Eukaryota; kingdom Metazoa; phylum Arthropoda; class Insecta; order Lepidoptera; family Erebidae; genus Euclidia; species Euclidia mi. Next base: position 7,938,717 of record OX123190.2, on the reverse strand, counting down.
GATTCTATACGGTCGGCTATGCAGACGACTTTACCATCCTGATCAAAGGTGACTCAGAAGACACGATCCGCAATCGGATGCAAGCAGCCATCAGGATCATGGAGAAATGGTGCAACCAACATGAACTGACGGTTAACCCCAACAAAACGGAGCTAGTACTTTTGAAATGAAATGAAATGAATTTTCACCAACAAAAGGAAAACCCATATGTGCAAAACACCAAAACTCTTTGGAACGGAGCTTACCCTATCGAATGAAGTCAAGTACTTGGGCGTAATACTTGACCATAAGCTAAACTAGGGTAAGCACATCAGCACTAAAACAACAAAAGCATGCACAATCTTCTGGCAATGTTGGAGAATCATAGGTAAGAAATGGGGTCTCAAACCATCTATCACCCTGTGGATCTACACTGCCATTATACGCCCCAAGCTTACATATGGTGCAGTAGTGTGGTGGCCACGCACACAACTAAGCACAATCACAAAAAAGCCACAGAGCCTTCAACGCCTAGCCTGCCTGGCCACAACAGGCTGCATGAAGACCACCCCAACAGCCGCCTTGGAGATACTACTGGACCTAAGACCGCTGCACCTAATGATCCAGCAGGAAGCTGGTGCTGCAGCAATCCGTCTAGACAAGCTCGGGCTGCGGAGAAAGGATGATCGAATAATCACGCACGCCTAAAAGGGACCTTAACCAAAGAGATCCCGATGCTAGAGGCCGCTTGCGATCTCATCCCTAAAACCTTTGTCTTTGACAAAAAATATCGCATCCAATTACAGGAGGAACACAAAGACAGCTCTGGTATACACGAAGTCAGAGTATACACAGACGGCTCAAAAACGAAGCATGGGACAGGTGCGGGCGTATTCTCCCATGACTTAAATATCAACATCTCAACATCCCTTGGCACTCTTAACACCATATTCCAAGCCGAGTGTGTTGGGATAACAAGAGCCGCAACAGCAATCGCGTCTAGGAACGTAAGTGACCTGTCTATGCATTATCACCCAAGTAACAAAGTTCTCCTGTAGTGCACAGTTTACAGGCTCACAGCACTAATAACTCTCTCTTAGTGGTTCCAGGTTTTACTATCAAGCTTATAACGGGTTACACGGAGTTCATTTGGGTTTGAAGTATACCTGTTCTTATAAGTTGACTTATAGTCGTGTATAGAACGAAATTATAGGCGCAGTAAAGGCTAAGATGGCCTATAAAAGTGTTGCATAGGTGCAATTACACTTAAGAAAACTTGTTCTAGTAAGTTACACTTATAATCGCCTACAAGAAGTAATTATAAATCCGCTATGAGTGTCATACGCCAGTAACAGTAATTTGTAGAACTAAATGCACTTACCTAGAACCATTTGCATTTGTTACTTGACCTTATAGGGGTGTAAACTTTATGTGCCAATTATGAGTGAATTAGTTCTACAGTGGTTTCTTCTAAGAGTAAGTGTACTTGGTAATATTGTGGACTCTCGAATGCTGTTATAATCCTAATTTCCGTATAAAGGTTTCTTGTAAAACCATTAGAGTCCAAAGATATCTTCGTGAAGTCCATATAGGAAGACAATAGCTTATAATATTTATCACATCTTCACGGCCATTTTGGTGTCTATTGATACACAATATGGCGTCATAATATGGCGCGACAATTCTGTTAGGACTAATATTATTTTTAAACACAGCTTAGTAAATACGCCGTGTTCAAAAGGCGAACAAAAATTGAGATGTAAAACACAATATACTTCACCGAAAATACTTACGCGTTTGCCGTGCAAACATTTATACACGTAAAAATATTACGTGCGAAATACTTTTTAATACATATAATAGATGAACTTACCTTTTACTTTTATAATTTTTCTTTACCCAACCGTAGAACATAATACAACAGAAATTCACAAAGGTTTGAAGTAGCTAGTAATAGAAGCGCGGAGTACGTTACACGCCTGCCTGGTTCTATTAAATGCTCATAGTGAGCTTCACAGAAGCAAATGGTTCTGCGTAGTCCAACCATAAGTGCATTATTGGTGTAAGTGGTGCTCGAGAAGTCTACTATGAGTGTTTTATTAGCAAAAGTACGCTTATAAAATGGGCCCTTTTCCGTGGTTGTAAACTTCTACTAGCCTGTTATAGTCCTGGCCCCGGAACCACTACAAGACTACATTTTGTTACTTGGGCACGGACAGTGTCTCTGTACTACAAGCTCTCGGCAGCAACTGCTTTAACAGCGGCCTCATCATGGAGTGCCACCTAGAGCTGCAAAAGATTGCAGAGAAGAATCGGGTTACGCTACAATGGATTAAAGGCCACAGCAACTCCGCAGGCGATGACGCCGCAGATCAACTGGCACAGCAAGGATCGGACACAATGATAATGGGACCCGAGCCGATTGTACCCGATACCGGCAAGCCAACTCAAAACGTGGCTACGCGAGAGAACCGCACATGAACATGAAAAACAGTGGGCAGACATAAAAGAATGCAGACAAACAAAAGATGCTATCCCCCGCTTGAACAAGCGACTCTCGCACAAGCTGCTGCATTCTAACAGAAAAACTCTTAAGCATCTGACAGGCATAATAACCGGCCACTGTCCACTCAACAAGCACCTATTCAACATAGGCGTTACGGACAGCCCACTGTGCAGGGGCTGCATGGAAACCGAAGAAACACCCGCTCACGTTATTCTGCACTGCACAAGTGTGAGCGATCAACGGGCAAAGCTGCTGAACAACCCCAGAACCATGTGTGAGGCTTTGAACGACATCAGCCAACTAATGGCTTTCTGGAAGGAGGTATGAGTAGTTGGCGTCAATCAAGTCGCCACTTACGCACAATGGCCTAAATAAGTGGCTAAGTGCGGAAAACCCACGTACAACTAACTAATTAACTAACTTGGTATGGTAAATCATCACCATCCCCGATTTAAACTGTCCCACATGATAGACGAACGTACGACGTAGAATGCCACACGATTCACGTTAATTCAATTTGCTGACGGTATACAAATATAAAGTATGTACTTAGCTACTTTTTTGCTACTAGTAAAGTTGCTCCTAATAGGGCTATAATAAAAGCTTTAAATAAAGAATAAGCAACTTTATAAAGCCTTTCGCATTTAGATAAAATAGAATAGATGCACTTCCAGCTCATCTGAAACTAACATTAAACGCAACAAGAAGTAATCCGAGCGCGTCCACGAGCGTCCTCGGTCACTTAACGAGGCTCTCACTCATAACTTAACTATCTGATACACTTTTAATTAAAACCAGCGCATAAACCGCGGCTTTAATTAAATGCTAAAATAAAAAAGAGATATTTGAAGACGAATAAGGCGAATACAGCGGAAAAAATATTATTTTAATGATAAAATTTTAATATGTACCTACTGTACTCATTTGCAATTAAGCACGTATTGGAATAAGGTTTACTTTGTAGTATGCTTGCTTGTAACTGACTGTGTTAACAAGGTGCTCACGCAGTTTAGCAACGTTTACAAAGGTCCCTATTTTGGTGAAAGTTAAGAAACGTTTGCAGAGGTATCTACTTGGAAGGATGAGCGCTTGTTGTTGAGAGCGTTACTTGCTTTGAAAAGCACTTAAGAACTAATTAGGCCATGGCGAAGGCCTTCGAGCGGTCTACAAATTCTGACACCGGAGTTAGTCACTTATTTGTAGAAAAACGAGAACTACAAATCTCTTTTGTAAAAAATAAATAATGTTATGCGATGGTATTCTACATTTTGCACAGTGTCTTTTTTACCCGCTGGGAACGGTCTCTTCTTACTATGATAAAGGTTAAGCCGTAGTCCATCACACTGGTCAAGTACAGCATGACAGACTTCACATGTCTTTCGAGAACATTGTTGAGAACTTTCAGACATACAGTTTCCTCACAAAGTTTTCTTCAAAGTTTACCAAGCGATGTTTATTAACAACTTAGTAGACTGTTATGTAACTTGGAGAAGTGGGTCGTGTCTGGCCGTGGTTGCGTGAGATTGAACGTACACTGCGTTTGTTTAGCTAGCGCTGCTCTCTATTCTATATTGACAGCACGGTTGGCGTTGTGGTTTAAACGGCCGCCTTGCCGACTGATAATTCGCCGAGTGTTGTAGGTTCGATTCCCACACGAGACAACACACACTACTAACACTTTGTGTGATCCACAAATTGTTGTTTCGAGTCTGGGTGTTTACTGTGTCCGTTGATTGTATGTCTGTAGAGTCCCCCCCACACAGGATAAATTGTTAGAGCGGAAGTAGTCTTTAAAAAAAGTATATAAAATATACTTCACTCACTGAATACTGAATGAAAACAATTCCTCAGTTTACATGTAAAAATCCATCCCTATAGCATGATACTGATAGATTTTGCAATATGTAAACTTAGGAAGCTCGCAACAAACTGATAATACAATAATTTACCAGATACAGCCCAAGTTATTGCGGTCAACGCAAGTGTCAGAAGCACATTCCGGTCACGGATATCTGATGTTTCACAGTCGGGATCGCTAAGCTTAATATGCCAATAGGAAACGTGGAGCGGTAGCCAATATTGGAAATTCTCGATAACATGTTTCTGCTGATATCGCATATCGTTATCATATTCGTAAATACGTGTGAGACTGCTCTCGAAATGTAATATCCCTGAGACCCGGTATCGTAGCGGTAGTGTCAAGTAGTGTGAAGGTTGCGGGTTCCATTCATTTTGTCTTGGTCTGTTTGCAAACAAAGTATAATATGTATGTTTAACCATTATCTAACACCCATAGTACAAGCTCTGCTCTGTTAAGGACAGGATGATGCTGTGTGTACCCATGTGGTAGAGTAGGTATAATAAGAATATTATGATATTACCTTCCTATGCCACAACTATATAAGTTATGTTAAGCATCGGTTACTGACGGCTTAGAGACAGGTTTAAATATTCACCATTCCCTTTCCCTTCTGCTTCGTCCGGCATTTCCCCTCATGTATTTCCGAGCCTCGCGATAGGCAGAGGCTTGATTGTTTTCGCATTCAGCCATGCGAATGAGCTGGGACAACCACTTACATACCATCAGGTGGCCTACTGACTCGTCAATTTATTGCAAGAAATAAAAAAATTGGCTTTGGACAATTTTGCTACGCCAGCGTAATAAGCAATTTATTTTAATTACTCTCCTATCCAAGTTCCATTTCTTGAAAGTCGAAACGGTCAATCAAATAATATTATTGGTTTCATTTCACACTCCTGAGTCTACCACGTGATCTTTTCCCTCAATCCTCCTAAAACATTTTTATCTTCACAAGTCCCTAAATATTTTTTTACTTATAATATTTACCACCTAATCAAGTACCTACCTTAAGCTTCGATCCCTTAGGGTTCCATTTTACGCGGGATTAGAAAGAATATTATTTCTAAGTGATTTTGTTTTCTTGAATGGTGATCTATAAATGTATTTGTCAAAGCGCCTACGCAAAATAAAACAACACGAATTTGCTATATGATTAAAAGAGGCGTAACCATTTTTTAACGATGTATGCTGACACTAACTGAATAATGATTGTATCTTCTTCTGTATATATAAAATTCTTGCGTTACTTACTGACCGACAGGCAACCCAAAACTGAGCGCAAGAAGCTGAAATTTGGCAATTTATGTTCCTTGGGGACTATAGGGGTGCAGTAAGAAGGGTTTTTCCGAAATTCCCAAAAGATCGGATAGAAACGGTTAATTTTAGATAATACTCATAATCTTGGAAATACGGATTACTTTTTTACCCTGGATAAAACTTCTCTTCGCCAAATCCACCGCCAACACCCAAAACTAAACCCTGCATCCGAAGAAAGTAAAAATGTGTACAGACCAGGCACAGTTTACCAATAACGGTAACCTAAAAACCGTAACAAAAATAATAACAAAATTTCTCGTTAAAAGTTAATACAGTTAGAAGTTGTCCTCCGAGACGGCGGTCGAGATGAAATTGATATTGACACGTGCCACGTGGCCAGAAAGCACAGACGTCGCGATTTTATTAATTAAAAGTACTGCTTCTTACTGCTTCATACATCAAGTTTCAGAACAGCAACTTACAATCACTGTTATATGTTACTTTCCACCCTAACCGCTTGACCGCTAGTGCCAATTCGCCGAATTCACTCGACCGCTCACGTTCTAAACAAAATGTCGCGCCGCCGCTCGCCAGATGGGCGCGCTAACATAAACATTTATTGTTGATAAGTCGGTAACATGAGTAAGTTGAAGTGATGTTTTTCTTCAACCTTATAAATGACTCTTTCAAGTCGTATGAATTCTTTGCTGATATTTCCTTTTATACTTAGCAGCGAACATTGAATATCGTTGAAAAAAACACTTTGTGTATTTTAAACAGGATTATTTTAAAAAGTAAATCGATGACATACATATTTTATGAGTTTTCACTGTAGAGGGATTCTATCTACACTGAATTAAATAAAAAAAACATGTATCATAGTATAAAAATATTTAATTACACGCATACGATAAGCACGTAATCACGGAGCGCGCGAAATAAAGATTGGCATTTGACATAATTTTTTCGTTCCGGGTTAACGATTTTAAGACTCGCTTCGTATTTTTAGCATGAAGAAATGTTCAATGATTTGAATAAAACAGAGAAAAAGAATTTAAAATATTACGTAATAGAAAGAAACAGTAAATTCAGACCGAGTATAGCGCTGTTACCAAAAAAGAAAAATAGTCACTTGTGCGCGGTCTACGGAATTTCGAAAAAGGGAGAATAGTCACTTGTGCGCGGTCAAGCGGCTAAGATAAAAAGAAGGCTATTTTGGTCATCATGTCAATAAACCTCGTCAAAAATAACACATTTTCTATGTGATCCCATTACCAGATACCAGTAATATCAATACTAGTCTTTACGAAAAGCGACGAAGTTGTACTCGTAGACAGGGTAGGTGAAATGAACGTAAAAGCCAAGCTTTCAATGTTCTGTTACGTGTTTACCTTGTGGTGACGGATTAAGAATACAAAATATCACTATTCCATTTTGCAGTGTGGGTGTCTTAAGGGGTGACTAAGGAAAATGCATAAAGATTATTATAGATTCGTCGTTGCACTCAATAGATGCAGACGTGTTTATTGTTAACTGAAGAGCAGTCATTATTATATTTGCTATTTTTATGACATAGGAAAAATAATTGTGTCACGAGAATTTCGTACGTGTATATGTGCAAGAACTTAGATAATGTTTAGCGATACATATATTTGAGTTAGAAGTGTATGTTTAAAAATGTCGAGCGCCAGTCCTTTTGGGCGCAGTCAGATCACGTGTAGGAGCCCTACACCGTCAACACCGTTGCCGTCGCCTCGTCCTGAAGACAAACCGCCCGCTACGGAAAAGCCGGCACTTGAACTAATATCTACAGCAGTAGTAGAAAGATGGATGAAGATTATCAACTCTTATCTGACTGAAGTTTGTTCAATTGCTGCAGAAAGTAAGCTCAACACCGATAAAAGTACGAGTCACAAGTATCTGCCGCCAAGTGAGCACTGCTGCATCTGAGATGGCTGTAAACTATCAGTCTGTGAAACAAAAGGTGATACAAGCACACTCCACCATCCGGCACCTTCAAGAGACGAACAATTTCAGGTTTAAAGGACAACAGTGCTGTTGGTTGGGATAGTATAAATAATAAGATCCTTAAACGTTTTATGCACATTTTTATACCCCCGTAACATACATTTTTCAAAAATGCCTGTCCGAGGGTATCTTTCCTAAATGCCTCAAAAAGGCAGTAGTTATTCCGATGTATAAATCTGGAGACAAGGACTTGGTTATCAATTATAGACCAATATAATTACTTCCCTCGGTTTCGAAAATACTTGAAAAGATTATAAATAGCCGATTAGTTAACTTCCTCGAAAAGACACAATATCTCTCTTCTTCCCAATTCGGCTTCCGAGCAAAATTATCAACGTCTGACGCCGTACATAGCCTGACTGACTATATTACACAGGAACTTGGAAAAGGCAACTACACCTTAGGGATCTTTCTTGACCTAGCCAAAGCATTCGATACTGTATGTATTTCTTCACTTCTACACAAATTGGAGTCCCTTGGTGTAAGAGGAACGCAGCTTAAACTGTTTGCGGACTACTTAAGTGATCGGCATCAGTGTGTTAAGATAGATACTATTACGAGCAATTATCAAAAAAACACTAAATTTGGTTTGCCCCAAGGAAGTATTTTGGGCCCACACTGTTCCTAATTTATATTAACGACTTGTGTAACATTCAGTTAGATCACGGCAAATTAATATCATACGCTGACGATACGGCACTTGTTTTTACCGCCACAACTGTCAATGAACATTATGAAAAAGCGCAGTCAGGTTTTAATGTAGTAAACAACTGGCTGCATCGTAACTTACTCACATTAAATGCGGATAAAACAAAATATATTCATTTTGTCATGCGCAAAAGTAAACAAATTGTTACTAAGCCTCACCTATACGCACACGAATGCACAACTCCATCTGGGAACACTGTATGTAACTGTCCTACTATCCTCCGTACTAACAACATAAAATATCTCGGGATTACTATTGATGAAACACTTTCCTTCCGTGAACATATAACAAACTTAGTCAATCGAGTCCGGAAATTTATTTATGTATTTAAAAAACTAAGGACATTTGCGGACTCAAAATTAATCACACAAGTATATCTGGCCCTATGTCAGTCTATCATCCAATATTGTATAACTTCTTGGGGTGGTGCTCTGAAAACAATCTTATTGCCCCTTGAGCGAGCACAGAGAACGATCTTAAAAGTAGCAAACTCTCGCCCTTTTCTCTTTCCCACAACCCTATTATATAAATCCTGTCATGTGTTAACTGTTCGTCAACTCTTCATCATGCACATAGTTTTAAAACAACATGCCATGCTTACCTATAATACACACAATACTAACAAGAGGCGGCAAGATATAGTCTGCGTTTCACACCCGACCTCAAAATTTACTTTTACAAATAGATTTTACACATTTATGGGTCCATATTTGTATAACAAATTAAATAGAGTCATAAGTTTATATACCTCAAATTATTATAACTGTAAAAAAGCACTCTGTAATTATTTACAAGAGATGTCATATGAACAGACAGAAGAGTTACTTGCAATATTAAAATAGAACTAAGAACATAACTGTATACACCTATTATTACTTTAGCTTAAATTATTTTAATGTAGTTTTACCATATACCTAAGATAGTTTTACTTGATCGCCTGAAGCACAGGTTTTTAACCTAGTACAGGCAAATATGTATTTATCCCTTAAATTTACTTATAAGATCTGAATTGTAAATGTATTTGCACTATTATGGAAATAAATTTATTATTATTATGTTTCTCTTTACTCACGGCTATTCTTCTAACTTTGGTGTCAGAAGAATAACCGGTCCTTTGAGAGGCTTACATGGGGATATGGATCCAACGTGCAGAGGCCCGTAGAGAGTTTTAATCTAAAATGGGATGGGACACATGCCGCGGAGCCTCCACAACTGCACTACTGAGTACAGCTATGGACTAGCCGCAGCAAATGTAGAAATATTGCAATGATGTGGAGTCTAATTTACTAGTTTATGGGGATGGGTGTTAAATGGACTGATTATTATAATGGATATGGATAACAAACGGCACCTGCCAGTGATACTCCTATAGCATCCGTCCGCGTGGCAGGTGGTGACACGCCAACTCACTAGATGGGCCCTCTCTAAACAGCCGCCCAAAGCAAACAAACTCTGCCATAAAGGCAGCCAGAGGGCAACACCGGTGCGAGTGGCTAGGGGTGTCGAGCGGTGCGGCACCGGTTTCGCCATCGCGGGCCTCGTGACAACGGAGGCCCGGAGCGGGTTTCCCCGTAGTTACGCCCTTGAGAATGACACTTCCACCCCCGAGCTAATAGCTCTTGCGGCTTCGTTCTGGCCGGCCGACCAAGGCAAGCCAGAGTTGAGGGTCCAAGTCCGGCCAGCCAATAAAGGCAAGCCGGAGACGAGGCCCTGACCGACTCTCTGAAGCATTCGGGACCGCAGTGTCGCCACACACATTCAGCTCGCTACAAAGCTGCCCTGCGGTTGTAAGCTTTCTTTTCATATTGTAATACATTATTATTCCTCTTTATTACGTCTTTTCTCATGGTAGAATTTTATACACTTAAATAAATAAAAAAAATTAACCATATAAAATAGGACCACGGAGACCCACCGGTATCGGGCACAGGGACCAAGCTACCGGTGGTTAGGGCTCCAGAGAGAGGAACCGCCGAACTATGCGCGTCGTGTCCAACAATACTGCCTTCTGTATAGAGGACTTGATCCAGCCGTCTAACGAGAGCCTCTTGAGATGGTGGTCGAGGCTCTTGGCAATGAGACCATTAACTGACACGACTATCGGTACAATGATCGCCGAGTCCACATCCCACATGTCGACAATCTCGTGAGCTAGGTCCAAATACTTGATTTCCTTATCTTTTTCGGCTTTCACGAGATTCTCGTCATGGGGAATAGTAACATCAACGATCATTGCTAGGCGTTCTGATCGATCTATCACCACAATATCGGGCTTGTTAGCCACGATAGTCCTATCGGTGATGATAGATCGATCCCAGTACATAGTGGCACGACCATTTTCGAGAACTGGATCGGGCACATACCGGTAGTACGGTACTTCAAAGGGTACAAGGTCATATTTTAAGGCAAGCTGCTGATGGACGATCCTGGCTACTTGATTGTGCCTGTGCAAGTATTCACCGTTGGCAAGACGAGAACAACCGGAAACTATATGTCTGAGGGATTCGCCGGGCTGGTGACACGCCCGACATATGTCAACAGTCCCATCCTTCAGAATATACTTACGGTAGTTGTTCGTCATGACAACTTCGTCCATAATTGCACAAACAAAACCTTCGGTCTCTGCAAATAAATCACCAAACCGTAGCCAGGCTACTGATGACATGAGGTCTACATCGGGCCCATGCAAGGCCCGATAAAAACGTCCATGCAACTCTTTGCCTTTCCATACTTCCCTGCGCTCTTCAGTACTAAGTACAACAGGTTTGCGCCAGCTCTCTTTTGCCAGACCCAACGGGGTAAGTCCGTTGTCTACAGCAACAATATCACGATGCACACCCGTATCAGCCTTAAGAAAATATTCTCTAAGATTGTACACCTCGCGGTTGTGGAGGTCCTTAGCACTTAAGAAACCACGACCACCACATTTCCGCGGGATGTACAACCTCATTACTGATGACCGCGGGTGATGCATCCGATATTCAGTCAATAGACAACGGACCTTTCTGTCCAGGGCTTCCAGTTCTGATTGAGTCCATCTGAGTATGCCGAAGGAGTATGCTAAGACTGGCATGGCTCAACCATTATAGGCACGCACCCTGTTGCCGCCTGATAAAAAACTTCTCAGTATTTTCTTCAGGCGGCCCAAGAAGCGCTCCCGCAATGATTGTTTCATGGCAGTCTCAGCAATACCTAAGGCCTGCGACATACCCAGATACTTGTAGGTCTCGGCCGCAGATAGAGATCTAAGTTGTGTGGAATCTGAAAGCTCTATACCCTCAGATTCCACAATCCCACCTCGTTTTACATGCATGACCGCACATTTACCCACACCAAATTCCATCTTGATAGAATTACTAAAAGTTTCAGTTACTTTTAGTAACGCTGTCAATTGGAAAGTGGAGGGGGCAATTAACTTCAGGTCATCCATATAAAAGAGGTGGGAGATAACTTGAACCCTACGCTGCAGCCGATAGCCTAACCCAGAACCCTCTAGCAAAGTGCTGAGAGGATTCAGAGCTAGACAAAACCACAAGGGACTCAAACTGTCACCCTGGAATATACCCCGTTCGATCTTAAGAGGAGCACCGCAATCGCGAATCTGCCGACATCCTGGATAGCGTAGGACCGTACTCCACTGTCCCATACATGCCTTCAAGAAGGCGCATAGAGTTATATCGACTTTATATAACTCCAGCACCCTCAAGAGCCATGTATGTGGCACGGAGTCGAAGGCCTTCTTGCAATCTATCCAGCATGTCGCCAGATCCTTTCGGTTGCGGCGCACCTGCTGGCTAATTGCCATGTCAAAGAGGAGTAGCTCTTTTGTACCACGGGCCCCATTCTTACATCCATTTTGAGCCACTGACATGATGTTATTATTTCTAATATATGATAACATCTTTGTCCTCAAAATGGATGTAAGAAGTTTATATATAGTCGGTAGACACGTAATTGGTCTATAATTTTTGGGGTCCGTGGTACAACCTGACTTAAAGAGCAGGTGAGTGAGACCAGTTGTCATAAAAGTTGGGATCGAGCCCGATTCCAAAGATGCCTGGAATTGGGATGCCAACCGAGCATGGGCACTACGTAGCCACTTCAACCAGAAATTGTGCAGTCCGTCCGGTCCCGCTGATTTCCAGTTAGATAACGAACGGACTGCACAAGCTACATCTGTTGTTTCTATGGCTACGCGCTGCATTTGGGGTATTCCCTCACATGCTCGCTTAACATCCCCAAACCAATCACCTTCAGTGTGGCTAATGGGCATCGACCAAATGCTGCGCCAGAAAGCGTTCGTTGCCTCAACATCTGGCAGACGCCCATCATCCACACCTGAATTGGTTCGCTCCCAACTTCTATATACCCACCTTTCATCTTTTTGGAATGCCCTATTCTGGGCGTATCGGTCCACCCGCTTTTTGTACCGTCTTATACGGTTTGCCCACGCACAAACTTTTTGCTTCAGGTAGTCGATGCGTTCTGTGACTCGTGACTCGTATTCTTGGCGACTAAGGCCCGTGCCAGAGAACGCCCGAGTCACAAAACGCATCACTCTCGGTCTTGTATTGCCCGACCTGAAGCAAATTAGCTTTCCGATGAGCGCCCTGGTCTCAGCGATACGACGCTCAATCCTGCGCTGCCAGGCCGGTACAGCATTGGTTCGAGGGGCAGAATTACTACCATTTGGTATTTTAATACCTGCCACTCGACACGCTGTAACAGCCGCACAGTACAGAATCGAGTGGGTATCGCTAAGATCTTCACTATTGTCTAAATACGTGGACAATAGTGAATCCAGGGCACACACCAGCGCTATATTTTTCTTGTGCGTGGGCAAACGTGGTAAGCGGGGCCTATCTGCTCTATTCACAAAACGATACTCCCGAATAGTGCATTCCAAAGTACTCCTTAATTCATCTATGTACTGGGTACTTACTTGTGTATCCCTACTATGCACCTCTTCAACTGTCCTGTGCGTTGTGACAATATTTGAAACTTGTGTATCGCTACACGTAGAAGAAGTGATAGGAGGGCTACGTTGTAAGCCAGAGCGTAGCCTCTCAAGTGCGTCGTTATCCAGCAGGCGGCATCGCTGGATAGCCCGCACTTGATCCGACAGTCGCTGTGCCGAAACGTTGACAGCCGGTTCCAAGCCCTGAAACAGAGGCAGCATGCGGTCACGATACACCGTAAGGTTGGTACCTCCCTCTGTAGCCACAAAATATGCCCGCATGACGTTTTCGTTCATGGATTTAGTCCATTTCATGCGGTGCACATTACCACCGGCAGCGGGGGCCCTGTTCGAAACCGGTGGGTCTCGGGGTCCCAAGCGTAGCGGTGGCCGGCCTCTCCCACAGCGGCGTACAGGTGTTGGCGACGTCGGCGGGGAGAAATACTCGTCGCTCGACGAGCTCGACGCCTCTGTGATTGCCGACAACTCTGTTGTAGGTGCCGGCGGCTGCGAGGCGGAGCTGAGCGACGAGTCCGGGGGTGTATTACGTGCAGCAGCAGCTCTAGCCCTCGTCAACATCTCATTTCCTCGTTGTATTTATATTATAGTGTTTATTTACAATTTTCTTTGTTGATATGTCGTTGACGTTAGTTGTCATCTTGAATGTTTTGTAGATACTTTTCTTAATTAATTAAATGGTTTCTTGATTTTGGTTTCTTGATTTAGTAATATGTTTATCATGTATAGAAGTCCTGTTTGTAGTAAAAATATATATATATATATATATGAATCCCAAACTTTGATATAAAACAAATATAAATATTCGACGAAAAAATTTATGTCGTCTTGTTGACGTGTTGCTAGGCATACACACACATAATTATTATTATTATAATATCTCAGATACCCTTGAAGAGATTAAGAAAGTCGTGCAGGAAAATCATACCCAGACCCAGAAGAATACTTTTGCCGATATGGTTAAAAAAGGGAGCAACAATTTTATTCGCCCTAATTCCATTAGTTCAGTTACGATATATCCGGCCGACAAAAGTAAAAGCAGTGACGACACTAAAGCCATTCTCCAGACTATAATTTCGCCCGAGGAAATGAAATTGCACGTACGCGGTGTCAGAAATACCAAAAATGGCGGTGTAGTCATCAGCACCGAAAATAAAGATGACGTAGAGAAGCTCAAAAGTTCTACAAAGCTTTTAACATCAGGACTTACTGTCGAAGAGCAGACCAAGCGTCGTCCTAGAATAGTCGTAATTGGAGTACCTACAACACTCACTGAAAAAGAGGTCTTCGAATGCATATTTGAACAAAACTTAGCACAGACATTTCCAGACAAGACACGAGAGTCCTTCATTGCCTCTGTTAAATTGAGCCACAAATCTGGGAAGAAGAACATATCGGTGTGCAATTATATAATCGAAGTACCACCGGGAATTCGAAAAGCCCTTATTAACCAGGGGAGAGTGTTCACAAACTGGACATCATGTCCCGTAAGGGACTTTACCCTGGTTACAAGGTGTTATAATTGCCAACAATACGGACATGCAGCGAAATTCTGCCGCGAAACAAGCCCTACCTGTGGTCATTGCGGTGAATCAGGCCACGTCATCAAAGAGTGCAGTAAGAAGACATCACCACCTTCCTGCGCTACGTGTATGAAATTTAAGAAGCCCAATAATCACCAAACTGGGGACGAGAGCTGCCCAGCAAGAAGAAAATATGCCGAGGACAGGTACCTGAATTCCATAGACTATGAAGGCGCCTGAGAGCGCCACTAACTACACGTGAAAGCACCGCTACTAAAGGTACTCATTAATTATAGTTATGGCTAATAAGCTAATAGATGATTTGGACAACTTTTCTATCTCAGACTCAAAAGTTTGTAATATTGAGGATTGCAAAAGCCTTCTTCCACCACAAGATAAGTGTTTAACTATTATTTCGCAAAGTATTCGTAGTATCTATAAGAACTTTCAGGAACTAGAAATCTTGCTACATACTATTGACATAACTTGCGACATAATAGTGCTATCGGAATGCTGGTTATCTAATAGATCTGATGCTCTACCAACTTTAGATGGATATCGACAATTTTGCAGTGATAATCATATCAATCAGAATGCCGGCGTTGTAGTATATATTAGAAAACATCTAAATGTAGTTATAGAAAAACCTAATTTAGATGAATGCAACTGTCTGCTCATTAAAATTAACCACGATACTGCCATAATCTCTCTGTATAGGCCACCATCTCTTAGTACAGATAAGTTTCTTAATTCACTTGATTTAGCACTAAACAGTCTATCATCATACAAGAATATAATTATAACAGGTGACTTAAATATAAATATTCTGTCTGAGAGAAATGACGACCACGGCCACGATTATCTTAATGTCTGCTCTTTTCATGGTCTCTTGCCAGTTCATACTCATCCTACTCATCAAAGTGGATCATGCCTAGACCACTTCATTATCAAAACAAAGCATCCGTCACGCACTTTGGTCATTAACTCTTCAATCACAGATCACCGCATTATTCTATTGTCATTAAAACTATCATTTCCTAAACATAAATGCACAACTAGCTATACTAAAATAAACATGAAGAACCTTGCAATTGACATACCTAACATAGATCTTGACCCCGTTTACTAATGTGCTGTTCCTAATATTTCAATCGATTACCTCATAAGCGAATTACAAAGTGCTATTCACAAAAATACATCTACTATAAAATTGTCTAACAGACATAAAATAACAAAACCGTGGATTACACAAGGTCTTTTGCGCTGCATAAGACATAGAGATAAATTGCACTCGAAGGCTAAGAAAGCACCAGATAATGAAATTATCTCGATGTCTTACAAAAGATATCCTAATTTTTGTAACAACCTTCTAAAAAATTTAAAGATTGAATACAATAAAGCTGAACTAGAAAAGGCTGGGCAAAACAGCAAATTAGTCTGCAAATTTATAAAAAAGTACACTTTTACCACCAAAAATCAAGAACCAGCATTAGATTTACTTCAATCCGAGTCAAATCCCACACTGGCACTCAATAAAATAAATATATTCTTCGCTAACGCTGGAAAATCTCTCGGAGAAAGAATCTTGTATCAAAGAAACTTTTCATCGCACTACACCTCTAACAAATCACACAACCCCGCGCTCAAATCTTTTGTTTTATTAGATACTGACGTTGACGAAGTAGTTCAAATAATAACAGGACTACGGGACACTCAGCGGTAGGGTGGGATGGCATTTCTACCACTATGATCAAAAGATTTAAGACCTTCCTAGCACCTCCACTAACCCACATTTTTAACAAATGTTTGTCTGACGGTATATTGCCGAAGTCCTTAAAAAAGGCTATAGTTATCCCAATACACAAGAATGGAGATACAAGTTGTGTAAACAACTACAGGCTCATTTCCATCTTGCCAGCATTGTCTAAAGTTTTAGAAAAACTAATAAATAATCGATTAGTAAAATACCTGGAATCGAACAATATACTCTCAGACAGGCAGTTTGGTTTTAGAGCCCAAAAGTCAACAAACCAGGCCGTTCACATATGTTAAAAATGTGGGTTAGTGGAGGTGCTAGGAAGGTCTTAAATCTTTTGATCATAGTGGTAGAAATGCCATCCCACCCTACCGCTGAAGTGTCCCGTAGTCCTGTTATTATTTGAACTACTTCGTAAACGTCAGTATCTAATAAAACAAAAGATTTGAGCGCGGGGTTGTGTGATTTGTTAGAGGTGTAGTGCGATGAAAAGTTTCTTTGATACAAGATTCTTTCTCCGAGAGATTTTCCAGCGTTAGCGAAGAATATATTTATTTTATTGAGTGCCAGTGTGGGATTTGACTCGGATTGAAGTAAATCTAATGCTGGTTCTTGATTTTTGGTGGTAAAAGTGCACTTTTTTATAAATTTGCAGACTAATTTGCTGTTTTGCCCAGCCTTTTCTAGTTCAGCCTTATTGTATTCAATCTTTAAATTTTTTAGAAGGTTGTTACAAAAATTACGATATCTTTTGTAAGACATCGAGATAATTTCATTATCTGGTGCTTTCTTAGCCTTCGAGTGCAATTTATCTCCATGTCTTATGCAGCGCAAAAGACATTGTGTAATCCACGGTTTTGTTATTTTATGTCTGTTAGACAATTTTATAGTAGATGCATTTTTGTGAATAGCACTTTGTAATTCGTTTATGAGGTAATCGATTGAAATATTAGGATCAGCACATAAGTAAACGGGGTCAAGATCTATGTTAGGTATGTCAATTGCAAGGTTCTTCATGTTTATTTTAGTATAGCTAGGTGTGCATTTATGTTTAGGAAATGATAGTTTTAATGACAATAGAACAGTGCGGTGATCTGTGATTGAAGAGTTAATGACCAAAGTGCGTGACGGATGCTTTGTTTTGATAATGAAGTGGTCTAGGCATGATCCACTTTGATGAGTAGGAAGAGTATGAGCTGGCAAGAGACCATGAAAAGAGCAGACATTAAGAAAATCGTGGCCGCGGTCGTCATTTCTCTCAGACAGAATATTTATATTTAAGTCACCTGTTATAATTATATTCTTGTAAGATGATAGACTGTTTAGTGCTAAATCAAGTGAATTAAGAAACTTATCTGTACTAAGAGATGGTGGCCTATACAGAGAGAATATGACAGTATCGTGGTTAATTTTAATGAGCAGACAGTTGCATTCATCTAAATTAGGTTTTTCTATAACTACATTTAGATGTTTTCTAATATATACTACAACGCCGGCATTCTGATTGATATGATTATCACTGCAAAATTGTCGATATCCATCTATAGTTGTTAGAGCATCAGATCTATTAGATAACCAGCATTCCGATAGCACTATTATGTCGCAAGTTATGTCAATAGTATGTAGCAAGATTTCTAGTTCCTGAAAGTTCTTATAGATACTACGAATATTTTGCGAAATAATAGTTAAACACTTATCTTGTGGTGGAAGAAGGCTTTTGCAATCCTCAATATTACAAAGTTTTGAGTCTGAGATAGAAAAGTTGTCCAAATCATCTATTAGCTTATTAGCCACAATATTGTCTGACGGTATATTTCCGAAGTCCTTAAAAAAGGCTATAGTTATCCCAATACACAAGAATGGAGATACAAGTTGTGTAAACAACTACAGGCTCATTTCCATCTTGCCAGCATTTCCTAAAGTTTTTAGAAAAACTAAGAAATAATCGATTAGTAAAATACCTGAAATCGAACAATATACTCTCAGACAGGCAGTTTGGTTTTAGAGCCCAAAAGTCAACAAACCAGGCCGTTCACATGGTTACTGATCACATTGTGGCTAACCTGGATAAAGGGATGCATACTATTGGGATCTTTCTAGACCTTGCCAAAGCTTTTGACTCTGTCTCAGTTCCAGGTCTATTAAGAAAGCTTGAGTATGTGGGAATAAGAGGCACAAAATTGAAACTACTTACTGACTATCTTAGCAACAGATGCCAGTGTGTAAAACTAGGTTCAAACCTCAGCGCGGATATCCCTAATCCTCCCTTCGGGGTGCCTCAAGGGAGCATTTTAGGAGTCACTCTGTTCTTAATATATATTAATGACCTATGTTACCTAAGTCTTCATAATGGTGTCATTGTGTCTTATGCAGATGATACGGTACTATTATTTACAGGAAATACTAGTACTGAGGTATATACACATGCTGAACTAGGTTTCAATACTGTAAATAACTGGCTTTTTGACAATATACTAACCTTAAACACCCAGAAAACAAAATATATCCACTTCTTAATACGTAACAATAACAGTCCTGAATCACCTGACAATACTATATTCGCTCACGACAATAAATGTCATTCATCTGCTGACGCTGCATGCGGCTGCCCTATTTTAGAATCTACACAATGTATCAAGTACCTTGGAATAACACTTGACAATAATATTAATTTCCGCATTCACATAGATCTCTTATGTAAACGGGTGCGCAAATTAATATTTATTTTCAAAACATGCGTAGCGCTGCAAATTTTAAATTAATTAAACAAATCTACCTGTCGTTGTGTCAGTCCATCATATCCTATTGCATTACTTCATGGGGAGGGGCATCCAAAACCGACCTATTGCCACTAGAACGGGCTCAAAGAGCTATTCTAAAAGTGGCGACGTTTCGACCTTATATGTTTCCTACCTATGATTTGTATTAGTCCACTAATGTCCTAACTGTACGTCAATTGTTCATACTGCACACCATACTTAAACAACACGCACTAACTCCATTCAAACCACTGTCCCCGGACAAGAGACGAAAAGATCTAGTCTGTACTAAGTTTCATGGTAAACATGTCTTTATAAATAGATTTTTCTTATTCATGGGCCCTTTTTTATACAATAGATTAAATAAGTTACTAGATATATATAATTATAGTTATAAGCAATGTAAAATAATCATAACTAGAAACTTACAAACAATGACCTACTCCGCTACTGAAAATTTGCTTACTCTCATAAAATAATTACCTACCATTGACTAGCCTCGATTTTAATTATTATTGCGTTAATGTTAAATTTAAGAATATGTACATGTGTTATATTTTGCACAATTATATTACGTAAGAACAAAACAGCCTGAAACACAGGTGAAAACCTAGTTCAGGCAATTAATTTTAAACCTAGATAGCAAAGTAAAAATAACCTATACCGGCCTTAAACTATATGTTAAGTATTTATTGTTTATTAGATTATAAAGTATTATAGTATAAGATTATCCAGACCTAATGTATCCATCCACTGAAATGTAAACATTATCGAATAAAGATTTATTATAAAGATTATTATTTCAAGTTCCTGGTTCCAAGTACCTAGCAGTTTTCCATTTTATTGACACTGAAAAAGGAAAAGTAATTTAAATAAACCCGTCAAGTGCAAGTCAGATTCGCGCACCGAGGGTTCCGTACAAACCTGTAGGTATATATCATTATTAAAAAAAAATATATGATGTAACTAAAAAATTTTTCCTATGTGCTATAAAAGGTTGCTTTATGCCAAATTTCTTAGAAGTTTGATTTTTTCATAGCTTCAAGGGACAGTAGATTTTTAAGTTCTACACGGGCGTAATATTCTGTAAGTAGATTATATCATTAAATAATTCCAAGAAATGTCACATACTTATACAAGCAGCCGTCACCAAAATATTAAAAGCAAAATTATTTCAAAATGTGCAAAAATTCTATAACGCCTTACATTGAAATACTTGTTCAAACTCGTACCAAACTTTTCCTTTCTAAAGCCTTAATGGACTAGAATATTGTACATGGGAGAAAGAAGTAAGTAACGAACTTGAATAAGTTGAACATCTACACGTTGTCATTAAAAACGTGACTGGAAAATGCAAGGAGGTACGCAATGCGCACTTTAAAATGTAATTTTCCAAGAGATCCCAGTTCAGCTACGTATATTTATATCCTTCAGTATTATGCCCATGGGAAGTAGTACACTTGAATATCCTGGTACTGTTCTCATCTATTGAATATCGCTATCGCATTGGGTTGAGGAGATCAGACGGTAGTCGCACCGTAGACAAGCTAATATTCTGTTAATCTAGTTAGACTAGAAACCGTGCCCCAAGACGAAACTGTTGTATGCAACCGGGAGCATATGGTTATTTCTAAATATACTTGAACAAAGTAATAAAAATACCTAAACATAGGCCAAAAGGCTTCAAATTTATTAGAAAACCCACAGGGACAGGAGTAAAACGCAAGTGAACTGAATGATGGTTCAATATAACATGATGAATAACATCAAAACAAATTCAGAGTAAGAGAATAGAATTAAGGAATTTATTGACAAAAATAGTAATTTGTAACTTATAATATTAGCATGCTGAATATGTCCGGACAAACATGTAAGAACTATTGTATTTGATATATAACATCTCTGTATACCATGTTTTATGCAAGCAAATTATAATTATTATTCTCTTTATTTTTATATTTCTCCTATTTTTTACATTTTAAACATAACACAAAAAATAAAATGACATTTAAAAATATAAAATAGACTAGCTAGCTGCCCAGTGCGAGCCTCTTTAGATGTTGGTCGAGGCTCTTAGCGATCAATCCATTCACTGAAACGACAATCGGAACAATAATTGCTGAATCTACATCCCACATGTCGACAATCTCGTGGGCTAGGTCTTAATATTTAATCTGTTTATCATTTTCCGCCTTCATGAGATTACCGTCATGCGGTATGGTGATACAATCATTGCGAGACGCTCTGCTCGGTCTAACACTACAATATCAGGCTTATTGGCTACAATAGTCCTGTCTGTAATGATAGACCGATCCCAGTACAACAATGCAAGACCATTTTCGAGAACCGGGTCGGGCACATATTTGTAGTACAATACCTCTGAACCGATGAGTTTATAATTAAGGGCTAGTTGCTGATGGACAATCCACCATGCTGATGGACCACTTGGTTATGTCTGTGCAAATACTGACTATTGGCAAGACTCGAACAACCGGACACAATATGCCTGAGAGATTCCACGGGCTGGTGACTCGCCCGACATATGTCAACCGTACCATCCCTCGGGATATACTTGCGGTAGTTGTTTGTCATGAGAACTTCATCCATAATTGCACAGACAAAACTTTCGGTTTCTCCGAAGAGATCATCAAGCGCAGCCAGGAAACGGATGCTTCAAAATCTATACTGACCCGAGCAAGGCCTTATAGAAGCGTCCATGTAGCTCCTTGCCTTTCCATACTTCTCTCCGGTCCTCAATACTAAGCACTGCAGGTTTGTGCCAGTTCTCTTTAGCCAGAGCAAGTGGGGTAAGTCCAGTGTCCACTGCAACCACATCTCGGACACCCACACTCATTTGCAGAAAATATTATCTGAGGTTGTACAGCTCGCGGTTATAGGGGGTCTTAAGACATAAAAATCCTCGACCCCCACATTTCCGCGGGATGTACAGCCTCATTACCGACGAGCGTGGATGATGCATCCGAGATGCAGTCAATAATGAACGGACGTTTCTGTCCAACAGTGTGATTCTGTAAGACTTCATTGTAAACTTCGAATCTGAATCCGCTGTGAGTTTCTTGATTGGCATTCTAAAAACTCGGTTGATAATTCGAATCTACACTAGCGCTACTCTTGCGAGCGTGTTTGCGAGTTGAACTTAATTGACCTCGAGATTTTGACAGTTAAAGTATGACGTAAAAAGTGGCATTCTATAAGGTAATTCCCCCGTCAGTTCGACGCCCACTTCGCACTCAAAATCAAGGTCATTTTGAACCTTATGCGAAGTGAGAGCGAATAGCGACTTGAAATGCGAGTTGTTGTTTGAATTTTACAGAATAGACGTGCAGGACGTCAAGTTCAATCTGAGTCCATCTGAGTATGCCGAAGGAATACATAAGGACTGGCATGGCCCACCCGTTGCAGGCCCGCACCTTGTTGCTACCTGATAAAAGACTATTAAGTACATTTTTCAGGCGGCCAAAGAAACGAGCCTGCAACGTCTGTTTCATGTCAGTGTCCGAAATATTCAAAGACTGCGACATACCCAGGTATTTACAGGTCTTGGTTAGGGAGAGGTATCTAAGTTGTATGGAATCTGAGAGTTGGATCCTTGCAGATTCCATAATCCTGCCTCTCTTCACATGCATGACCGCACATTTATCCACACCAAATTCCCGCCTGATAGAATTACTTTAGGTTTCGGTTACCTTCAGTAACGCAGTCAGTTAGAGATTGTTGGGGGCAAATAATTGCAGGTCATCCATGAAAAGGAGGTGATATGTAACATGACCTCCTTTCCTTAACCGATAGCCTAGCCCTGAAGCCTCTAACAAGGTACTAAGGGGGTTCAGGGCGAGGCAAAACCACAAAGGACTCAGGCTATCGCCCTGGAATATACCTCGCTCACTCCTTATTGGAGCACCGTGACCCAAAGTCGATCGACACCCTGGATAGCGTAATACGGTCCTCCATTGCCCCATCCACGCCATTAAGAAGGTGCATAGAGTTGTATCAACTTTGTACAATTCCAGCACCCTCGAAAGCCACACATGAGGAACGGAATCGTACGCCTTTTTGTAATCTATCCAGCATGTCGATAGATTCTTTCGGTTACGGCGCACTTGTTGGTTAATGGCCATGTCAATCAGTAGGAGCTCTTTAGTACCACGAGCCCTACTCTTACATCCATTTTGAGAAACCGATAAAATTGAATGATCAAATATATATTTGGATAATTTCGTTCTCAAAATGGATGAAAGGATTGAAATTAAACTACAGTTTACGGATTTTATCGCGTTATATTGGTTTCACTAGTTATTACATTTAAACCGAATGATCTAGAAACTACATTTTTATTGAAATGAAATGAAATATTATTTATTTGCTAGAATATGGTCCTATACAAGTTGTTGGGTTTTGTTCGTAGTACAACATATTCTACCACCTGACGGGAGTTAAATATCGGTGGACGAGATTACTATTAAAAAATAGATTTATTATTTAAAATACAAGTTTATTCTTAGAAAGGTTCTACAAGACTGATTAAATTAACATTATAATTAAATATGAAACTTATAGCTAAATATGCAGTTTTGATGACACGCGCCATGCTCGTTCGATGCGTGGTCAGCAATCGTGGAGTTGACGCATGTCCTCCGATTGCTTAACTCCTCCCTCCCTTAGTTGGAAGCGCGTCCCTCAGCTTCCCGTAGCGTCCTCGCTACGACTAACATCTGGCGTGTTCTTCAGTTGCCTCCATTTCTAGATTTTCCAGGCGATGATACCCACCAGGATGAGGTATAAGCCAATTGTTGTCCAACTTGGAGTAGCCATCAAAAGTTGCCAATCTATATTGTTGTCATCTTGGATATCATCTGCACGGTCCATCAACTCATGGATGCTGTCTAATGCGATGTCTTCGAGCTGCAGTTTATAATGAATGTTGTCTTCCGGGGCGGCTCTTGTGCTTGGTAGCGGGATGACTTCGTCTATTGTGACGGTGTTGGTGTTTGTCTTCAGGGTTTTGTTCAAGATCTCCAATTGACAGTCGCTAGTTATACTGGCTATGTGGATACCAGATATTCTTTTGTACTCTGTTCTCAATCCGCAGCGGCTTCTCAGGATTTGTTCTTGGTTGAGTATTATAAGCCATTTGTTGTCTTAAAGCTTCTGAATCTTGCTCTGTTTGAGATTCATTCGTGCTCGTGTACAGTTAGCTGCCTGGTGTTTGATGAGTGATATTATGCAGTCTTCAGATGAATCCATGGGTAGAGTGTTGAGGGATTCACAGAGGTGTGTTTCTTGCGTGAGGGCTTAGCAGTTTCCTTCGAGGTACGAGTACTCCTCGATTCCCAGTGCTAGGTATTTGGACTTGGGGATTATAGTTAGGTTTCGAGTATCGGGAATGGAGTATATATGAAGGAGGTCGAATGGGTTCGGGTCAACAGAAGGTATTTCTAGGATAAATGTTAAAGTGTGTTCTGTACTGTAAGCTTTAACGTTAATTGACTTTTCTAGACTGTGTATATTTCTAATACTTATTTTATCTACGGGTCTAAATTGATTGACTTTTTGAATTTCTAATAACTCATTTAATAAACTGTGCGGGGCTATTATACTAGGATGCATCACACCCAGTTGAGCGAATGTCATTGCGTCTTCTAAAACTACGAGCTTATCTAAAAGAATCTGTAAACTAAAATCTATTTGAATATATAAATCTAAGAAATGCATGCGATTTACAGTTAAGTTATATCTAGTAGTAGTATTCTTCAATAGGTCAGTTAACTTGTTTTGGTTGTCACTTTGTTTATCTGTTTACTAAGTTCATCTATTGTGTTTCTAGCTAAAAATAGAGTTTGATTTTCAGAATTTTGAACTTTACTAACTGAATTGCGTATGAAAGATATTTCCTTTTCTAGCCTAATAGCGTCTTCGTAGTCTAGATTGCCAGTTATAGCCTTAATAATTGGATCCTAACCCATTAATTATACCACGTCTAATTCTAATACGAGGGACAATAAACAAAATTTTCTTACCTATTAAGTTTACACTTAGTTCTATCTGATCCTTATAAGTCCTATATGTATCCTCAGTACCTAAGATACTGGCTTCCGCTGTTTTTTGTATTAGCATACAAGGCTAACAGTTTTATAGAAACTTCGTGTAAATGGGAAACATTATAGACACAAGCCAAGCTAAAAGTATCGACCTGTTTAAGAACTTGTCCTTGTTTCAGCAAAAGTATTCCGTTTTCATTGTTGACTGGAGTTAGGGTCAAGTTGGCGGTTGCGTAGAGCACGCAGGCTCCTGCGATGAGGATCCTGGAACAAGGTGAGGTCGTCGTAGAAGTTTGTAATGTACTCTAATTGACTTAGAGTTTGGATGGCTGCCTATAATCTCTGCTACGTTGTTAGGGTGAAGATGTATAATTTTGTACGGACCTTTGAAGACTTGCTTTGTCTTGTCGTTCCGAGCTGTTTTGGCCACCTGTTTGTAAACTGTCTCACCTACCTTAAATGTTATTTCTTCGGCTGCCTTATTTCGTTTTTCTATACCTTGTTCCTTATTCTTCGACATGTGTGCTGCCAAACACTCCTGCACAGCTTCGGCGTTCATGCGGTGCTTAAGAACATAGTCCTGATAAAATTCCTTAGGGTAAAATAACTCTAAAGGATTTCTCGAAGCTGTATGGCCGAATAAGAGTTCTTGGGGTGTGTAGCCTGTTGTAGAGTGTATGGAGTTATTATAAGCAATGATAGCGTATTTCATAATTAACTGGATAAGGTCTTCTTTATTTGTCATTTTCTGTATTCGCACTATCTCGCCTATGGTTGAGTGAAAGCGTTCTATGGGAGAGTTGGAATTCGGATTATAAGGTGTTGTAAAATGGATGTTGATGTCATGTGAAGCGCAAAAGTCTTTTATAACGACGTTATCGAACTTACTGTCAGAGTCAGTTGTTGTTTTTAAGGGTAGACCTATAACTGAGAACACTTGTAGTAATGCCTCGGCTATGTGTATACTGCTTGATGCGTTTAAAGGAATGGCCTGAGCAAATTTTGAAAAGTTGTCGATTATAGTTAGAAATGTAGATCCGCCTGTAGAATAGAGATCCATAAATAAGTGTTCAAGAGGCTTAGTAGGGGTTGGTGTTAGGGATAGCGAGGGTTTGAGTGGATTCCTCTCGTATTTTGTCTTTAAGCAGATGTCACACTGGTTTATGTATCTTTGGACTGAGAGAAGCATGTTAGGCCAATGGTAGTTCCTAAGTCTCTTGAATACCACGGTGCATTGTTTTGCCTTCGTGATATTTCTTGATTAATTCCTGTTGTTCTGTTTTGTTTTCTACTAGGGTAACGCGAGTACTGCATCTTACGAGTTTTGGACCTCTGTCACTAAAGATAGTGGTATACACTCTAGAGAAAGCTGAATATAAATGTTCGTCATAAAAGTAGCAGTGAAATATTCGGTCCGCTATGGTGTGTTCTTTCAAGAATTTGATAATCTCAGCCTCCGTATTGTTAACAGGGATAAAGACATCTTTGATAGTGGTTCGAGAACTAGTTGATCTATTTTCTACTCTGTAAGTGGAACCTGGTGTCGATCTAATATGGAATTGTTTAAGTTGTCGGCCTTTATTGTCGTTGTCTGGTTGTGTGTGGTTTGTTGAGATAAGTTGGTCAGGGTTAGTGGTCGCTTGACTAATTTGGTCTGTGTCAGTTTTATCAGTGTGTGACTGTAAGTCGCTATCGATCTCCATGTCTTGTTGATTGTGGTCTGTATTGTTTCTATTGTCATTATTATTATTCGTCGGGGCCCTATCTTCCGCTTCTGCTTGTCTACGTGCGTTGTCAAAAATTCTATTTATAATTTCGTCATCGTCGTTATCATCTAAGTTAACCGCTAGAGAGTCTATACTGTTATGGAAAATTTTAACCCTGGATAGCGCATCCGCATTAGTATTTTGTTTACCCTTTTTGTATACTACTTTGTAGTCATACTCTACTAATTTCAATCGCCATCGAGTTAATTTGGAATTTGGATCCTTCAAAGACATTAACCACATGAGTGGTCTATGGTCTGTATATATAATAAATTTTCGACCATATAAATAAGGCCTAAAATATTTAATAGCCCATACTATGGCTAATAACTCCTTCTCTATGGTGGAGTAACGCGACTCGGTATCAGATAACGTTCTCGAAGCGTAGGCAACCGGTTTGTCTGAGTCTACATTACCTTGTGATAAAACTGCGCCTAATGCAACGTCTGAAGCGTCAGTTGTCAAAATAAAAGTTTGATCAAAGTCCGGATATTGCAAAATCGGAGATTTTGTTAAAATTTGTTTACATGTATTTACTGCTTCAAGAAATTCGTTTGTATGAACAACCTTAGCATTCTTCTTAAGACAAGATGTTAAAGGTTTAGTTAATTGTGCGAAGTCTTTAATAAATTTGCGGTAGTAGCCTACCAAACCTAAAAATGATTTTATGTCCTTTTGACGACGCGGTAAAGGGAAATTTAAAACGGCTTTAATTTTGTCCTTATTAGGTTTAAGGCCTTGATCAGTTAGTTCATGACCCAGGAAGTTAACCTGCTTCTGAAGAAATTCGGATTTATCCAATTGAATTTTGAGATTATGTATTTTAAATCTGTCAAAGACCCTTTTAAGTTTCTCTAGATGATCTTGTAGTGACGTAGACACTATGATGACGTCATCTAAATATGTAAATACATTGTCTAAGCCTCTTAGGATATGATCCATTGGTCGTTGAAAAGTACTCGGTGCGTTTTTAAGTCCAAAAGGCATTCTTAAAAACTCATAATGTCCTCTTTCTGTGGTGAATGCAGTTTTCTCGATATCGTTAGGGTGCATCTCTAGTTGATGGTAGCCACTAGCGAGATCAAGGGTGGTAAAATATTGCGCGCGTCCAAGTCTGTCCAATATGTCATGAATGTTAGGGAGTGGGTACTTGTCTTCAATTATACGATCATTAAGTCGTCTATAGTCAATCACAAGTCGCCATTTAACTTTACCTGATGCATCTGGTTTTTTAGGGACTATATGAACGGGGCATGACCACGGGGAAATGCTTTCTCTAATAATGCCTTGTTTTAAAAGATTGTCAACTTGATTCTGTATTTCTTTGCGTTGTTGAGGGGCTTGTCTGTAGCTTCTAACGAAAATTGGTGTGTCGTCTGTCAGTCTAAGTTCATGTTTTACTGTATGAGTGAAGGATAATGGAATATTGTCAGAGTGAAAGATATCTCTATAATTAAATCACAACTTTGTAATTTCACGCTTTTCTTCCTCGTTCATATGGTCTGTTCGTATTTTATTAAGATTTTTACGAAGCTCGTTATCTATCTCAGTACTGTCTTGTATGTCTAATTTATTTAGTTTAGAAGTCTGAATGTCTAATCGTAGGTCTTGGGATAGTGGTTCAAGTAAAACAGGTCTATTATTCATTACTATTTTCTTCTCATCTGTAGAGTTAATTACCGATGTCTTAAACGATCCATTTTTAACTGTAACTATGGCCGCAGGTGACTTAAGTCCCTGTGTCCAGCAAAAGTCATTGGATATGTACTGTCCGTCCGTATAATTAGTCTTTACTACAATAAGCTTTTCGCATCTTGGTTCAATTCAAATTTTTTTTACCGGATAATCTAAGTAAATTGGTATCTGAAAATTGGAAGAATTTAATACTCTATTTTCTAAATCTATACTGCATCCTAATTCTTGTAACAAGTCCATACCTATAAGTCCTTTGTACTTTGGGTCAAAATCAAATATGAGAAACTTGTGAAATTTGTCCGTATCAAATGGTGGGGGTAAGGGTAAAACTGCTACGTGTTGATGTTTGGTAATACCATGCGCGGTACGAACTTGGAAGGGCTCGTATTCGACACATTGTTCAAACATGGTGTTCTGTATAACGCTAGGTGATATTAAAGAGTTAGTAGCGTCGGTATCCAATAGAAACTTACCATTAAATTCAGGTAACTCAATGTACGGCAGACGGTCCTTACCTTGACTATTTAGTTGTACTGTGTTTATCAGCTGTGTTCTTCCTGTTCCCCCTCCTCGCAAAAATCCTGAGGGTATGATTCATCAACAGATAAATCCTGGAACGTCTCACAGAGATCGGCATACTGTGGGTTATCGTACTCACTTTGATCGTAGCAGGGGTCGTAGTTCTCCTGATACTGTTCTTGTTCGTTGGATGTATAGAAAAGTTCTCCAAATTGCGGCTTTTGCGGCTTGTTAACAGATCTCATTGTAACGTCTGATACCTTTTGTGGTGGGTTCACTTGCTGGTGTGGCACGTTCGGCTGTTGTCTAAAGTTCGACGAGTTCCTAAAGGTGCCGGACCCGCTTGGTCTAACATTACCTTGTGTTTTATTCTTCCATGGGAGCGTGGATTGTGCCCATTGCTGTTTCTGTTCAGGGGCCCAGTTGCTACGTTGTTGCGGCTGAAAGTTCGGGTGTACAAACCTTTGTTGAGGTGGTGCGGCATTGAACCCAAATGGTTGGGGTGTAGACAAACTAAATTTTGGTGTATCTTTTGGTTTGGCTTGCATAAAAGGTGTATTAAAATTATTGCTAAATTTATGGTGTGCTAGGCGTGCTTCCTCCTGCCTAGCGTTAGTTATGGCTATTTCTAGCGTCTCTGGATTCGAGATACGTACGCCTACTGATATATGGAACTCTAAATTGTTAACATATTGGTCTATAACCATCTTTTCGTAATACGACTTGTCATTATGCTTACCCACTGACTGTAGTGTGTCTAAAATATCCCTAAGACGTTTACCAAACGCTTCGGAATCTTCGTTTTTATTACGGCGAATACGAGTGAGTTCCTGCATCACTTGTATTTCATTGCGCGGTTCGCCTAATCTACGTATCAACGCGGTCTTAATGGCCTGCCACGAGTCTAGTGACTCCTCATAAGCTATAGCGTCGATCGCGGTGCCGCTCAACCTGCTTTTAATTAAACAAATAAGTGCTGGATTCGCTCTAGCTGTTGGTTCCAATAATAACATAATATTTTCCACCTCCCTAATGAAAAAGTTCAATGTTTTCGGGTTACCATCATATTTGGGCATGAGGTCCCTAATAAACTTTAAGTTAGTCATATCTGTGCTACACATTGCCATTGTTATGAATAAAAAAAATTATACAACAAATTAAATACTAAAATGTGCTACCTACAACACTGCCTACCGTATTGTATAAATACAGGCGTAATGATATTCAATTACAATAATTAATATCTAATTTTAATCGTTCGCTCAGCGTATTTGCTTACCGCGCGAATCTATTGTTATTAAATACAGCCTAAGTGCACGAAATAAAACAAAATAAGTCTATCGCGATTATAGCATACAGACAAAACACATGGAATAGCAAGTATAAATGCAAGTAATATACGACAGGAAATATTGCACAGGATACTGGGTAACAAATCGTACTTACCCCAGGAACCTCTGCATTTCTTGCCGGGCCTTGTAGAACAGCAGGACTCCCAATGTTCCGGAACTCCCGCAGGCTGCCACCGACGTAGGTTCTTCTTATAAGGGGTCGCGAAGATGACGATAGATACCGTCCACTCTATTCGGAGAGATTTATTCGATATGCGAGTGTCGCGATCCTACCGACTGCGCCAGTTAAATATCGGTGGACGAGATTACTATTAAAAAATAGATTTATTATTTAAAATACAAGTTTATTCTTAGAAAGTTTCTACAAGACTGATGAAATTACCATTATAATTAAATATGAAACTTATAGCTAAATATGCAGTTTTGATGACACGCGCCATGCTCGTTCGATGCGTGGTCAGCAATCGTGGAGTTGACGCATGTTGCCCGATTGCTTAACTCGGGGCGTGCAAAAATTTACTTACAGCTAAATACAATTATTACTATTATTAACCAATTAATTATTCAATAAACAAAAAATAATATTAGATCTAAATTTACCATGCAAATTCTGACACTGGCATTACATAATAACATAACAATAATCGTATTATAATTTCAATAAATAACATTATTACAATTATGGAATTATCAATAACCTCATGTCAAATCGATAGTGTAATTCTATTAATATAATATACGAGTCAGAGATTTGTCATCAAAATATTCTTTTATAGAGTAATACCTTTTTTCTAATAATATATTAAACAATTTACGTTGGAATACCGTTGTAGGGAACTCAATGAGACCGTTAGGCAAATGGTTGTATACCCTTAAGGCCATGCAAAAGGCATTTCTCCTAAATAATTCAAGTCGCATCTGTGGTAACTGTAGTCTGTTTTTATGCCTGGTTCTACTACCCTCATTTTCTCCAAGCTTTCTAAAGAGTTCCGGGTGCTTTTTCACTAGCTTGCATATCTCAAAAATATATAAGCATGGTAAGGGTAATATATTATATTTTTTGAAAAGTGGTTTGCAACTATCGAGATATTGAGCACCGCTCATTGCTCTGATGCACATTTTTTGTGCTCGGAATAATATATTAACGTCCACAGAGTGATCCCATATCGGAGCATAGAGGACACATATGCGTGATATACGATTTTTGCAGTATGGAGGTCTACAATTTGTCTCATCCTTCTCAGTACATAAACGTATCTGTCAATTTTATTAGCTACTTTATCTATGTGGGGTTTCCAGTTGCAGTTTTGGTCGATAGTCATACCTAGAAATACACACTCTTTAACAATTTTTAAAGGTTCATTATTGAAATTAATTTTAAGGTTTACTGGCCGACGTTTCGAATTCCTTACAGGCTTCATGTTCACGGCAGACTGAGGTGATTTTTGTCTTAATTTCTTGAATGTAGAAGTTATCTCAAAGTACTCGAACATTTTTTCAACTATTGGTGTTACTATTTACGCAGAATGAGCTCACAGTGTCTTCAGGTCTTCTGGTGACTTAGTCCTGCTTGAGTTTCATTAGCCTTATGACAGGGTCCCAAGCTGGAGGAACATTCCAACCATCTTCCCTATTGAAATTAGGGTGTTTTTTAATTTCAATAGCCTCACGTATCATCCTTGGAAGAAAATAATCGGCCAGTAATAAAAATGTAGTTTCTAGATCATTCGGTTTAAATGTAAAAACTAGTGAAACCAATATAAGGCAATAAAACATTCGCGTAAATCCAAGAAAATACTATGGATGTAAGGAGTTTATATAAAGTTAGTAGGCAAGTATTTGGCCTATAATTATTGGGGTCTGTGGCACTACCAGACTTATAAAGCAGGTGAGTAACGCCGGATGTTAAAAAATCAGGCAGCGACCCTGATTCCAATGATGATTGAAGTTGAGATGCTAAGCAAGCATGCGACCTTCGGAGCCATTTAAGCCAAAAATTGTGCAGCCCGTCTGGTCCCGCTGAATTCCAATTTTGTAACGGATGGACTGCATTGGCTATGTCATCGATCGTAATATTTATAGGTTCCGTTGTTGGAATTCGTTCACATGCTCGCTTAACATCTCCAATCCAATCACCCTCCGCATGGCTGCCAAAAACTAACAGTGGCGTCATCATTCGGCTGACACTCATCACCATTACTGACCGAGGAATCAGGGTACTCCCATACCCTATACACCCGCTTTTTGTCTCTCTGGAATGTGCGATTCAGGCAATATCGATCCACTCTTTTTTTATATCGCCTTAAACGGTTTGCCCATGCATAAAGCTTTTGTTTTAGAAAGTCGATGCGCTCTGTAACTCGAGACAAATAATCTTGGGAACTGATACCAGTTCCTGCGAAGTGAATCCAAGGCACCCACTCGCGCCATATTTTTCTTATGCGTGGGCAACTGAGGCAAACGAGGCTGAATACTTGGATTCATGGATCGGTATTCCCCAATGGCACATTCCAAAGCGCTCCTTAACTGATCATGGTACTGGGTACTCACATGAGAAGTCTCGTCATCTATCTCTTCATAGGCGACATTAAACTGTTGTGCAATCACTGTCCCAGTTTGCGATGAAGAAGTGATGGGGAGACTTCTCTGCACGTCAGAGCGAAGTCTCTTAAGCACGGTATCATTCAACAGACGACACCGCTGGATGGCCAGCACCTGATCCGATAGCCGTTGTGTTGACACGTTGACAGCTGGCTCAAGGGCCTGAAACAAATGCAGCATTCGATCACGGTACGCACTGAGGTTTGTTCCTCCCTCTGTAGCCACAAAATATGCCCGCATGAAGTTGAAAACTTCTTCATTGAACTCGTCCATCTCATGTGGTGTACATCACTACCGGTAGCGGTGGCCCTGTTCAAGACCGGAAGGCGGCGAGAAGTACTCGTCGCTCGACGCCTCTGCGGTTGCTGACGACGCTGATGCGGCTGCCGGCGGCTGCGGGGCGGAATTAAGCGACGAGTCCGGGGGTGTTATGCGTGCTACTGCGGCTGCCCTGACTCTAGTTAACATTTATTATTATTATTAAATACCTACTGAAGAAAATTTGTTACAATATTATTCTATTTCATCATGATCTTCCTAACGTTATCCCAGTCGCATACAAGACTTTCACGCCTTGGAGCCCAGGGTTCGGTTACTCGTCTAACTAGATATGACAGCATATCAGCTTTGATATTGGTTTATTTTTCTTTATTTTATTTTTCTTTAAAAAAATGGCAACTCCCGCACTAGGAATAAATCCTGTATTGCGGGGGACTTTATAAGCTTACATCTAACGGACACAATGAACACCTAGCCTCGAAACAACAATTTATGGATCACACAAAGCGTTTTCCCGAGTGGGAAACGAACCCACGACACTCGGCGCAGTGTCAAGCGGCGGGCCGGGCGCTTTAACCGTGAAGTCTGTATTTACCCAGTTCAAACACGCGTCGAGGGCTAGCTTCATACATTCTTAACAGCAAATTTAGTTAATTTTCGCTTAGAGCCCGAGATTACCGTTGTTTTATTATGAGTTAATGTAACATTTAGGTTGCATAATCTTACAATTGTACAAAAGGTTAGAGTAGTAATGTTTTACTTGTAATGTTCTGAATTTACGTACAATGCGCCACGTATGTCAGCTTTGAACACGGCCTTAGCCACATACATCCCACAAAAAATATCGCTTAGCAACACACTTAGAAAAAGAAAATGAATTTTCAACGAAATTATTTTCAATTCCGGTAAATGTTGTAAGTACGGCCTCTTTTCTGCGCACGAATTTCTGAGGGAAAACGGATATTTATTACTGGCAACCTTCATAATAATAGGTATGCAACACAATAGAAGGCAGGCCGAACTTTCGCAATTGTGTGCCGGTATGTATTTTTCCGGGAATGTTTAATTTTCTACCTGGTAATAACTTCCTCATTCAATGGTACGGACTAAAGAATATTAAATAGGATTTTGCAACGATGCCGCGTGCATTACAGCGTGTTTAAATTTTGTATGTATTAACCTTTGTATGAACCTCTTTGAATATTTGTTATTGGAGAACCGCTAAGAAAAGCAAGGAGGTTTAGTAGTTTAAAATTCATTTTAGTGATTTATTAATTTTCTGTATATATAAAAATCTTGTTTTATTGACTGACAGACATACAAGGCACAGCCGAAATTACTTGGTGCAAGAAGCTGAATTATAAGATGTATATGACGATGTGTTGTTTGATTTTTGGCCGGTATCAACGCTTCACAGTTTGTTATACGTTCACACCAAAACAAATTAACAAAACTGACTAAATTATTTTGGATTACTGAACACGACATGAGTGACATTTTCTAGGCACTTGTTGTCCGCCCGGAGTCTCCAAGAGAAGTGAGAGTTGTGTTGCTCCGTTGAACGTCAACCGTCAACCCCTGTTCAACTATAGCGAACGTCACACTTCCGTTTCGTAGTCAGTTGACGTCCCGTACTCATGACCATTCCTATACGGCGATCCTACAGGACACATGTCCCTGTGTGTTAATCTGTAACAAAATTTTACACGCACAGTATCACATTGCTTGGTCACTCCTGACTTAACCCAGGCAAGGGTTGAATAAAAAAGTGTTAGGATTCCAATCAAATTTTTCTTTACAAAATTACCTCCTACATTACATTCCTAACCATTATAGGAGCTGGATTCAGAGCATCACTGACAATACAGTCAATTACTATAGACTCACGTTATAATCAAATCAAATAACTAAAGCTCTACATGTGATTCATAACCACTCAATAACCTCCAGTAACTAAACCAGGTACTCAACCAGGTACTCGGTTGCCACCATTCAGTAACCTCCAGTTACTAAACCAGGTACTCAACCAGTCACTCGGTTGCCACCCATTTATCTGCGCATCCTCACAAGGATCGCCAAGTCCCGACTTTATGGTTTCCTATGAAACCCATTTATATGCGCATCCTCATAAGGATCGCCAAGTCCCTCCTGGACTTTATGGTTTCCTACAAAACCCATTTATCTGCGCATCCTCACAAGGATCGCCAAGTCTCTCCTGGACTTTATGGTTGCCGACGAAACCACAACACCAGAGTTGTCTGCCTACCACGTACTCATGGTCAACTACCTTCACAGTTGGTTGATACCGATTTGTACTGATTTACGGCTACAAATCAACCTCTGATATTGAATTACACAGCCAATCAAACACCAGAGCTGTCTGACTACCGCGTACTCACGGACAACTGCCTTCACAGTTGGTTGATACCGATTTGTACTGATTTACGGCTACAAATCAACCTCTGACATTGAATCACACAACCAATCAACATGTAAGCTTAGTTTACTACTGTCTCGTCAGTATTAAGGTTCACACTTTGCTCTCTTTAAGATCGTCAGTTATGCTCTGATCCTCTGGCACAAAATGTCAGTATCAAAATCAATAATCAGGAAACTCAAAGTAAAACTGACATTTTACTATCGCGGTATCTCTCAAGATATTATTTCAAACCAAGTTAACCAAAACATTTAAGCTCTACATGTGATCATGGCTACGCATAGCCCAGTAACTTCCAGTTACTCTACTTTCTGCGAACCCCACATGGGAACGCCGACTCTCTCCAGGACTCTATGGTTTCCACTGAAACCTGACCTCCGCCAGAGCTGACTGCAATATCGCCTACTCATGAACTACTAAGTTACTAGATGCTGATTTCTACCGAGCTACGACTACACGTCAGCCTCTGGTACGGTCCGATCCGATCATCATGTAAACTTAAACACTTTCTTCAATATCAGAACTACTTTGTTCTACCTCAATTTCGTCAGTTTTACTGTGACTTTCAGGCATTTTTCGCAACCTGTCGTGTGCGTACTTATAGGTACGCTTAGAATAAAGGGCTTTGAGATTATAACGATCACCGTCAAGAACTTCTGTGACCTCAAATGGGCCCTTATACTTAAAGTCTAACTTCGTTAGATAACGTTCCTCGTTCATAATGAACACAAAGTAACCTACTGAAAATTTACTAAGCCTTGCCTTTGTCTTATCATACCTACGTTTCTGATATGATGCTGCACTCTCAATATTACGTAACGCATCATCTCTCACGGTATTTAGTTCAACCTTAGGTTCTACATCAACTGCCATCAATGATAGACTGGGCTGGCCGTGCACACACCTTACCTATTAACAACTCTAGGGGACTAGCTTTCGTCATTCGGTTAACCATACAGTTAATCGCGAGTTGGACTTCGGCTAATGAATCCAGCCAAGAACGCTCTTGTCATGCAACACAGAAACCAGAGGTATCTAACAATTTTAGTGAACAAATATCAAAGCAGAGCTACTTGAGCAGCAGGGTATCCATGATTGCGATCAACAACCACACCTTAATGCACTTCGTTTTAGGAATGAAAGAAAATTATCGCACAGCACTCATTCTAGTCATTTGGCTATTCCTGAACCAAGTCGGTGGGGAATAAAGTTACTGTGATCAAAATCATTACAGGTTTTAATGAAAATCACAACTAACTCTTTCTCTCGAAGCTGACATGTTGAACAACACGCATACTCGTTAAAATAATAGGAAACTCATTAAAATATTGCATTGCTCATACTCTGACATCCATCGGGTCTTCAACGCTATGCAACCTCCATCCAACCCGGTTACACAACACCACCCGGATAATCATTTCGAGCGTTTAACAAAGTAATCTTAAACTAGCTTTGTTCAACATGTTGCTTTGGCTTTGCTTATCACATAGCAGACTATAAGAAAATCTTACTAGGCTGATACTCTAGATGTTAAGTTTACTACCAAGTATCCAACCAGTCTTATCAGCGTTATAATTTTGTCCTTGATAGTCTAAATATGAAGCTTATCCTAACCTAATCAGCAGCGATAAAGCAACGGACCTTTCGCGTTCAAGACGATGGACAACGTTTGTGATACTATGATAAATTCACCAATGACTCTCTTGTTTGCGCACCAAAGGAGACTATGACTAACACAAAAGCTTCAGGGTAAACTAGGCTAACCAGAAAGGCACTTTGGCGGTCCAACTAACGGCAATGCATGGCTAAACATGCAGCCGCATAAACGGCTTATCCAGTCTACACCAACGGAAACGTGGGTACCACAAAATTAACACAACAACGACTAACAAAGTACCCATTTAATGAGAATAAGGTTAAGCATACAATCATCACTAACGACCACTAACCTAGTTCTACCTACAATGAAAATCAAAATCTGTGAAACTGATTATCGTAACGCACTACGATGATAACTCAATAATTTTCTTCTACGTCTAATAATCGAGTTTAACAGCTTCTACTAGGAAGCACTATTACTCCTAAACGTCCTAAGCAAAACATGGAATTGGCCAGAGAACTCGGGGCACTTGATAAAAATTCCCAGCGTATCACATGAATTTTAAAAACACACAGTAGGTTATTTTCACGCGTAAAATCTTAAAATTGAATTTAATTTTACTAGTGGTGCCATCTAATAATCATGAGTAAGAAATATTTTAATGTGCCATGTTAAAAATTTATGCACACAAAAAAGCAGGTGTAATTGCAACACCGAGATCGTCTGTACAACTCAGAATTACAACGAGTAACAGTGTCACTTTTAACTTAGGCTGCGATCACGTTTAAACGAAAACCGTTACGTATTATCAACACCACAAGTCGGTAAAATAATGGCGCTAGTAATATGTTTCGACTATGGTCAGGTTACACTAACCAACCAACCGCACTCGTCTAAACACACTGTAGTTCACACGTCTATTTAAGAAATAAAAGCTGCTAGCACACAAAATCAGCACAGTCAGAAGCAAGAGCTCCGCACAGTCTTATACTATGAACTTAGTATGTACGATTCGATTAGTTTACCAATTTTAGCGCCGCTGCCCTGCGAAGGACAGTCTAGACCGGAGTTATTGTTCTAGATTTAGCAGAAAACCAACCGAAGCTGGGTGTTGGCTCTAAAACCAATATTGCAACTGGACTAGAACAATAACTAGCACGTTTCACTCAAACGCACTTGCTTGGAATAATGCAAGTCAGCCTGTACGCTCACTCTCGTTACTATTACAGGCCATAAAGTAAGACCGAGACAAGATAATCTATTTGCAAGCAAGCAAAATATGATCACAAGGTTCATGAGTGCGAGCCACCCTCACGTGAAGAAATAAAAATAATCGCTTTTTTTTTAACCGGCGTATCAAACTCAAAACCTCCGTTCGATATCTACGCTATAGCTAGGTCACAGTGGTAGTCAGTACGCTTACAGCAAAGGTCGCAATTAAATCGTTCAGTAGGTACTACCCACATTTTTTTGTCTTTTTCTTCTTTAAGCTATTAAAAAGAAGATTATTCATGAGATCATGCCATTGAAAATACGACACCGTAAAAGTCAAATGGTTGCACAACTCAGTGTCTCGTGTAGGAATCGAACCCACAGCACTCGGTACTATGTGATGGCGATATCACCAAAACAATTATTACATTTCCAAGGTTAAACGCGTAATGTTTTTCCGTCACTAAATAAAATTGGCAGTACCAATAAGAAAAACAGACAAATTACGCTCACCACGGTTGCAGTTGAAAGCTCAGCTGATTCACCCACGTAGCAGTGTTAGCCTTCGCTGGCGCCTTGTGGTCGCGCTGGTCCATTATGCCACTTCTGATGACGACGGGTTGCTTGATTTTTGGCCGGTATCAATGCTTCACAGTTTGTTATAAGTTCACACCAAATCAAATTAACAAAACTGACTATAATTATTTTGGATTACTGAACACGAAACACGTGACAGTTTCTAGGCACTTGTTGTCCGCCCGGAGTCTCCAAGAGAAGTGAGAGTTGTGTTGCTCCGTTGAACGTCAACCGTAACCCTCTCTTCTCTACCTCTTCCCATACTCATGACCATTTCGATACGGCCATCCTACAGGACATACATCCCTGTGTGTTAATCTTTCTTTTACTTTTGACCATTCCGATATATATTTCTATAGAATATAGGGGAGCACTAAGAAAGGACGCGGGCGTAGCCATGGGCGAAGTCTAGTAGTAAATATTATGTGAGTATATCTACGTCATTTTGCATATATACTCCCATTACCCATTACAAAACTAAATCCGTATGTCCTAATTAGGTATGAGGTGTGAGGAGCATGTGTGTACCTACTCTGTAAGTCACTGGCGTGCACATTCATCACATACAAAACAGCGAATGCAGAACATGTAGTAGAGATCACGTGTGTTACTCAAATTATACAGAACTAGATTTCGTCCGTTGCTCCGCTCACGTGAAAGTCGGATATCACAGTTAAAAGTAGACTATGTCACTCTCCAGTCTCCTATCTCTACACACACGAATCACAATCGCTCCGTTGCGAGGTGAAAGAAGGACAAACTAACAAACACACATATTATAAGCCACCAGCTTTATCTATCAGTCAAACAGATGGTTGACGCCGTGGCCTCGGCTGCAGGTGTTAAACAATCCCCCAAGGACGAGACTTCAGCGCTGGCTAACGCTAGTACCGGTCCCGTCCTTACAATTGTCAGCCCGTTTGAGATCAAGCGGGAAGACTCCTCCTTCGCAGGCTGGCAAGTGGTAAGTCACCACACGGGCAATGGTAAGGACAAGACCACCAATCCTGTCCAACGCCCGCCCACCTCACAAACGAGTGGCCCCGCTGCTACCAGCTCAGCGAAAAAGAAGACGGCAAATAAAAGCAAGAGACAGCGCATGGCAATAAGGCAGAAGACTGCACAAACCGCTGCCGCTGCCGGTGCTGCCTCTACAAAAACAGCGGAACAGGCCGCTGTTGCAGGTCCCAGTAATCCAACCAGCGCGCAGCCCACGCTCAGTAGTGAGGGGTGCATGAAGGCTGGAGGCAGTACGGGGAAGCCGCCTGCCGCCAAGCGGCGGGCTGGTCACCCTGGACGGCATCCAGCCCCAGCACCACCGGGAAATACGGCAGGTAAAACTGCCCAAAACAAGGAAAGAGGTGAGGCCAAACGTGCTCTCAACGTGATCAGCTCGCCCCGAAGGGAGCACAAGAAGCCCCGCCTCGACCCCTCCAGGATACAAGGTAAGTCCTTCGCACAGGCCTCCAAGGCGTCCCTGGGCGTTGCAGTAACATGCAAACGCACAGGGAACTTGCCGAAGGAGTTCGTGGACCAGGTACTCACGGAGATTCAAAGGAAGATCCTGAGTGACGTCTGGTCGACCAAAACCCCCAAACGCCCCGCTCCAGCGTTCACCGGGAAACCCATGTACGCGGACGGGGTCCTCAAACTCTGGTGCGAAGACGAGGCAACCCGTACCTGGCTGACGGAGACTGTCACTCTCCTGGTCCCACCACTGGGCTTCGGACTGGAGGTCAGGGGCCAGGAAGAGGCCCAGAAGAGAGTGCGGTGCGGCGTTGTCGTCCGCAACGAACAGGGAGTCTGGGACGACGTGCGTGACGTGGGTCGAGCTCTGGAGTTCCAGAACACCTGGTTGGCGGTCGACAAATGGTCGCTGCTGCACTCGGAAAGACAGTCGGGTGGGTGGTTCCTGGTCGTGGGCGTCCCGGAGGAACAAGTCCCGGTCCTGGTGTAGAACGAGCGCCGCCTCGCATTGTACCCGGGTGCAGTCTACGTCCGGTTCCGGGACTCCACAGGCAAGTATGTCGACCATCCTCCGGGATGCAACAACTCCACACAGCAAGTATTAAACACCCAGTCAGGGTGCATCGCGGAACCCGGCCCGTCAGAGCCGGCCGCGTCTGGCTCGAGGGCGTGCCCATCAGCCGAGTGTAACTTGGAAGATGAGAGCCTGCTTCTGAGTCCGGTGCGGCGGGACAACGTGGTGGAGGCTGGCGACATCCTGGCTGGCCTAACGCAGCTGAAGGTCGGGGAGGACGGGACATCATCCACAGATGAACTCTCTGCCTAGTGACGTCAGCTGCCTGCAAATCAACCTCCACTATAGCCAAACGGCGACTGCGAAACTGCGCAAATGGATGGAGATCCAACAATCAGTCATCGTGTTAATCCAGGAACCTCGGATAAGGGGTGGCCTCATCAGAGGCCTC
This sequence comes from Euclidia mi, assembly GCA_944739405.2. NCBI lineage: Eukaryota > Metazoa > Arthropoda > Insecta > Lepidoptera > Erebidae > Euclidia > Euclidia mi. The sequence continues at coordinate 7,896,836 of OX123190.2, read as the reverse complement.
TTCAGACTGGGAGGTAAGATTTACTCTTCAACTGACCACACACATCCAAGAACCTGCATACTTACAACTAAAAACGTCAGAGCCCAAGCTTTAACGGAGTTCTGTTCCAGAGACATCACAGCGATACAAATTGAAAAAATACAACAGCCAAGGAGTATAGCGGTCGTTTTCGCATCGGTCTACTTGCCCGAGGCCGAAGACCCGCCTCCATTCGACCAAACGCGTCTTGTTTACCAGTGCGAGAGAACCAATACGGAGGTCGTAATAGGAACGGACTCCAATGCTCACCAACAAATGTGGGGCATGGACTGCAACAACAACAGAGGTAAGTCACTGGTTGAATACTTATTCACCACTAATTTTACCCTATTAAACACAGGTACGGAGCCCACCTTCGTCACAAAACGTAGTCAGACAATTATCAACTTAACTCTCGCAACAGAAGGAACGGCTGAACGCATCAAGGGATGGCACGTCTCAAAAGAGGCATCATGCTCAGACCACAGATGGATCAGCTTCTTCATGAAAGTCGACAAGCCATTGGCGACCGAATACCGAACCAATTTGTGTTTGACAAGAAATACAAAATCCAACTGTACGAGGATCTACACGAAGGAGCAGTTAACCACAACGAGCTCACGATCTTCACAGACGGGTCTAAGATGGATACAGGTACGGGTTCAGGAGTATTCTCCGAGGACCTAAACATCAACATCGCAGCACCACTGGGAGCCTACAACATGATCTGGGTGAAGTAAGGGAACAATCCATTAGAATCCTCTCAGATAGTAAGGCTGTCCTCTCAGCCCTCAAAAGCCATACTATCACCTCGGCACTAACACTTGAATGCCAGCAGACACTAACGGAGGTAGGTAACCAAAACAAATTAACACTGCAATGGATCAAGGGCCACAGTGGCTCAAGAGGGAATGACGCAGCCGACGTACTTGCCAGAAGAGGGGCCACTTTAGAGGTGGTAGGACCCGAGCCCATATTATTCCCCTCCCTTCTGGTTTTTATAGCAACCTGGTAAGAAATAGAACCAGAACCCAAAACAACCAGTCCTGGATTGGTATTGAAACATGTAGGCAGGCCAAGGAGGCTCTTCCCGCAGCAGACGGTAAGATAGCCAAACAAGTCCTCCGGCTGTCCAAACAACAACTGCGGACAGACACGGCCGCCTACACAGGACACTGATTCTTTAATAAACACCTAGTTACTATAGGTATCACCGAAAGCCCGCTGTGCAGGGCCTGTATGGCAGCAGACGAGACGGCAGCCCACCTGCTCCTCGACTGCCCTAAGGTCGCACAGTACAGGCAGCAGTATCTGCCCAGATACAGCACCCTGAGGGAAGCAGTGGGCCACATCAAGAGTCTGCCAGCCTTCCTCAAAGAGCTGGGTTGGCTCGAATGACGACACCGTTCCCACCCGCACGCAAAATACACGCCAGGACGTGGAGTTGCGGAAACAGCCCGTGCCATCAAGTACCATCTATCTGTTCTGGCTACCGTCTCTTTTCGTATGTGTGTGGCCGACTTTAGTGTTTAAAGTCCGTCCCAAGGTCTCCAACTTGGCTTAGGGATACGTGTCCTGCAGACGAGAACCAGGACTGACTTCATTACGTTTCCTCTGAAGGACAGTAGCGCTCTGATATACCTAAATGCCACAAAGGTACCATAGCATCTCATAGAATACCAGGCAAATGGTTTTTTGAAGCATACTAATAATTGTGCCCATTTTTTGAGAGAACGGGATAAAACTGTGATAATTATGATTACTTTCGATCGCGATAATCAACATCCACGCGGGTGGAGTCGCGGGTATCAGCTGGTATATTATATAACGAATATTGTAACAGTTGCGTTGGTCATCCCGTGACCATGGCTGAAGTAATCCACTCCGAAACGTTGGACAAATAGAACGCAATTGAAATAATTTTCTGATTAATTAAGCAATTGAGACCTATCAGTATGTGTATGAATTTTTTAAAGTAACAATATTTTTTGAAAGCAGCCGATATCAAACGAATGAGGTAAACAAATTAATGCAATGCAAACTGTTTGAGGGCATTTTTAATTAGTTTTCGCTTACAACCTCATGTGAAACTAATTGGAAGTTTGTGAATACAGCTGTGTGTTTATAAGGCTCGCTGCATTGCTCATTCAACGAGATATTTCAAACAGTTTATATGCATTCGAATTGCTTTCTTTTTTTGAAACTTTTTACCAAGGAATATTAATTATACCTATCTATAATTGTTAGTATGTTTACCCGAAACAACTAAACATTTTCTTTCAATAAAAAATATTCCATAATGTTGTCTGCTAGAAATCGTAATTTGTAATGAGACCGGCCTTGTACCACAAGCGTGCGTGTTGTTTAGTATTTTTTATTGCATTAGGGTGCAACGAGTCATTTTGGAACAGTTTATAGGACGAGTAAATGACTTGGATTAAAACGTAGTTTTTGCTCTGTGCTGCATTTATACCAGTCACATCTATTTTGTAATGCACATGAAATAACTTGTTGTTTCAGTTATTTTGTTCGGAAAAGGAATTAATTTGAATCAAATTAGTTCACAGCCAGTAACTATTATCTTGAGATATTTCGATGGCTCCTACGTATACAAAATGCTCTTAATCACTTATTAAATAGTTATTTTGTTTATGATAAATATTTAAAGAACGTGTTATTATTGTATAGAAATTAGTGATGAGTACCAGGTCTCGAAGAATGATTAATTTGGTGACTGAGAAATATGAATCCAATAATGAAAATAACGAAAATACTTCCGAAGTTTGTGATAATGTTATATATTAGTTATTTGTTTATATAACTTGTAAAGTACGTATTTAGTTTGATCATTATTCTATTTTGAAAGTGCTACCGCGTATACTACCAGTATACGCGGTAGCACTTTCATTTTCTACCTGTAGATAGATCAGTATATGTTAAACAAGTACATATTTTTAGTAATATAAAAAAATCTGTTGGCAATAGATACGAGCTCTTTCTGTCGGATCATAACATGTGTCAAACGTTAACATTTCCTATAAAAAATCAAAAACCAACTTTTAAATATTGGTACATCAATACCAAGGACTATTGTGCTGATAATATTAGAAAGTTTAAAGCAGCTATAGGCAACTTGTCTTGGAGCGATATCTACGACGACATTGATCCCAATAGAGCCTTCAACAACTTCCATGATTTGTTAATCCTTTTTAGGGTTCCGTAGTCCACAAGGAACCCTTATAGTTTCGTCATGTCCGTCCGTCTGTCCGTCCGCAGCCTAGCTCAAAGACGCCTGGTGCTAGAAAGCTGATATTTGACATGAATATAGACATACAATATTGTAACAAAACTGTAGAATAAAATTTAGGAGAAACATTTTTTTAAGGGTATCTCCCCTACATATATAGTGGAGTTGATTTTTTTTTTGGTTGAGTACCCCATCATGTGGGGTATCATTGGATAGGTTTTAAAAAAATATTATTAGTTTGCTCAAATCATTTTTCGATCAAGTGATTGGTTTGTCAAATATCAAGCTTTGAAGTGAAAAAAATTGTTAGACTCAAGTGTCCCCCCCCTCTGCCGGCTAAACTATTAATTTGGAAGAGGTGAAAAAAATCACAAATGTAGTACATATAACGAATTTAAAAGGAAAACTATCACGGCTAAGTAGATATCACTAGTTTACGAGTAATCGTCGGTTAACTTATAAATACCGGGCGCGCTGGCTTAATCTTAAAGATATACGTACTTTGGTATGTAATGTACTACGGTACTACGTATGTATAGTAGTAGTATATCTTGTAAACCACATTTTATGTTTACAATACATAACTGGATACATACGTAGTATTTTTTCTAAACAAAACTTAGGTTCTTATAATAGTGTTATTAAAATTATTTTTTCAGCAAAATAAACAGTCGGATTTGTTGTACATTAATACCCTTTGCAGCAAGTCTTTATGGGCAACTACGGAACCCTACATTGCGCGTGGCCCGACATGCACTTGGCCGGTTTTTCATAAATTGTGTTTCCCAATTTAAAAAATAAAAATTCATGCTAATAGTACTTCCCCAAAATGGATAACAAAAGGTATAAACACATGATGTAATTATAAAAGGAGCCTGCTGAGATTATGCTATTAAAAACATAACAATGATTTTAAATCAAAATATAGGAATTACACTAAAATATAAAAAAAAATTATAACTCGTTCAAAAAAATCTACCAACTTCAAATATATTTATAATTCCACAAATAAGAGCAAAGCAACTTGGAATCTGATAAAAAATAAAGCTGATAATACAAGAACTTACAAACAGATTGATTGTATAGAGAGTGATGGGGCAATAATAACTGCACCTTTAGATTTCGCAAATAGTTTTAATAATAAATTTACTTCGGCCTCAGCCAATAATAATAATAGCGTAAACTTTCAAAATCAATGCTTTCCAAAACCAAAAAGAAACCTTAACAGTATTTTCTTAAATCCTTGCACACCAACAGAAATATATCGAACCATCAATTTCCTAAAAAATAGTAAATCAGTCGGTTATGACGAAATCCCAACTTCTATTCCAAAATTGTGTGCAGTATCTATATCACCTGTACTAAGTCACCCAATAAATTAATCCTTGATTAACGGTACTTTTCCTAAGAACTTGAAAACATCAGTGGTCAAACCAATCTACAAAAAAGACAGCCCACTCGATATCAATAATTACAGACCCATAACTCTTATACCCATACTGTCAAAGGTCTATGAAAAGGTGATGCATTGTCGTCTGACGCAGTTTCTGAATAAACATAAAATTATTAATGATGAGCAGAACGGTTTTCAAAAAGGAAAGTCCACCACTTTAGCAGCTTTCTCACTTGATAGGTCTATAACGGAAAATGTTGACAGGGGTCATCCAGTTACTGTTGTTTTTCTTGATATGAGTAAAGCTTTCGACCTGGTCAATTTTGAAATTCTACTGGACAAATGTGATCGCTACGGTATTCGAGGACCAGCTCTAGACTGGCTTCGGAGCTACCTGTATGATAGGACTCAATGTGTAGAAATATCTCGCATAAATGACAAACTACTCTTATCATCGCACAGGTCCCAATTTCGATTCAACAACTAAGGAGTGCCACAGGGCAGCATTCTGGGACCCCTACTGTTTCTACTTAAAATAAATAAATGTATATTGTTTGCTGATGACGTCTCGATAGTTATACCTAGCAATCCGAAATACGACCAGAAAGGCATGGTAGAAACAACATTAAAACATATATTTGACTGGCTCAGTGAAAACCACCTTAGAGTAAATTCAACAAAAACTCACTATGTTTTATTTAAAAATTATAAACAACAAACGCAAGTTTTAATATTAGTATCAAAGGTACCAATATAAACAGAGAATGCCATATAAAGTTTCTTGGTCTTACCTTAGACGAATCCTGTAACTGGAAACAGCACATAGATGTAGTATGTAAAAAGATAAATAGATTTGTATACGCTCTACGACAGCTTAGAATTATTATTGATGAAAAAACCGCGCTCACTGCTTATCACGGGCATGTCGGATCCATCCTACGGTATGGGCTTTTGTTGTGGGGTAATTCGACTGACATAGACAGAGTTTTCATAATACAGAAAAAATGTATACGAGCAATTTGTGGTGCAGGACCACTTGAATCATGTAGGCCACTTTTCAAGAGACTGGAACTGTTGACTTTGGTGTTCATGTACATTTTGGAAGTAGGAATGTTCGTCAGGAATCAGAGCCATTTATTTATCAGAGTAAGTGAACTAAGTAAATACGAGTGCAGGGATCCCACAAAACTGAAATACGTAACTTGTAAAAGCAGTTTTCACCAGAAGAATAGCCTGGTTATGACAATAAAAATGTATAATCACATCCCCAGAATTATCAGGGAACTCCCAATCTTACAGTTCAAAACTAAATTAAGACGATGGCTTTTAAAAAACTGCTTTTATACATTAAATGAATACTTCATTTGCAAATAATATAAATGCCCTTGCTCATGGATGTATAATTGTCTTTTGTGAATTGTATGTTTCTTAAGCCGTATACAGACTTTGCGAGGCATGCGCTGCGCACGGCGAACAGCGCATGCCTCGCAAGGTGTGTACCTTTATATTCGTGGCGAGAGATGTGCTACGCACGTGCGAGGGCAAGCCAACGAGTGTCGGCAAATGCTACAAGATTTAAGTGCCTCAGTGCGAGCATTACATTAGTTGTGGACGTAGCCGCGCATGCACGTTCGAGGTGTGCACCGCGTACAATATCCACGTACGCCTCGACTGCGAAAATGAAACTGCGTTTGTTCGGGCCAAACAGCGCGCAGCGCATGCTCGGGCCGATCCAACCCACACAGCAGCAGTCAAGATGGCCTTTGCATCGCGTGCGCGTATCCGCTGCTGCTTTTTTAATTATTAATTCAATTATTGAAAATAAAGGAAAGAAAAAAGTCGTCGTCTTTGGTGGGTTAAAAAGATCTTCCGCCTGCGTTATGAATGCGGAAATAAGCTGTAATAAAATTTCTTAGTTGTCCATAATGCGTGCGAACATCACAGCGACGCGGACACAACCGTCCAAACGCAACGCACTGCTCGCAATGAGCCGGCTGCCGCACTGCGCACACGCGCGGCTCGCACGCGCGCGTCTGTGCGTAGCACATGCCTCGCAACAAACATGAAGACAGACAAACGAGGCGTTTGCTTCGTACGCGATGTCTCGACCCGAGCATATGTTGGTATAGTTTTTCAACACGCACGCGCTCAAACAGAGGCATTCGTTGTGCGCCGTTCGTAGCACATGCCTCGCAAAGTCTGTATCCACCTTTATCCGCTTGACCGCTAGCGCCAATACGCCGAATTCACTCGACCGCTCACGTTCTAAACAAAATGTCGCGCCGCCGCTCGCCAGATGGGCGCGCTAACATAAACATTTATTGTTGATAAGTCGGTAACAAGAGTAAGTTGAAGTGATGTTTTTCTTCAACCTTATAAATGACTCGTTCAATTCGTATGAATTCTTTGTTGATATTTAGTTTCTAATTTATTATACTTAGCAGCAAATATTGACTATCGTTGAAAAAAACACTTTGTGTATTTTAAACAGGATTATTTTAAAAAGTAAATCGATGACATACATATTTTATGAGTTTTAACTGTAGAGGGATTCTATCTACACCGAATTAAATAAAAACAACATGTATCATAGTATAAAAATATTTAATTACACGCATACGATTAGCACGTAATCACGGAGCGCGCGAAACAAAGAGTGGCATTTGACATTATTTTTTCGTTCCGGTTTTACGATTTTAAGACTCGCTTCGTATTTTTAGCATGAAGAAATGTTCAGTGATTTGAATAGAACAGAGAAAAAGGATTTAAAACATTACGTAATAGAAAGAAACAGTAAATTCAGACCGAGTATAGCGCTGTAACCAAAAAGGGATAATAGTCACTTGTGCGCGGTCTACGGAATTTCGAAAAAGGGAGAATAGTCACTTGTGCGCGGTCAAGCGGTTATTAGTTTAAACATAAGTATGACAAAATGCATGATGTTTTATTGATAATAAATTGACTATATATCGTCTATAATAATTGTAAAACTTTATCGAAAATTTAAACTATTTTGATATTTGTATTACTTGCTATTTCAAATTTATCTTGACTTTTAATTTATTATTATGATGTAACAGGTGCATATTTTATAAAATCTTATTTAACATAATACGATCTTATTAATGTAATTTTGGCTATGATTTTATTTATAATGTAATTTAATATTCGTATGCCTACTGAAGGCGAGATGTGATGAACAAACTTCATTCTGTAACACCTTTATAACCATGTCTCTAAGCGAATAAATTTTCATTTTCAAGTTTTGCAAAGTATTAACTTGACTCATTCTACTGATTTATTTAAATGAATTTTAGGGTTATAAAATTGCATAAATCCATTGTTGTTTAATAACAATACATAACTCTTGACTATCCTCACAATGATATACTTACTAACTAATCCTCCATAATATAAAAATAAATAGCTGAATGTGTTGCTAAGCGCAAATCTCGAGCAGCTGAACCGATTCCAAAAATTATTTCACCATTGGAAAGCTAAATTATTGGAGAGTGTTCTAGGGTACTTATTGTTCCGGTATTCCCACGGGAACGGGAACCACGTGGGTAAAACCGCGGGGCACAGCTAGTAATGTTATAAATGCGAAAGTACCCACTTAACTCCTTTTATTTCTATTTATGTTTTTTATGCCTAATTTAACTAATTTCTATAAAAATTGGTATACAAATAGATAAGATCTTGTAGAAAGACAGAAGTTGGATAAATATATTTAATTATTACAAAATTATTGTTAGATCTGTAGGATGAGTTTTAAGTTTAGGTATTTTATGTGTAATAATAAATATTGCTTTTTTTCAGATTCTCCTCTACCTTCAGGTGCAAATTTTACCCAAGAAGAGTTATCGATATAAGACAACATTGATTTGGATGATACTGATATCTTGCTTCAGAATTTACCATCAAACAGCTCCATTTTTCCAAATGATATTCCCGAATTTTCACCAGCTCTTAATGATAAATACATCACTGAAAAATCTCCTAATAATACTCATTCTTTATCACCGTCAGTAATTGAAGATTCTCAAGCAAGTACACCTCATCAAGATATATTTTATGAAAAAAACAGCTACTACTCTTGAACTGAATATCATAGAAAAGCCTTGTACCAGCAACTATCCTGAACAAATATGTGAAGATACTCCAATGCCATCACCTTATGTTGATTTTTGTCCATCACCTTTTACCGCTGACACCCTTTTTTTGATAGCCCTGTATCTACGCCTGCAACCAACGTTTATGACACAGACTCACCAGTAACTACTCCTACTTGTCGGAACCACAAACGACATTCAGCAACTAAAAGAGACAAAGGCAGGTTAAGGGAACGTTTTGTGAATAACTGGAAGAATAACGTAAGAAAACGAAACGTCAATAGAGGCTTAGAATATGTTAGCAGAAATGGAAAGTTGCATAATAAAAAACTTCTAAAACCTCCATGTTCTTCAACGTGTAGAAAGAGATGTAATGAAAAAATATCGGAAGGGACTCGAGAAAAATTATTTAATATGTTTTGGAACATTGGAGATCATTCCAGGCAGTGGGACTTTTTGACAAAATATGCTACTAAATCCACTAAGAAGAGAATAACGACTGAAAAGGAGAATTCTAAAAGACTGAATACTATTATTTACACTTAAACGATTTATGAAGCGGATAACGATACTTTATTTACTTTTTATGGAGAGTGTATTTAAAAACATGGTCTTACACATAGAAATATTTCTTAAAATATTTCTGTGTGTAAAACCATGTTTTAAATACACTCTCCATAAGCTTTAATTTTCTATATACAGCATTAGAAAAACTAGAAAAAGGACAAGGATTTGTAGAGTGTACAAGTTAGGGCCTAACCTTCGATAGCTCTTAAGTATAGCCCTAAGCTTGCCCGTACCTAAACCTAGACTTATCCTAATTTAAGCCTACTGGTTCCTATATCTAGCCTAACCTACCTACGATAAACCTATCCCTATTTTAGCTCTAATCTAACGCCTATCCTACGTATTATGTAGTAAACCTAGGTGTCCTATGAACTATTCCTACAACCTATCTAATTCCTACAAAGGCGTCGTTGTTGTGGTCCCTAAACCCTAATGTCCCTATCCCCCTAGCCCTACTATATCGTATTTTATAAATACTTATATATAATAGTCCAGGATATCTGCCACCGGGAGACCTAAGGCGACAGACGGAATTGGGTAGGATTTAGGGGTGGTGGAAATGGTTTTCTCACTGCCGGTCGAGCAGACTCACAAGACCGATCAGGGTGACGGCTAAAGGTGTCTTGGCCGCAGTGAGAGGTTTGGGAAGGGTAATGAGTCAAAGTCAGGAGTGAACAAATGACTGATTTATTTCTTAAAATTATTGTCTTATATACTAAACTTATTCTATATACACATACACACGTATTTAGTTGTGTGCCGTCGGTGTATGGCGCCGATGCAGCATCTTTGAGCCGACCGCCGTACGTGATCAATTAGATGATCTTAAAATATCACGCATCTTCCTCGGTGATAAGTTGGATGTGTGTTGGAATGCCAAGAATGTCATGTTCATGTTTGAACATTCTGGCGTCTCTCCGGGATAGGCTTCAGGAAGGTCATGTTCCGGCGTGAACATTCTAGCGTCTCTCCGGGGCAGGCTCTAGAAAGTTCTTATGTTCAGGCGTGAACATTCTGGCGGGTGTCTGGCGTAGGCTTCAGCTCAACTTCATCTGCATCGGTAGTTGGTTGTTCACTGGTGAGTTGTTTTCTTGACGGCTTCGGTTGGCTGGCTGTAGGCCACGTGCGATGCAACCCTGGCAGCGACAGTTGACCTCGTTGCATGCTGTAGAGTCTTAAGGCGATCGTTGCGGGGGAAATGTTAAGAACTTAATCGGTAGGTACATATGTATTCAAAAAAAAACCAAAATATATATATATTTAGTCAACACGCAATTGTAATCATTTTTTGTTATACAATTGCATGTTCTTCACCCCTCCAGAAATTATATTCCTTCCCTTATCTAACAGTAGTATTAGTTGTAGTAGTAGCAATTGTAAAAGTAGTTTCTCTCAACTTGGCTACCGTCGCAGTAACCAAGTCCTCCTATTCCTTTGTTGTAGTAGTAGTTTCCCTCAACTTGGTACCATCGCAGTAACCAAGTCCTCCTATTCCCTTGTTGTAGCAATAGTTTCCCTCAACTTGGTACCGTCGCAGTATCCAAGTCCTCCTATTCCCTTGTTGTAGTAGTAGTTTCCCTCAACTTGGTACCGTCGCAGTATCCAAGTCCTCCTATTCCCTTGTTGTAGTAGTAGTTTCCCTCAACTTGGTACCGTCGCAGTATCCAAGTCCACCTATTCCCTTGTTGTAGTAGTAGTTTCCCTCAACTTAGTACCGTCGCAGTATCCAAGTCCTCCTATTCCCTTGTTGTAGTAGTAGTTTTCCTTAACTTGGTACCATCGCAGTATCCAAGTCCACCTATTCCCTTGTAGTAGTAGTAGTTTCCCTCAACTTGGCTACCGTCGCAGTAACCAAGTCCTCCTATTCCCTTGTTGTAGTAGTATCCCTCAACTTGGCTACCGTCGCAGTAACCAAGTCCACCTATTCCCTTGTTGTAGTAGTATCCCTCAACTTGGCTACCGTCGCAGTAACCAAGTCCACCTATTCCCTATCTCCCTAGTGCTACCCTACCCCTGTTAGGTATATTGTATAGCGAGGCCGTGTACACTGTGGTCACACAGACTGTCGCGTATACAACCCTAATCCCTAGTTCCCTAGCAGTCCCTGCGATCCCTGGGCAGGGATATCTGTCGCCGGGAGACCTGTGGCAGACGGAAAGTGGGTAGGATTAAGGTGTAGCGGAGTGGGTTATCTCACTGCCGGTCGAGCAGACTCACAAGACCGATCATGGTGACGGCTAAGGGTGTCTTGGCCGCAGTGAGAGTTGTGGGGTAGGGTAATGAGTCAAAGTCAGGAGTGAACAAATGACTGATTTATTTCTTAAAAGTATTATCTTATATACTAACCTTATTCTATATACACATATATACACGTATTTAGTTGTGTGCCGTCGGTGTATTGTGCCGATGCAGCATGTTTGAGCCGACCGCCGTACGTGATAAATTAGATGATCTTAAAATATCACGCATCTTCCTCGGTGATAAGTTGGATGTGTGTTGGAATGCCAAGAATGTCATGTTCATGTTTGAACATAGAGTCTGATCAGCGAGGAAAGCATGTTCATCATCTGAAAATAAATGATGTGAAACGTAGCGTACTTGATTATGTCGAGAGTTTTGCGCCTGTGGAATCGCACTATACTAGAAAAGATTTAACCAAAAAGTATCTAGATGGATCTCTATCTTTCCCTAAAATGTATAAATTGTATCAAGAATGATTTGATCCCAATAAGTACGCAGATAAAGTAACCAGCGTGCGGCAATATCGTGATAATTGCCAACAAACATTTAAATATTGGTTTCCATAAGCCCAAAAAAGACGTGTGTGAAGAATGTCACATATTTCAAAATATATCTCAACACACAGAAGAAGAAATAGCCAAACACGAAGTGCACTTGAAACAAAAAGACTCAGCAAGAAATATAAAAGGAGAAGACAAAAAAATTGCAGGAAGGAAAAACCAGGAATCTTAACAGCCAGTTACAATCTTCAAAAGTGTCTAAACGTACCCCATGTACCCCAATGTGCTAACGTTCCCGTTAGCACATTTTATTATAAACGAAAACTAATCGTTTATAACTTCACTATTTTTGATATAGGATGTCGACAGGGTTATTGCTTTTCTTGGCATCAGCAAACTGCTGAAAGAGGAGCAAATGAAATTGCTAGCTGTGTTTATAAATTTATTGAACAAACAGTTAAGGCCGGTATAAAAGACTATCGATTTTGGTCCGATAGTTGCGGTGGTCATAATCGGAATAGAATTGTTTTTTCGATGTATATGATGGCAAGTAATAAGTATAAAATACAAATAAGTCACCGTTTTTTGATAGTTGGGCATACTCAAAATGAAGGGGATAGCATACACTCATTGAAAAGCAAACGAATAATAAAGTGTGCGTTCGCGCAGCGGAATGTTGTTGAATTTAAAGATTTTAATTATGCAGATATTTAGTGTATGACGTCGTATAATTGTGTATGGTAAAAAAAAAATTGTGCACGCAGCCATTGTGGAGAAATTCAGCAAAAACTGATTCCGCTGGGCGAACGTTGTCCTGGCGGAACTTTTTTTTATCCATTGACTTTAGAAGAAAAGAGATGTGTCCAAAAATTAGTGTGTATTTGTGTGTAATTGTGTATGTATGAATAAAATTTGTGCATGTATAAACTTCGGAGAAATTCAAGTTTCCGCTACGCGAACGTTTGGCCATTAGCTAGTTTTCATATAAAGCGCTTACATAGAGAGCTGTAGATTTTTACATACGTTGTTTTGAATTTGTTTATATTTGTTTAAAAAACAGATTTAGAAAAAATCGTAGGGCTTAAAAGATAAAAATATAAACGTAAAATACGCTTATTAGGTCTTAGTTCTTAAATTATGCACTTTGGGGTCTAGATTTTCACGTTTATACAAACCTTGTAAGTGTCTGCAACATGTTGCCAGGTATCAATGATGTTCCGTTAGTAATTAAAGAGTTATAGGACAATTTACCATGAATAGATCACTGTTTACAAAGCAGTCAAATATCACGACGTTCTAAAGGAATTGCATGGTAAAATGTATGCCAATAATTAGTGTATTCATTCAACTATTCACATGCAAAATTTCATGTCATTAAATTCAGTAATTAAAGAAAAGCAATTATAATACTGGCGAAGCATCGAAAACCTACATAACCCGACCAAGTTCGGATAGCTACAAAAAAGCGGCCGTGCAATATATTTAGGTAACATCCCAAAATTTACAGTATAATACCGGTATTGAATTGGTATAGGTGATAACACAATTGTTGTTTCGATATAATTTATAGGTCATTTACTTTTGTACACCAACTTTTTTAAATGTATTTGACTATGACAGAAAGTAGGTACTATTTACGTAGGTATTTTATTTAAGTATGCGCTTGAGATTTGAGATATAATCTAGATATATTATTAAAATTTAAGACAAATAAAATTCATACAGCTAATTTCTATTGAAGAGTTCACGGATCAGAATTCTAACTATAGACCTCTTAGGGAAATTAAATAATAACCACATGTAAATACTACTGTTTAGGTAAATATTTATCATATTGTAGCTTATTACACTATTTAACCAAATGGACTAGGTATGCACGAGCGTTCCCCTTTGCAAAAACTAAACTTTAGTGGATCAAACAATCTAATAACTTAAAAAAAACTACTTCTTGAATCGATTTTTTAATTGATGTATACCGTTGTACTGGTAGTGACTTATGTATGTGAGCGTGTTCCCCCGCACCCCACCAAAATATGCAGAATTATTTTGTTCGAAGCGGTACGCTAGTCCTTTGGTTAAATAGTCTAAGTATTGTAGTTATGAATTGATCAAAAATATTCTAGTGTGAAAAAATAGACAACGCGCTGCGCGCAACGAGCGATATAGGCGGCTTCCCGCTTGAAACGGTACTTCCATCCTTGAAGAAAAGAAAGGGCAATATGTTTATTAAACCTGTTTTAGTCAAAACACATTTAAGTCCATTGCTGTCGTTGCAAGCGTTTGTTAACGTTATTATAATTACATAATTATGTAATATGTAATTAAAAATATTTTTGTACACGGATATTTAAATACTTGTTAATTGAAGATTTATTTTTATCGTTGATAGTGGCGTTATTATTTAAAAAATATTTTTAATTCAAGAAATGCAATTCTTTAATTTTTTCCTAACGCTTGTGTACGCAACTATACCATATTAATAAATACTATATTGGAAGGTTAAGAACGTTTCTTAGATATATGGCACGGCCGCTTTTTTGTAGCCATCCGAACTTGGTCGGGTTATGTAGGTTTTCGATGCTTCGTCAGTATTATAATTGTTTTTCTTTAATTACTGAATTTAATGACATGAAATTTTGCATGTGAATAGTTGAATGAATACACTAATTATTGGCATACATTTTACCATGCAATTCCTTTAGAACGTCGTGATATTTGACTGCTTTGTAAACAGTGATCTATTCATGGTAAATTGTCCTATAACTCTTTAATTACTAACGGAACATCATTGATACTTGGCAACATGTTGCAGACACTTACAAGGTTTGTATAAACATGAAAATCAAGACCCCAAAGTGCATACTTTAAGAACTAAGACCTAATAAGCGTATTTTACGTTTATATTTTTATCTTTTAAGCCCTACGATTTTTTCTAAATCTGTTTTTTAAACAAATATAAACAAATTCAAAACAACGTATGTAAAAATCTACAGCTCTCTATGTAAGCGCTTTATATGAAAACTAGCTAATGGCCAAACGTTCGCGTAGCGGAAACTTGAATTTCTCCGAAGTTTATACATGCACAAATTTTATTCATACATACACAATTACACACAAATACACACTAATTTTTGGACACATCTCTTTTCTTCTAAAGTCAATGGATAAAAAAAAGTTCCGCCAGGACAACGTTCGCCCAGCGGAATCAGTTTTTGCTGAATTTCTCCACAATGGCTGCGTGCACAATTTTTTTTTACCATACACAATTATACGACGTCATACACTAAATATCTGCATAATTAAAATCTTTAAATTCAACAACATTCCGCTGCGCGAACGCACACAATAATAAAATACTGTATATACCTGTTCAATGGTACACGGCGTTTCGATTTGTTCAATGGTACACGGCGTTTCAATTTGCAAAAACCGATGATAAACCTTACAAGGTCACAGAATTATCACAGGATATTATAATAGACTTAAAAAAATGCTTAAAAATGTCAATAACTGGACTGTTGCAGGCGATGGAGCTAAGATGCAATGGAATAAAGTAACTGAAATTAAAATTGAAGCAGAAAATCCTTATAAACTATTTTATAAAACTAGTTACATGGAAGATTCCTATCACTGGATTGATTGTGCCAATAAACCTAAAGTAACACGTAATAAATCAGTTCTTAATATAAATTTCAGTGATCTTCACCCAGTTTACGATAGGCCAATCCCAATAGATAAAAATAAACACAAAGATTTAATGGACCTTTGCCACAGTCTGGTGATACCTAAAGAATATCACTCTTTTTTTTCTAATTTGATAAAAACTGGCAACAATAGAGATGAAAGCGATTCAGAATAAGTACAAAATAATTATAAGTTTTATTTTTATTTTTCTAGATTGATAACAAAAGTAGTAATTAAGTATTGTAGTACCTTTATAAAGTTACATTTTGTGACAAATTTTATTTTTGCAATAATTACTAATCAAAGATATTTTAAATCTTATTGCTACTGTGATTTTAATTAGAAGTCTGTAATAATTATAAGATGTTTGTTCCTAAAGATTAGTGATGTGCAATTGAATAGTTCCTACCTACCTAACCTAACTTAAATATTTTCTATTTTTGTTACGTAAGATACCTATTTGAAGTTTTTGTTATAATTTTTTTCTTAATTCTAGTCAATTTTATGAAAATTTAAAACTTATGGTAATGAATGAAATGAAAATACCAATACTTATTTTGTGATTTCTTTAATTTGAATAAACGTTTATAGAATTATCTAGTGTTTTTTAATAATTTTGCCTTTTTCGATACACACCTGACTCAATATCAGGATTTGGACATGTCCATGTATAGTGGGTCAACTTAAAGTATTTCAATAATTATAATTCATGTAAGAGAAATTTTAATACACAAAATAACTAATAACCGCTTGACCGCTAGCGCCAATTGGCCGAATTCACTTGACCGCTCACGTTCTAAACAAAATGTCGCGCCGCCGCTCGCCAGATGGGCGCGCTAACATAAACATTTATTGTTGATAAGTCGGTTACATGAGTAAGTTGAAGTTATGTTTTTCATAAACCTTATAAATGACTCTTTCAAGTCGTATGAATTCTTTGTTGATATTTATTTTCTAATTTATTATACTTAGTAGCGAACATTGACTATCGTTGAAAAAAACACTTTGTGTATTTTAAACAGGATTATTTTAAAAAGTAAATCGATGACATACATATTTTATGAGTTTTAACTGTAGAGGGATTCTATCTACACCGAATTAAATAAAAAAAAACATGTATCATATTAAAAAAGTATTTAATTACACGCATACGATAAGCACGTAATTACCTAGCAGCGAACATTGACTATCGTTGAAAAAAACACTTTGTGTATTTTAAACAGGATTATTTTAAAAAGTAAATCGATGACATACATATTTTATGAGTTTTAACTGTAGAGGTATTCTATCTACACCGAATTAAATTAAAAAAAACATGTATCATAGTATAAAAATATTTAATTACACGCATACGATAAGCACGTCATTACTTAGCAGCGAACATTGACTATCGTTGAAAAAAACACTTTGTGTATTTTAAACAGGATTATTTTAAAAAGTAAATAGATGGCATACATATTTTATGAGTTTTAACTGTAGAGTTATTCTATCTACACCGAATTAAATAAAAAAAGACATGTATCATAGTATAAAAAATATTTAATTACACGCATACGATAAGCACGTAATCACGGAGCGCGCGAAACAAAGAGTTGCATTTGACATAATTTTTTCGTTCCGGGTTAACGATTTTAAGACTTGCTTCGTATTTTTAGCATCAAGAAATGTTCAATGATTTGAACAGAACAGAGAAAAATAATTTAAAACATTACGTAATAGAAAGAAACAGTAAATTCAGACCGAGTATAGCGCTGTACCCAAAAAGGGAAAACAGTCACTTGTGCGCGGTCTACGGCATTTCGAAAAAGGGAGAATAGTCACTTGTGCGCGGTCAAGCGGATAAGCATATCAAAATAAATTTTGCTTTAGTTACTTAATAATAATGTACCAAAACATGGATTACAAAATTCGACGTATATAAATGTAAGTGGTAGTTGATCCATTTTTAACATGCAAATATACGAAGAATACTGGCTTATCTACATTATCTCACAAATTAATAATAATATACGAATTTTTCTTTGCACTGTTGAAAGGTTTTGCCACATTAAATTCATTATGATAAGTATTTTTTTCTTGATTGTTTTAACATGTGAAATATAACCTTTCAGTCTTCTAATCGCCCTCCTCTAAAGTTAACAAAAGTACAGTTGACTCAGTATACTTAGGAGCCATCGATTTTATAGTCATACCTAATCATAGCTAATATAAATTCAGCCAAATCCAGTTAGACTAGTAAGCGGACCCCAGGTTGAAATGATGATTTTATAGTCATACATGCGTTGCACGCACTCTATATTTTCTCAGGTGAATTTAAACGCACTACAGTGCGAAGTATTCCGGGCTACCACGTGCGTCTCCAGCTAACTTACATGCATAAGCATGAGTCATTATGATGCGGCCCATCAGAATCAAACCATCAACGGTGGGCCGATCCCGGGCCCGGTCGTAGTAAAGTATGCGTACTGATTTCTGCGATGGAACCATAGAAATATAAACATTTATAATACAAAAATAATTTATTTATTATAATTATCTGTGCATGGAACGCAGTCATACCACAGATTACTAAATAGTTACTTCGTAACAGATACATCACTCCCACACAAAATCGAAAATACCAACGCTATAACCACCTACAAAATCTTAATAATAATAGCCGTTGTTCGCAGTGAAGAGAAATGTACCCTAAGTACTCACGCAAAGAGTTGCAGATTGTGTGACTGTACGTACAAGCGCGTCATCGAACAAAGGTGCTAGGCTTGTTCTTATGATGATTTTGGTAATAAAACTATGCGAAATAACCATATTTTTATTTGCTTAATACTTACCTATATATACACGAGTCAGTTAGTAAATACATTTTGTTAACATATTTAATAAAATTACCAATAAGTATGCAATATGTTATAAAAATAAATAAAATTTATAATAATCGTACGTAGTAGGGGCCTATTGCCTATTTCCGTTTATCGAACACAATACCAGACAATACAGTAAATACGTACATAAGATTCTGACAGTAGATTTTAATTAATAAAAACAACATTTATATTTATTTCTAGTAATAACCTAAACGTATCAATTAACGAACATTTACATACCTAGTATTTCCTTTCTTACCTTTGCTCTAAATAAAATAAACGGTGTCAATTTGTAGACGAAATTTTATATAAGTACCCACTTATATCAAATCTTATATCATAACTTACGACACAAATCATCGTTTTTCCTTCGGCAAAGAAAAAACAACAAGTTTAGTTTTCGTTTGTTTTGTGCGTTTAACACCCATCCACTGCACAATAACTTCGTGGTTTCGGTATTTCTATAAGAAAGCGCGGGAAACGTGCCGTGCGTACACGCTGCCGGGCGTGCAGCGGCCCTCTGTCGTTTGTATGTATCCATATGGATACACGAAATAGTAAGTATTTATCGCGCGAATTTGAGCCACTGACGGGGGCCTGGTCGTACGTCATCGGCGGTGAGTCTCATATACATACGTTCTCAGCCAGCCTCCAACTCAATCGATTACACACATAGGGCCGAGTAGTGGAGTTGAGACGGTTCGAAAAGAGTTTGCAAAAATAAAGCTGATTTTGTATACAATTTGGAGTTCTCTTAGATTACTGTGGACGTGTTATTTGAGTTGAACCTGAAAACTTGTAGCAAACTTTACCCGCATTCGCCAAAATTCTATTGAAACTTTACCCATAGACAATCTTATTTGTTTTACGTGATCGCTCTTTGTTCTGAGTATTTTTTTATTACATGTGTGTAATTTTACACTTGGTTCAAAGACAAGAGAGTAGTGACTATTGGGTTTATTTTGTTCAGACCTTCTTTTTGTTAGCTGAATAAAAACTCAGATAAATCATTACAAAATAATAGTATGACTATGGCTGACACATTATTAAAGTACTTCGAATACATACCTCTGAAATAAATAACTTTGTTTTTGGTGACCAATAGACCTCTCATTTGTTTCCTGTATATAATAACTCGTGCAACACCCAAAATATGTATTAATTTAATATCCTTGATAATCAGCACATATTTTATAGTGATTACATGATATATGAAACTGAACAGATCAAATATATCTTCTGTGGTGAGTAGTACTACTACCAAGTCAAGCTGGCCTGTTTATACTGCAACCAGCGACAGTAAAATAGTAAAATTTATTGATAGCTAAACTAAAGCCTAAATCAGTGAAGCGGATTTGCTACACTAATTATTTACTATCATCAGAGTGCCTACATATCAGAGACTGGGTCTCCGGTTCGATTCCCGGATCGAACATAAAGTGATGTTGGGTTTTCTTTTAGGAATTATTCAATAGAAGTTCGGAGTCAGAGAGTTGGCGGTGTCATACCCCCGTGCCTTCGCAAGCACGAAAAGCCGTTGGTCCAGCGCCCAGTCTCTCTCCGGTCGTGTCGCATGTGGCGTCCCATCGGACTGTGAAAGTGAGGTAGTAGAGAGTGCACTTGTATTTGCGCACACACTTGTGTACTAGTGTATAATATGTCCCGCCCGCGTAGTTGGCAAGTATCCTATAAAAGCAAGCCGCTGTGGCCGGAATCGCTCGAGAGGACATTATTTTCTTGAGTATTATTATGTACAGTAAATATATACAAGTGATATAGAAGGTGTAACAGTTGCAGCACCTTACAAAATGTAAATTGTGTATTATGTAAAACCTGGCGATGAAAAACAGTGACCGTGAGTTTTATTGCCCGTTCTTTCTCATGGTTCTACCTATTGCTTTGCGAACGTGGCAGTAAATGTAAATGTAGAAGCATACAGTAATAATGTTTTAAATTTGAGTATAAGTAATTATTTTATAAATTTATTATTTTGACGTTCATAAGCGTCACATTGTGACCCAAATGAATAAAGGATTTTGAATTTGAATTTGAATTCTATCATCCTCATAATAACGATCATATAGCCTTTCACAGTCACATAGGCCTCGCCTTATTTGCGTCACAAAAGCATTGTGAGTCAATAGGGAGGCTTTGGTCTATTACATCATGTTGGCCAGATGGGGTGGTATAGTGGTTGCCGTCTCTTCCCGAGGGTACAACTTTGCGACAACCATGGAATAAAATATAATAGTGACACTTCGTGTTCTTGATCCTTCATCACACGAATGGCTATAAGAGGAGTCTGAAATACCAAAATTACATCTCTGCACCATCCCAAGTAACATGGCTGCTCAATGCATCATATAAAAAGCACTCTTCGCACAATACACTCGAATTTTATTGTTTATTTAACAGGGTTGGATTAACGAGGGTCGTTTGTACCATTACACAGGGCCTTGATCTGTAAATTAATTCCAGGCAGGTTTAAAGCGGGATTCAAAAGGGCCGAGAAAGCCTCCGTCCCAGTCGTTTGCTGCTAAAGCCTGTAGTTGTTCTTTAAAACAAATTTGTTTACTTTGATTAGGAAGGCGTAAACAATTCGAACTTAAGTCCATTGTGGTTATTGTTTAAGAAATTTTGCTTTGGTTACGATTTCTTTGAAAAGAAAATGCTTTGGATGAAATGCCGAGACATATTTCCCTAGGGTAAAAGTACAGACGACTGATATCCAAAAGTTGTGGTTTTTATGCTGTGCTTTACGTTTTTATTATTGATTACTTGGAAAATATGTATCGCACGCACCACAAAACACAGACATGGCGTATGCTTAATGGTGCTGATACATTTGAGCAGCCACATGTAATGATCGGTCTTACGAATGTAACATAACAGATAAACAAACGAGAGTGTTTTAGCGAGCATTCTAGCGAGGGTACCGGCACAGTCAAATAATCCATACAGTCGTTCGACGAACGCGTCTAGACAGGTCAATCGTGCGGGGGGCAGGAGGTGAGACGCGGAAAGAGCGGTACCTATATATCCAATTTCTTTGAGCGGTACCTACTTACGTACGTCGCCTTAGTTACTTGGGGGCTGGCGCGTGCTTGTTTTTTGTTCGTTACTTATTTATTTGCTTATGAATATTAATTGAGATGGTGCATACGACTTGTGCTGTGAGACATTGCAATTCTTTATGCTGCTTAAAGATTTAAAGAAATAAGGATTTTAAAAAATCTACGATTTCATCAATGTACTTACACCAAAAAATAAAATTAAGTACATTAATTATAATTATTTATATTATTTTGAAATGTATGTACCTATAACCACTTAAAATAATGTGCACATACTTACCTACTAATCTACTAACATTTTACAATATCTCATGTCTGGCCAAATCACAGAATAAAGTAGTAATTACTGTACGTAAACAACATGGCAGACGTAAGAAAATATGCGTTGTAAGAAAACATTCGATTCAAGTGTGATTTTAATTTCATGCAATAAGTACCTAGTATTTTCGTATTAGGTAAGTATAGGTACTTACCTAATACACCCACATATTATTATGTATCTTGGTAACGGCGCGTCCTAGCTCAAAAATAACCATTTTTTTGGGCCCTTTTTATAAACCCCACACATGTTCTCCGTAATCTATAGCCCGGTGACCCATCGATAAAATGACCGTGGTATCTATTGCTTTACCTTGACGTAGTTTGCACGAAAATAAATCTGCAAGGTACTTCATATCGATATAGGCTCTGCAAGCTGATGCCATGGTTACCCATCCATTAAACGACCGCTTTATTTTAACTTGGTTTGTATGATAAAGACCTAATGACAAATGCTTCATATTCTTAACCGCCTCCTACGACACCTGCGGGATAAAATAGGTGCTGACTGACACTTTGTACTTATGCAAAGCTGTCACCGAACGAAAAAATGCAAACTGTTTTATCTATACATATAAATAAAATTGAAGTGTCTGTCTGTGATTTCAAAATAACTATGGTTTTTCAAGTGCATATAGTTAGTTACACGATTCTAAGCCCAAAACAACCCTTTTTAACATTTTTGTCTGTCTGTCTGTCTGTCTGTCTGTCTTTCTGTTTGTCTGGGGTAATCTCTAGAACAGCTGAACCGATTCTAATGAGACTTTCACTACCAGGTAGAGGACTTTATAGCGCTACATATAGGCTACAATTTGACCCGGTAGCTGGCGCTGTTGTCGTGATAACAAGTCTTTACTTATTCAACTCATCTATATACATATAAATAAAATTGAAGTGTCTGTCTGTGATTTCAAAATAACTATGGTTTTCAAGTGCATATAGTTAGTTACACTATTCTTAGTCCAAAACAACCCTTTTTAACATTTTTGTCTGTCTGTCTGTCTGTTGGTCCGGGGTAATCTCTGGAATGGCTGAACCGATTCAAATGAGACTTTAACTGGAAGGTAGAGCACTTTATAGCGCTACATATAGGCTCCAATTTGACCCGGTAGGTTGCGCTGTTGTCATGACACTTATTTTTGTATAATTATATATAAAAGCAAAGAGTCATTCATCTTGAAATCTGGAAAATCACCGGCTGTATAAAGATTAGATTTGGCAGATAACTTTTTAAAACGTAACTTTTTTCCGCGTGCGAAGCCGCGGGTACCAGCTAGTATATAATAATTATTTATCGTTAATTATTGTAATATATTAAATAAGTGATTTATAGTATAATATTCATGTAGCGTAGCAATTGTTATATTTTTCTATAATAAATAGACGGTGTTTGAATAAGTGGGTATTGTTTACATGTGGCAGTCCTAGCCTCCTTACCCATGTCTAGACGTTGTCGGCTTTTTCTTCGAGGTCAAAGGCGTGAAACAACTGTATGTCTTTATACTGTGGTTCCGGCGAGCATTCTTGCGAATGGGCAATATCGACCTTTTTACTGGTTAGAGTGTTTGGTAAAAAGATCGTGAAAATGTTTGTAGCAATGTTGGCTCTGTTCGTTGTTCAGTTCGACAAAACAAACATCGGCGAATGCGCGCTGTTCTGTGTGTCAAGTGAATGCTCAAGTGTATCACAGCCATTAAATTTCTCAAGTCGACGTCGGACTGAATAGTGACGCTTTCGACTACTATCATTCAGTTTCTCTTCTTTTGTCATGGTCCGCTTTAGCTAACATGTCTGTTTTAGCTTATATTGATATCAGCAGATAATTAAATAAACAAAGTAATATATTACAAAATAATTTAGCGGGTTTATATCACGTAAGACGATCGAAATGTTGGAAACAAATATGTACCTATTTATACCTTAAATAAGTTAATTTTACGCGATTAAGACCCGCTAATTATTTTCTATTTATATCTGACGTATTTTTCGTGTAAATAAATAAAAATGTTTTATCGTTAGGCACCGATATTATTCGCTACCGTAAAATTGTGTAAACAAAGCAAAAGGTCATTAACCTATGACCTCTGAAGGTGAAAATTGGCAATTACGTAGTTTACAGATAGGAGACATCAACTAAGAAAGGGTTTTTGAAATTTTACCCTTCATCACCTCAGCTGACCGTGCACTGCTGGTAATTTGACCTTTAAAGGGCTTACAATTAAGGGTGCTGATTAAATTTAAAACCTATGTGAAACCGGAGGATTAACTTGCACATAGATATGATTATTGTATTTGTACATAGATAGGTTGAACATTTATAACATGCAATATTGAAACCATATTCGATAAGGCAATAAATGCAATGCTAATAAACTTAACTCATGTTTCCTATAACGAGTCTATATCAGGTTGCTTATTGAAAATAATAATACGATATATACACGTTAAAAAGATATTAGTTATAAGAGGTATTTTACCTCTTACCTATAACGTTAGTAAATTACACGGTATATACCTGTTACATAAACATTAGTACCTATGTGTACAAATCGTGAAAGTTTGAAAATATTCATAAAACTTTGCCGTATTTTTGTCATTATGGGTCTTGCTTGCTTTTGTGATTGATTCAGTGGATACGAGATGGCAGAGTTTTCTGTTTTATGGAATAGATATTGATGGATCGGAATGTTCTTGCTTTTACTAAAACATACGGCTAGACAAATTGTGACTCTCATTGTCCGCGTAACATTGTAAGTGTAATAGTTAGTTAGTTATGTTCTTTTTGTGTATTTAGTGCAAATATTACTTGGCTAGGGCAAAGTTCTTAGCAACTCAAACTACGCAAACTAGTGATTCAATGAACTATTTAAAGACTTTTATACTGTATGTCGTTTCACACCCAAAACTATGAGGTACTTCATTACATACTAGCTGACCCGGCAAACTTCATATCTTTAACTTACTTATACATGTTTTTCATACAAATTTTCTCATGACAACGACGAACACATAAAATAAATATTTATTTATCCATTTTGGTGCAGTCATTTGACAGTTATGTGCGCACAAACATTTCAGTGATTCACTTTTATTTATTTAAGTACTTAGTCCGCGGTGCCACCGGCCCGCCAACCTCCTCTTGCTGACCTATATGGAGTATAAAGGAACACACATGCCAAAATTTTAGCCACTCCGTCAGTCAGTAACGGAATAATTTTAAACAATTACATTGATTAATAACTAAAGATTAATCTGAATCTATATATTAATAGCACTTTCTTCTACTTTTGTCACACGTGCCACCTTTTTTATTCTGTCATAAAAACATGTCTTTGTAATATTAGAACCTTTTTACTTGTAACATCATTGATTAGAACCTTAAAACGTTGAGAAATAAAATCACCTCTTCAAATACACTATGTAAAAGGACATTCCTCTAAGTATTTTTATATACTTTGTAAGCTGTATGTTTTGTTAACTAGGTATATTGGAAAGGTAAGTAAATTTATTCTTGGTGGAATAAAAATACATAGCAAATCAGAGGTCTGCTTTACTAATCTTTAATTTATGTTAATAATAGCGATCTGGAAAATGGAGCTAATTCGTGGTCATGGTCATAAATTATAAGCACACACAGACAGACACACCACAGATTGTTTCTTACTGCCGGCTTGTATACCGTTGTCGGCATGCCCACTAAAATGTAATTTCTTGTGGTGGCGTCGTCGGGTCATCCCTGCCCTCTGATATGGCGAGAGGGATGATGGCTGGCCCATGCGTCATACTCGTGAACGGGTGCTGCTTGCGATGACTGGTCGATGACGGTCTTTCGGGCTGGTATTCAAATTTAATATTAAATTGTATCATTTCCACCATGATTCTTATCATTTTCGTGGATTGCCTGCATTATTAGGTAAATATAATGTAAGTGGATGCTCCTGTTTCACCATGTCTGTATCGAGGAAGCCAACTAGATGAACATCAATATAAAAATAATGTTTAATATATACAAGTGTTATAGAAGATGTTACCGTTGCAGCAGCTTACAAAATGTTAATTATGTGTATTATGCAAAACCTGCCGATGAAAAAGTGTGACCGTGAGTTTTATTGCCCGTTCTTTCTCATGGTTCTACGCCCTTGCTTTGCGAACGTGGCAGTAAATGTCTTTTAGTAATTATTTTATAAATTTATTATTTTGACGTTCATAAGCGTCACATTGTGACTCAAATGAATAAAGGATTTTGACTTTGACTTTGACTCAATCCATCGTAAATCACAAAGATGAAGAATATCATCGTTGTGGCGAATTTAATTGAACGGTCTTATTTTTAAAGACTTCTCCGCTCTAGGAATAAATCGTTTATCAAGGGACTTGACGACTGACGACCTGACGACAAGATCATTTGAAGATTTGCCAACTCCCAAAGATTTTAGAAATTTCCATATCTTAGCTGGATCTTCATTTTCAACAAAACTTTGGATGTATTGGCGTTGTGCTTTCTTACACAACTTTTTCAGTGATTTCTGATAGCAATGTAGTTGTAACGGATGCCAGGAATCGAACCTTTGCTAGTCCGCTACAGTGCGCTAGTGGTGTGTTGCTGACGAATGTTCCTACGACGATGTGTGTTCTTCTATATGTGTGGACTGTATGGTTTCGATGTATTGGGGCTTCAGAAATAAAACATCTTCATACGTTGAGAGCGATGCTGTTCGGGTGTTCGGTGCTTGATGGTTACATATGGTTACTTGGTCACGAGATGGTGGTTGGGACGCCAACGAACTGGCCGAAAACATGGTCGCTTAGGTACTTCAAAACTTTACCTTAACGACGACCATCGCACCGAACACGTGCACAGAGAATCTTTGTTTATTTTTAATTTTCTATACAGTACAAATGTCTATTTATATTAGGTACTATGATACATACATATATGTTCTATAAATCATTAGATAGGTCTTATAAAGTTCTATCTATCGGTATACAATACCTAAACCTAACTACTAGCGACACTAAGTTATTCTATAAAAACTGCCAAAAAATGCCGTCACACAAGGGCCCGCCCACTATATTTTCTATTGAAAAACTATTATATACTAAATTTATATATGTAATTTTGGTAGGCCGTTGTGTGCAACTATATAGGGCATCTATTAAAACAAACACCATGAAAATATCTTTATTCAATTCGAAGTTATTACATGAAAACTACGATGCATAAGAAAAAATACAGATTTTCTTAAGTAAACATTATCGTACATAAACAAAGTTTATGATAAACATGCAAATGTTTGTTATTATGTTTATTTTAACTATATAAGGTAATAACTAGCAATAAGAAAGTGTCTAGACATGATTTCAAGGCTATACGAAGCTAAAAAACACTTATAAAACTATAAAACGGCTATGTAAACAAAACAGCTGTTTGTCAAATATTAGTTCTTACGATTCTTATCTGTTACAACTGATAACACTATTTATGATTCGATATCTAGGTCCCTACAGTTAGCACAAGTTTTAGACTAATGTTCACGTACTTTGTAGTACTTTATATTGACATTTTAACTATTTACACTATTCTAGCATTATTTTAAGACATGGACGCGTCTGGGAACCGAACCCGGTGTACCGCACGATTGGATAGCACTGATTTTATACGATTTTCTCTCGCGGTTTTGAATACACTATTCACTGTCATAGTTTTTAATGTCTGTCGCGGACAGTAGTTGTCCCAATTTCGAGAGGTAGGTCGACATTTATATTTAGTTTTAGCTATAGCTTTCTTAGACAACAGAACTTTTATTTCAGTGGTTAGCCAAGGCAATGGTAACTGTCTGACTTTAATCGCATTGCCTGCTGCATGGACATCGTATAGACGAATAATAGAGTTAGTGAAAAATTCAACTTTCTCGTCGATGGTCTCTGCGCGCTGTAAATGACTCCAGTCGATCATACTTGCATCTCTTCGAAGATGTTCTACATTCATGCCACCAAAATTACGTTGCAGCAGAATTTTTGTCTTTGTCTTAGGAAGATGAAGTTTATAGGAGAGAAAGATAAGGTCATGGTAGGAAAAAGCATCAGCTGGAAGCTGCCCATGCTTAGCGACAAGCGAAGGTGAAGAGACAAGTTAGGAGTTAGGAAAATTATGTGTAGCATTTAAAGGGAGGATGGATAGATTACAAGATTAGACAATACTACACAAGGAAGATGAGTGCGAATCCTTTTTCAGCAAACAAGTGTTGAAATCACCCATGATTATGGTATGACTGTAAGTTGGAGCTAGATTTTTTAAGATACGTTCGAAAGAAGAGAAGTAATTTGTACGACAGTCAGGGGAATAAAAAACACCAGGTAGAATCTTGATATAAGCTTGATCTAGTTCTGCAAAGAGGTGCTCGCCGGCATTAAGCGGTGGAGGTTGTGATGACACATTTACAACATTGAAAGGACATGGTTTTAACCAAGATTCTGAAACAAGAATGGCATGGATATTGTTACAGTCAAAAGTCGTCAGTATATCACGACATTAAAGTTCACAGGTATATCGGCAAACGAATCAATGAATAATACTTTGTTTAATTGAATGTTGACATTGTAAAAGTACCAAGTATTTTTTCTGTTGTTCATACAAATTGTGTATATATACGTTTTAAATTTACATTTGAATTATATTAAAAAAAAAGTAACAATAAATTATAGAGTCAATAGATATGTTAAGGACAAAAAATAATAATGTAACACCTTTGTAACCAGATCTCTGCTGATAAAGATTTCATTTCATTTCATTACAGACGCACTGGCGGATATGGAGAGGATGCGGGCTCAATTATCGCATCATCATCAGCCTTTAACAGTCCACTGCTGGACTAGGCCTCTCCTTTGAAAGGAGGAATTGGCCTACTATACCACGCTGGCCAAACGGGTTGGTATAGGGTTTGTATCAAGTTTTCCTTCTCTTATAGTGCTGTTCTCTGTATAATATGCTCCCTCTGTCAGCTCTTACGACACCTATGGGATGATATGGGGTGGTGACATTTCGTATTCTTAATCCGTCACCAGGACAATCGCTCAATCGCCTACTTAAAATAAATCTATAAATGTTAAAATATTTCGTTATCAAAGACCAAAAAGTATAAAATAAATTAATAGTTTGAAAACACTAGAAAAACACGCTTTTATCAATACACGTAAAAACAAATCGTTCAAGTTTTCTCTATTTCTGGGCTGAAGTGTGAACTATGTGCTTTTAATTATAATATTTGGTTGTAAAGCGTGGGCGCTGTCTGTCTGTCAGACTGCCTCGTTGGTGACTGCCTCGTTGGTCTCGCGACATAAATGTGCGCGT
This sequence comes from Euclidia mi, assembly GCA_944739405.2. Classification (NCBI taxonomy): domain Eukaryota; kingdom Metazoa; phylum Arthropoda; class Insecta; order Lepidoptera; family Erebidae; genus Euclidia; species Euclidia mi. The sequence goes on along the minus strand of OX123190.2, from coordinate 7,867,467 downwards.
GGGATTGGGAGGTCTCGGGTTCGATTCCCGGGTCGGGCAAAGTGTTATTGGGATTTTCCGTTAGGAAATTCTCAGTAGCAGCACGGAGTCTGGTAATGTGCCCGGTACGGCAATAGGCTCGACCCTATTACGTGGGACCTAAAAAATTCATGGCGATATGAGGGTGTAAAATTACACCTCTGCCTACCCCTTCGGGGATACAGGCGTGACAGCTTGGTCACGGGGACCGGCGACGCGACCTGCGACACGACCGGCGACGCGATAATTCACGCGACGCGAAAAACATGCCACGGGTACATGCGTTCGCCGTCGCAACCAGTGTAGACCAGGAGCGAGACGACATTAGCTGAGATCTTTTTATGAAATTTAGCTCGACATTGTTCGGACTTTGGTGCCAATATCACTTTTCTTTCAACCCGGCAATCGAACCCGAGACCTCATGAATGATCCGCTTACACTACCGCAAGATCACAGAGGCAGACTTGATATTGTGTACCTACCCACGGTATTGAAAACTATGGGTACTGTATTTTATCTTTATACAAACGGTCGGAACGCGATTTATAGATAGGCCGTGTGGTTGACGGCATAGAATACAAGTGTCACCACCCCCTATCTTCCCGTGTCGTAAGAGGCGACTAAGGGATAACACGATGCAAATACCATCTTTGCGTAGAGTCGGAAAACTCGACATCAAACCCTATACGATTGCCTCGTTGGTCTCGCGGCATAAATGTGCGCGTGGGATTGGGAGGTCCCGGGTTCGATTCCTGGGTCGGGCAGTGTTATTGGGTTTTTCTGTCACGAAATTCTCAGTAGCACAGTAGCAGCACGGAGTCTGGAAATGTGCCCGGTACGGCAATAGGTTCGCCCCTTATTACGTGGGACTAAAGTATATCTGGCGAAAAGTGGGTGTAGAAATACACCTCTGCCTACCCCTTCGGGGATAAAAAGCGTGACGATATGTATGTGTATGTATGTATTAATAGAATAATCAAATAACTTACAGGATAAAATCACATTATTTTAGTCCACTTAACACTTCTCTGTTTCCTCACGCATCACATCTTTTCACTGTTTCAAAAGCAGCTAATATGTATCAACTTAACTCCTAGGCACTTGTTGTCTCCTCACAATAAACTAGTGATTTAACATTTTCCCACAGTGAAAAAGTCCGGGGGCGACAAGTTAACATCAAGATGATGCAGAACGTTCCACACCAGCACCGTCATGTTGATAATTACAATTTTATTCACACAGTTAAAATATTTTTTCGCTACTCTCGCTGACAGATTCCCGATGGATGACTAGATACTTGTCATAACTTGTCAAAGCGCATCGCCAGCGCTTGTCATTGGCCAGTGTTATTTTTATTATTTTAGAACAAAAAATAAACAATATTAAAAATGACAGTAATGGATTCAGTAGCCGATTCTGAACAAACTACTTTCAGGAAGTGCATTTAAATTTGTTACATGTTGTATAGGTAAGTGTGATCTAACTAACTAGGTATATGCACATCTAAAAACTTACTTAGGTATTTTGAAATCACAGACAGACACTTCAACTTTATTTATACTGTATACATTTATGTAGATATAGATAACATCCAGACGTTCCAAATAGCTAGCCTAACAAAAAATTCTAAGAATAATATCATGCTCGCGGAGAAATATACTAAAAAAATTATAGTGACTCAGCGACTCAGCTCCGGCGCTAGTCGCCGCGACTACCGCTCGACGCCGTGGCGTGCGCCGTACTAACTCATACATTTGTTTTGGTTGCGCGCCGCTGTACCGCTCGGTGCAATTCGCCGGTCGCGTCGCCGGTCGCCGCTGCGCGTGGCATGCTTAGAACATTTCTATACATTTGATTCAGTCGCAAGTCGCGTCGCCGGTCGCGTTGCGCGAATTTTCGCTGGAGCGAATCGTCCGAGACTATAAAATAAATAAAATCATATATCATGTAATGTGTATTCTTTGTTGGAGAACCAATAAATAAATTATTTTTTTTAAACTGGAAACGCGCGTTTGTGCAAACGGCCTTGAAACGTCGCGAGACGACTGTGGAAAATACGCGACGCAAAGAGTTTGTTTGCGATGAGAAGGAAAACTATGACGACCGTTTGCAGGTGCAGGTGCAGTGGGAGTGTAAACAACTGCTACGCCGAAGGTCGCGGGTTCGATTTCCGCTCAAGTCAAACATTTGTGTGCATGAAAATGGATGTTTGTCTTGGTCTGGGTGTTTCTATGTATAATATGTATGTTTTTACAAAAAAAAAGGTATATATGTATGTTTATCCATTGTCTAGTACCCATAGTTACAAGCTCTGCTTAGTTTGGAACTAGACGGTGTTGTGTGAATTTGGTAGAATATTATATTATTATTATTATTATATATTATTAACTCTACAGCAAACTTTACACGACAACCTGTCTGGCTAGCTGATGGGCCAAATCTTTCTACTGATTCACAATGCTATTGTGATGCCAATAAGGAGAGGTCTAGGTGCAGCAGTGGACTCTTGCACGCTGATGATGATGATGATGTATAATACGATGATGAAAATCACTTAGCTTCGACAAGTCAATGAGGCACGACATGGGTGTGAACGCAATACCTGCATGGCAGTCTGTTGATATCTCCACGAGGCTAATGATTTAAACTAGAGGCAGCGACGGCCTAATCAATAACTCTTAAATAAACAATTGATCTAGGCATCTAATCATTTAGGCACGCTACTGAGCCAGAATTTCGCCTTTTTGTGCCCAGCCGCTGCCAGCCACTTTGCGTAAATCGTCACTCCACCTAGCCGGAGGGCGTCGTATTATATGTACATAGTTAGCTTACATTCTGCTCACTTGCGCTAAGTTTGTTGAAGGATAAACATATTTTTTTAAATTATTTATTTACATCACAATGTTAAAATATACATACATACATACACACATACATCGACTCACGCCTTTTTCTTCGAAGGTAGGCAGAGGCATATTAAACGCCCACTTTTCTCCAGTGTTTTGATCCCACGTAATAGGTGGCGAGCCTATTGCCGCTTATCGGGATATTTTGTTTGCCAGAGCCTCGTCCGTTGATCGGCAGGTGCACCACTTGCAGGTGAGGTTAGCTTGGGACCCAAGTTCTTGATGGGAACCCTATGCACCCATAATTATGTTAAAATATAGGGTTACATAAATTTATTCTCGCCAAACTTTTACGTTTGAGGGCGAGATACGCTCATTTCTCTTAAAATTAATCCTAACACTGTCATAGGTACATGATAAATAGTAAATTTATTAGACAGGTAGGTGTATGAATAGGTACTTACAAAACATATTATTATTACCACTACTGATATGAAATTCAAAATACCAACAAAGAATGAAATAATACATAAGCATACTTTCTTCTCTTTGTTGTTTGAGTGTGTGGCCAACTTACTCTGGTGTCGGAGGTTTCAAACCGCCCGAAGGCCTCCTCAATTCTTATCCTGAGGTAAGAACCGGGACCGACAGATTTATGTGCCAACCAAAGCACGGTAGCGCTAGGATTTAAATACTACACGCGGTAATCCATCCAAGTGGTGACCTGTGCGAGTGTTGATTAATTTTGACGATGTATTTTTTCAAAAGTCAAAATCATTTATTCATCTAGGTCACAAGGTGACGCTTATGAACGTCAAATTTTAAAGTACATTACTTAATGCTTCTACAAAATCTACATTTACATTTACTGCCTCGTTCGCAAAGCAATAGGTAGAACCACGAGAAAGAACGGGCAATAAAACTCGTGGCCACTCTTTTTAATCGCCAGTGTTATGTTACATAATTTTGTTTTTGTAAGGAGCTGCAACTGTTTCACATTATAATTAATTATTTGTAAATAGTAATTAGGAACATACATAATACTTAAATAATTAATGCAGTTACCAATTTAAGTGCTGTAGTAGCCTTCCAGTGTGAATCTTGTGTAACAGGAGCATCCACTTACGTCTTATAATGTAGGCAACTCGCTATCATGATCAGAACTATGATGGAAATGGCTACAGAAAGTGATGATAGGTATATGAATACACAAAATTTACAAAAACGTTAGTAGCTAACACAGTAGCAAATTTCTTAAATAAAATTAGTGGAACAACAATGCAAATGTAAATGTAGTAAGTTGAATGACCTAATAATACATGAATAGTTATTTAAAAGAACTAGAAATATCATATAAAAAAAAAACTGATAAGCAAGGTATCTATATAAATTCTGATAATTATAGCCTAAGCCTGTCCCCATGGTGACTTATCATTTAAAAATTCCTTAATAGTGTAATAACCCTTTGTAAGTGGAAGTTCCTAATTGTCCGTTTCTATTTGTGCACGGGTAAATTCATTATATCAAGAGGCAATTTGTTGAAAAATCGTATACCAATCCCCGCAAATGAGTTCTGAACTTCATGTAAACGGTAGTTAGTTCCCACTAGTTTATGCTTATTCCTTATGTTCACTTTGTGCAAATCACTATTTTTGCGGTATAAAATTAAGTTTTTCTTAATGTACATATTGCGATGCAACTGTCAATATATCTACTTCTTTAAATTTATCACGTGAAGAAACTCTAGCACCTAACTTATAAATTGCACGTATGGCCCTCTTTTGAATGACAAAATAGTCTGTATATCAGCAGCTGTACCCCATAACATTATACCGTAAGACATTACGCTGTGAAAATAACTAAAGTAAACTAGTCTAGCAGTATCTATATCTGTGAATTCCCAAACTTTTCTAACTGCAAACGCTGCGGAACTAAGTTTGACTGCGAGACAGGATATTATGAACGACAAAGCTAACTAGGTAACTATATCCTTTTTTTTAATCTGAGCCGTAAATGCTAGCGGTCAATAATAATTAGTCTACCTCATACTTTATCGTAGCTGGTTAGTCATGTGTGTATAATTTATATATAGGGTGCATAGGGTTCCCACCAAGAACTTAGGGTCCCAAGCCAACCTCACCTGCAAGTGGTGCACCTGCCGATCAACGGACGAGGCTCTGGCAAACAAAATGTCCCAATAAGCGGCAATAGGCTCGCCACCTATTACGTGGGATCAAAACACTGGCGAAAAGTGGGCGTTTAATATGCCTCTGCCTACCCCTTCGGGGAAACAGGCGTGAGTCTATGTATGTATGTATAATTTATAAGAAAAGAATATAATGCAAATGAATTCATGCATAGATACGTGATTATAATTTTATTAAACATTTTACTTCGCCCGCGACACCGCTCAAACAAATTATACACCTAAACCACAGAATAAACATGCCTAAACCATCCAATCATCAAACTATCTATCGCTGAAGAACGTTTAAAAACTCGTACAGCAATTTTTGAGTTTATCGCTTTCGTACAGACAGACAGAACGCATCAGACACATAATTTATTAATATGTATAGACAATTATTAATATGAAGTCATCGAAACAGCGGTATGTATTGTCTATATTTGCTTTTTGTCCAATTATATTCTCTCAAGTGAGAGAATATAAATAGACAAAAAGCTGGTTATATGCCACTCTTGTTAAAGTACTCATCTAGTAAACACGTCTCAAGATGAAGACTGTTTGTTTGTTTATCACTGTGATAGTGTTACTCGCATTATGTGAGACTTATCCACAGAAGCCTTCTGAACAGGCATTGGGCGGGGAAACCTACAACAGAGTAAAAAGACAAGCAATTCTGGTGGCTAAGAATACGTGCGCGCAGAATTTATTTAGAGTCGGAAGAAGATGTATCAGTTGTAAAGAGTAAGTAATATTTATGGACCATATGTAATTTTAAGATGTGAATGTAATAGTTACGTGATAACAGCTATTTAATAATTTATTGGTTCAGTAATAGCAAGTCACCGCTGTCTAATAAGTTGCTGTCTTATTAATTTATCAGATAACTCATGCAAAGTATGTAAGGTATTTAAATTTATCTAGAAGATAAAGCTTATCCATAGGTTGTGAAACGTGGCTTCAAACATTAATTTAAAATAGAACACAGCTATAGTGTGACAGCTAGGTGTTTTTATTTTGCCAGTTTCATATACCGAGTGACTGTTTATTTTAAATTAATTATATACGTATCATAATGCTTATTGTGACGCAAATTAGGGGAGGCGTTTGACCAATAGTGGACTTAAAAAGTATGATAAAGGAGAACGTGCTCCTCGAGGCACGAGGCAAGCGATAATTAACAATAATAATATAAGACTGGTTCTTTTTGCTGATGAAACTAGTGCGGTTATAGCCAGTAAACATATACAAGACCTAGAATGTAAGGTCAACAAGTTGTTGTCAATTTTTGAAAACTGGTTTTTTGCTTATAACCTTAAGATAATAAAAAAATGTTATTTAAAACCACTGTTAGACAAAACAAAGTGCTAGAATTGGTATCTTTACAAAATAAAGTGGACATAGTAGAAAATTTCAAATTTCTTAGGTGTAGAGATGGATTGTTTTTTTAATTGGAAGAAAGAACTTGCAGTAATTACAAACACGTTAAGTAGTGCATTTTGAGAGACGAACTCACTGTGTCACAAATTCGTCCAGTCTATTTCGCTTTGATAGAATCAAAATTGAGATATAGTATTATGTTCTGGGGTAACAGTTTCTTGTATACCTAATATATCTGCAGCATTTGTTATGCAAAAAAAGGCAATTAGGACTATGCTCCGAATTGAACAAACCGAATCATGCCGAGATCACTTCATAGAACTACAGATTCTTACTGCACCGTGTCTATACATTCTTGTACTGCTAGTCAATTTGGTTAAACACCTTAATAACTTTGAAACAATAGAGGATAGAACAACTAGATTAGCAACTCGAAGAAAAAAGATTTACCGAACTCTATACAGCACAAATTAAATGTGGTCAAGCACTGCTCACACGTACAATCCATTATTATCTATAACAAGTTGCCAATTGAATTTAAGACTATACATAATTTTAATATTTTCAAGTACAAATTAAAGGCTTATTTATTACAGAAAGCTTATTATAGTGTGGATGAGTAAGTATATTAAGGAGAAGCATCATTGACATTGATTTATATATTTACAATTATCTTAACTATTTGGTTTCCAATGTTTTGAATACCATGATATTCTATCGCAATTCATTTTATATAAAATCCTTGCGTTACTGACTGACTGACAGACACGCTACAGCTGAAACTATTGGGCGCAGGAAGCTGAAATTTGGCATGTATGTTTCTTGGAGACCGTAGGGGTGCACTAAGAAGGCATTTCCCGAAATTCCCACGGGATCGGCCAAAACGGGTAAATTTAAAAAAATTGCAGGCGGAGTTGCTGGCGTCCTCTAGTATGTATAGATACCATCACCGACGTCAAATTCAGACGCCAATGATAAGGAACTATATACAAAAGTATATAACAAACATAAACTGACACCACGGGACGTAATTAGCAAATTACGGAACAAAGACCAGCTATTAATAACGTAACTATCTACGAAACTATTTATCTTACAGATGTCTCTGCCGCTTTTTCAAATCTCAAAACACTCATAATACATACGATGTGTTTACAGAGATTTATTAAGGAGTACAATTGTCGTAAGTTTCTGAGATTGCGCTGTAAAATCTGACAAACAACCTTGGTGCCAGTATTTGTGTTGAGATAAACGTACACTTAAAATAGAATAGGTACAGTATTGTTTATTGAGAGTTATCTAAATGGTGTCAATATGGACGAAATATAATATGTATGTAATAAGATATTTTGTAATTTTTAGGTCCCACATAATAGGGGCGAGCCTATTGCCGTTACCGGGCACATCACCAGACTCCGGACTGCTACTAAGTATTCGGTAAAACCCAGTAACACTTTTGCCCGACCCGGGAATCGAACCCATGACCTCCGATCGTTTATCTTACCTAATGCACCAAAGCTTTCTAATGGCAAACGGCTACAAGAAACACCTTGGACGAAACATTATAAAAGCTATTCGCGATAAAGGGTTCCGTAGTGGAGGTATCCACTTACCATAGCCATTATCTTCGACTAACTATTAATAGTATTTGTATAAACGATAAAGATATATGTGCGGTTTTAAAGATGTGCTTTATTTCAAAAACTGCTGACTACATATCGTTCAAACCAATTTTCGTTGGAAGTTTTTATAACGGCATACCTATATATTTTATTTAGATTTGTCACTCTCTTACTTTAAAAGTTAGAGGGACACACACACCCATTTTACCACTATGGAACCGTATGTCTTTCAAACGATTGACTTTGAGAAACAATGGTTAGGAACCTCAAAGTAATTTTTAACGACCCATTTTCCACACCAGTTCCATGTAGGAAGTTTTTTTTAATATTCAATATTTTTATTTTCTTTAACGGCGTAAAGCGGTTCACAGAATACATCTACCTGCCAATTTTCAAATGTGTAAACTGAATAGTTTCGGCATAAAGTGGCTGTGACAAACGGATAGACTGACAGACATAGCATGTCTATAAGGATTCCGTGTTTAGCCATTTTTGACTACGGAACTCAAAAATACTGTTTACAGAACTGTTTTAAATACTTCTTGCGTTTATATTTCTTATTAGTCCCTATGAACAGAATTAAAACGAAAATTAGGTACTATCGAACGATGAAGGAGTTTTGTGTTACCCCGAATTTACGTGAGCGAAGCTGCGGGCAAAAGCTAGTAGATACATATTATTAATAGAAATATTAAGTTGACTTGATGTTATTTTGATGTAAATTCTTGGGTTTGACTTTGACATATGTTTTTCTTTCTTTTTGACATTTGTAATTGACATCCTATGCATTATTTACTAGGACCAAGAATCAAATGGACTCGACATTTGCGTACACCCGTAAAGGACGGACATAGAGTACATCCTGAGTTGGTGTTACCAGATGTTGTAAATGTTTACCCTACAATTCTACGAAGTACATATTAATTTTTATGTAACATTGTATCAAACCTGAATTATAATAATAATAATATTCTACCACATTCACACAACACCATCTAGTCCCAAACTAAGCAGAGCTTGTACTATGGGTACTAGATAATGGATAAACATACTTATACACTTTTTTTTGTAAATACATACATATTATACATTGAAACACCCAGACCAAGACAAACATCCATGTTCATGCACACAAATGTTTGACTTGTGTGGGAATCGAACCCGCGACCTTCGGCGTAGCAGTCGTTTACACTCCCGCTGCGCCAACCGGTCGTTCCGGAATTGAATACCTTACCAGACATCTGAGACCGCGTTCTCCTATAATTTTTAATCAATTTGGTATCTCGATGAATTTATGAGCTAACTCGAGAAGTTCCATCAATATCCGTTCAGGTATTTTTGCAACGAATAGTAACAAACATCTATATAATATATTTTACAGCCCAATAAAAAATAAAAATATAGCTTACCTTACAAGGAGGTTTAAATCCATCCATAAGGTGTGCGATAAGTATTTTTTATACTTAATATTACTATGAATAACAAAAGTGTCGAATATGTGGGACTGGCTTCACTCGCCAAATAAACACGAGGCTCAGAGTTATATATATTTTATTATATTATTTGACACTCAACTTTACTGTCCTTTGAACAAAATTAATTTTGTATACAAATTTCTTATTTTCTCTTCTTTATCATTCGAGAATGATTCCAAATAAGTACCTATTGCGGGGAGTTTTCCTAAAACACTTTTGTTCAAAGTGTTTAGAGCATACTCTTGCATATTTATTCGGATCCCAGTTTTCTCCTCCTGTTGCACGTATCCACAATTAATTTTGGATCGTGCAGTCCTTTGGGAATCTATAAACAAATAATTTCATTACTACAAAGAATCGGAAAACAAATTAAATAATTAATCTTAGGTTCATATGAAACTAAGTAACGGCAAATTACCCAAAATTTGGGTAATTTCCCAAACGCTTCTGTGGTATCCCTAAAAAACATTTAACGCTGTAAAATTAAAAAGTATCGATGACTTTTGACTCGCTCAACATTCAACGACCTATTGAATTCGATTGTGTAATACTAAAATCGCGGTGATAATAAAATAGCATTTTTTGGTTTAATGATGTAATTTAGAAATTATTTCCTTTTATAATGATACGCTATTTGTATCATTCTATCAATAGTTTCATGTTTAAATAGATATTATAACTAAAATATCGTACTTACGAATAAATGGTTATGTTCTCACATTTCCGCTCACTATGACTTTTATAGCCTAAAATGTAACAAATCACCATAATAAATCTGAACCAATGATATTTTCACTAAGCATTCACAATTAATAACAAAAATAACACAATTTTTCGCGGCAATTATCGAGAGCTCAAACGTTTGTTGGTCACAATATTCAGTTGTGACCAACAAAAAAAAACGAAAACTCTGACAAAAACAAAAAATGCTATCTTTGTCTCTTTTACTCTTATGTATTTCTGTATGTCATTATCTCGGTCTGTCACGGTATTATTATTTGCTTGTCAAATCCATAGAGATACATCATCCTAGATTATTTATATCTTATTTTTATATAATTGATTATATCACATTACCTAGTTCAATGAGAATCCACAAATTTATATCAAAAATAATATTGTAATAAATAAATATTTTTTTAGGTCGTCGGAATTTATGTCGAACATTGTTATAAAAACAATGTCCGACCCAAATTAATTTTGTAATGAATAAATGAAATAAATAAATTAAAACGCACATAACTTCGTAAAGTCAGTGATCATGATATCCTGTGCATGGCAGTCTGGTGGCATCTCCACTAACTTATCAATCAATATCTGTATATATAAAATTCTTGCGTTACCTACTTACTGACTGCTAGGCAAGCCACAACCAAAACTGTTGGGCGCATAAATTTTGCATATATATTGTGGACTGAAGGCATCGCCCGAAATTCTCATGTGCTGGTCTACCACTATTGACTGACAGACAACATAGTTGAATATCTACTGGGCGTGAGAAGCACAAGTTTGTCATGTATGTCTGCTTTCAATCTGCTGCCTTGGTCCTAGGGTGCACTAAAAAGGGACGTCCTGAAGTTCCTACGGGATCGGCCAAAAACGTTATCAACATCATCAGCCCTGTATATATACTGTCCCACTGCCGTTCACGGGCCTCTTCTCACTGTGAGAAGGGTAAGGCCGTAGTCCACCACGCTTGCCAAGTGCGGGTTGGCACACTTCACATGTCTTCGAGAACATTATGGAGAACTCTCAGACATGCAGGTTTCCTCATCTTTACCAAATTTTCCTTCACCGTTTAGCAAGCGATAATAATTAACGGAAAAGTTTTATTTTTATAGACTCACGCCTGTATCCCCGAAGAGGTAGGCAGAGGCGTAATATTACACCCAGATTTCGCAATGAATTTTTAGGTCCCATGTAATAGGGGGCGAGCCTATTGCCGTTACCGGACACATCACCAGACTCCGTGCTGCTACTGAGAATTTGAAAAAATCCAGTAACAGTTTTGCCCGACACGGGAATCGAACCCGGGACCTCCGATCAGTAGTCGCATACGCTATCCATTGGACCACTGAGGCAGTCAACAGAAAAGTTAAATGAAAAAAAAATGTAGGGGCGCAGCTGCGTGCATCGTCTAGTATTTATTATAATAACGTCCCTTTTTTTGCAGGTTTGAGGAGTTTGCTGACGAGCCGTGTCCCCAACAACTTCGGGATGGGAATTTATTTTGAAGAAATTTTAACTAAAGCAAAATAATGGGTATTCTCTTGTTTTCCATAAATTCATATGCACTAATATTGTTTGCCATAATCATCCCTGATCATAATATTTACTTACACTATTATCATTTATACTAATAACGTTTGCCTTAACAACTCAACAGTGATAACTTTTATTTGCCATAAAATGACTTTCTATAACAACATATATCATAATAATTAGTTTCCATAAGTAACACATCTCATAATCGACTCTTGACATAATCAAAATTTGATATAATTATGAAAATAATACATAATTTTGTTAGGTCAAAATTAATTATCGTTAACACCCCGACTTAGTGCAATCCGACTCGGATAGGTTAGGTTAGAAGACGTGGTTTTTCTTTTTAAACCACCCAGAAGTAGGAGCCCCGTGAAGCGGGGCTCCGTCGAGCTTATTTAGTAGACGCCATATGAGGTTTAGTTTTAGGTTTAATTGTGAATAAAAAATCTGGGTTTGGGTTTCGAAACGAGTCGCCCGAATTTGAGGGTAGTGGTGGTGTAGGGGGCTTAAGGAAGTTAGTTTTAATCCCCTAAAAGTAATTTTGGCTGCCGGAGTTGCGTCTAAATATTTTTAAACAATTTCCGAAAATTCTTCATTCAAATATGCAAAACGGAACGTAATTTTAGGTTTTATGTGTAAGTAACTAAATAGGTTGTGTTAGGTTCTCTTTTGACCCTGAACCCGAAAATAGGAGCCCTGCGAAGCAGGGCTCCGTCAACCTCAGTTTATTAAACTAGTGGAATCAATAAAAGCAATATTTAGGTTTAATGTGAAAAACGTGAAACGAAACGCAACCGCCATCTTGTATGAATGATATAGACAGCTAATGTCAAATTTGTGCGTCATTGCTTTCGAGTACATACCTAGGGTTAAGTGCGACTGTAATAAGTAACTAAATAGGTTATGTTAGGTTCTCTTTTGAACCTTAATCCGAAACAACCTTAGTTTATTAAACTAGTGTGAAGAATGTGGAAGTTAGCAGTGCCATACACACCGATGTTTAAAAAATATATTAACTTACTCATTAACATAAAAATTGCAGGCGCTTGTACTAAATTATCTTTATTTATATTATGGTGAATAAAAGTTATGGAAAATGGCATTATTGAAAACGAAAATGATAGCAAATACATTCATGGATTTAAATTATTGTGACACTTGATCGATTATGACCAATGGAATTAGTGAAAGTCATTTTATGTCATTTCACGATTATGGCAACTGAAGCGTTATTTCTAATGAAATTATGGGAAATACCAGTATGGCATATGAAATAATGGCATTTTAAATTATGGCAAACATTAGTAAACCAAAATAATGTTCTCATCAGATAATAGATAATAATTAATAAATTTGGAGTTTGTATATTGGCATTCGAGAATAATATAAAATAAATTATTTGCGTTGAATGACTTTATTTTCCCTAAGTTATAAATCCCTACGAACTAGTGAGAAAATAAATAATGAAAATATTCTGCGACTTGGAATTAAAGTTGTTTGTTTTTCGTGTGAGTGTGTGGCCAACTCTGGAGTCGGAGTTTTCAGACCGCCCGAAGGCTTCCGACATGGCCTAACGATCCTTATCTTTAGACAAGAACCGGGACCGACGACTTTACGTGCCCTCCGAAGCACGTTAGTGCTCAGATGTAAATGCCACACGCGGTCACCCATCCAGGTGGTGATCTGTGCAAGTGTTGCTTAACTTTGCCGATCTGTTACGGTAGCGCTCATAGCGAGACCTTGCTTGCCATTCGTAACAGATCGGAATCAAAGTATTATTTATTTAATGGATCTATATCGTGTAATATTTTGAATATAAAGGTGTTATACCTCATATTTACTTGGATGTTTTAGCATGGGTTAAACCTACCGCAGATGGCACTGCAAGACATCAGTTATCTCGTGCCCATGGCTGGTATATTAATTTCTAAAATTAGTAAATGAAAAATATTAGAGCACTATGCACCCGCGGGTTTGGTTATTGAAACAACAGGTAGTTCATGTACTATTCTGATGTATATTATCACAATGTTTAATCAAAATCTGCTTGGTAGTTTTTGCATGCAAGAGTAACAAACATCCCAACACATTCATCCACCCTCACAAACTTTAAACAATCAATTTGGTATCGATAATCCATCATCTTTAGTAGGACTATACGATGTAAATAACAGTTTATTCTTTAAACAAATACTTTGTGAAGATATATGAAAGTGCTTAAAGTTTCTCCCTTGACGGCTACTTTATACAAGTTGACGTTTTTTTTATTGAACAATGTTGCCTTGCATCTGACATACTTAGGTGCTAAGATGAAAAAAGCTTTTTTAATTCTTAGGGAGACAAATGAGCAAGCGGGCGGTGGTGATCACTTACCATCGAGTGACCCACTCGAAGTGATCACCGCCGCCCATAGACACCTGCATTACCCGACTTCAAATAGGAATATGCATGCTTCTTAAAGGTTTCAATGTCGAATAGGTTTGGAAATACCGCTGCAGATAGCTGTTTCTCTGCCGACTAGTAGACCTATAATTAAAATATATTTAAACATGTAAGAAGGATGAACCAAATATTAAGGTGCAATTACACTTGGTCGTTAGCTCCGATTCGATTCCTGGAAATCTGACAAACGAGTAAGTGTAAATGAACGGAGTCGAGTACGCCCTTATTTGAACAGCTTTCGTTTTGGTTACCCGGCGTCGTTTGCTTTCAATTTTCAATCCGTACCTAGCCAGGCGCTAGTCATTACAATGGTGCGTAAGGGAAGGGACGGACAAGAGGTGGCTGGTAGGCTTCCCAGGTATTAGGGCGCAATGGGAAGAAGACTGGAGGGCTCCTGTACCCTGTCTTCTCCCCTTTGGTCAGCAGTCGGGGTATTTTAGTGGTAGCTCCATATAGACAGGCACTAATTTCCCCTAGTTCCGGCGATCAGAGGGGATTTTCCACTTCGTGACAAAAAAAGTCATCACAGTAGGTGTATAATACTTAGAGCTACAGTTTAAGTACATATATAATATTATGTAAGCATACTGTTCACACCCCAACGCTCGCGTAGGGTTGCTTGTCCATGTTGCCTAACCGACCGTTAGTAAAACAATGTAATTATTAATGCATAAGGTGTTCAAATCTGAGTAACGTCTTTCATGCACCCGAATACGGGGTAACGCCCAAGAGTAATTGCGCCATGCCCAAAGGGGAGAAGACAGGGTACAGGAGGTACCCTGTCTTCTCCCCTTTGGTCAGCAGTCGGGGTATTTTAGTGGTAGCTCCATATAGACAGGCACTAATTTCCCCTAGTTCCGGCGATCAGAGGGGATTTTCCACTTCGTGACAAAAAAAGTCATCACAGTAGGTGTATAATACTTAGAGCTACAGTTTAAGTACATATATAATATTATGTAAGCATACTGTTCACACCCCAACGCTCGCGTAGGGTTGCTTGTCCATGTTGCCTAACCGACCGTTAGTAAAACAATGTAATTATTAATGCATAAGGTGTTCAAATCTGAGTAACGTCTTTCATGCACCCGAATACGGGGTAACGCCCAAGGGTAATTGCGCCATTAGTAAAACAATGTAAGGAATGCATCGAGTGCCCACATTCGAGTTCGTGCACCCGGACTTACGACCAAGTATAATTATTGTTTTGCCTGGCTCACGTATGGTGTCATCTTATGGGTAAATATCACAGACGCAACTGCCTTGTAAACACTTATAAAAAAACACGAATAAGAATGGTTAACATGAATGAAACAGACAGCTGTAAGCTCCACTTGTAAGAGTAAATATTTTGACGTTACCCTCTACATCTTAACAATACGTAAGTTTGTGCGGGTAAAAAGAGAACACATAAAAATCAAAAATATACAGACTCGTGTCAGTAAATATATTTAACAAAAAATACCGGATGCCATTATAAATAACACCAAATACAATATTTTTATTACTAACTTACAATCAACAAACACAAGTAGGACCCCATTAAAATGTTACAGGGCTCTTTTGATAGACTTTATTGGTAAGAATGGGTCCCCACTGCTGATTCTTATATTCTGCAAAATATTGCATGATTTGTTTTATGCGTGTACCAATGTTGAAACTATTTCAATGGTGAAGTTATTCTGTATATAAAAGGAGAATGACCATTTTTGTATGGAAGTTGGGCTAAGTTTGCTTCTTGATGGTATTACCAGTAGTATGTAGAAAATATAGTCGGAATTAAATCAGGAAAAAATAAATGCGAAATTCGGCGGCAGTTCTTAGATATCGGACATTTAAGATTCCAAATGTTTTGAGGTTAAGTTTTGTAATAGTCATATGATTTAATCATAATAGTAGTAGTAAATTTGTTAATTAACGCCCGTGCTTTGGAGAGTAGGTACGTTAAGCTGTCGGTTCCGGCTGTCATGAAGATCTTTGACAGTCGTTACGGGGAGTCAGTACCCTCAAATAAACTAATACTGGTCTGAACCATGACAAATCACTATCGCTTTGAGGAACGGAGGTCAGACGGCAGTGGCTCTGTCGAAAAGCTGATATTCTGGTTAGTCTTGTAAGCGGGCTCCTAGGCGTTTAAGTATTGGATGCAACTGAGATAATGTTAGGACCATGACTATATGATTTAATCAACCGACGAAAACGACATAGGTACTTATGTTACCAATAGATTCCTGTGTCAAAATCTAGTAAACACACTAGTTACGCAATAACCGTGTTTAGCCTACAAAGGATTGCTTAACTTAATGTAAATCACAGTAGGTAAATTACTTATTTTCCACAATATCATCGAAACACAAACACAACGTTCATATGACAGAAAGCAAATTGACTGTTTTCATGTCAAAATAACTGACGTTAGACATTATGGATGCCAGTTTCATAAAAATATGTTCCCATAATTTAGATAAATAAAAAATATTACTTCGTAGGTAAATAATGTTGCATAAAAGATATAAATATTATTTATAGAAAATATTTCACCACCTGTTTAAAAATATCAAAAGGTTTTGGTGTTATTTTGGTTATTAGAACTTTCATTCAGCTACACTGTTTGCACTATACCTGTCATTTTTCCCTATTTAAAGAAGTTTACAAGAAACTGTAAACATTTGCCGAAATATGCAAAATGAGTTTTGAATACGAAATGGCAAATGGTGATGTCACTTATTTCCGAATAATGCAAATACTTTTAATTTAGAACTAAAAATACCCATTTTGCTTTAACATCAAATTAATATATAAAAAATTATAAATTAAAAGAAAATTTTCCTCGTAAGAATGTTTAGAAGCAAACGTGCTACAAAATAGCCCAGTTTTGGTCATTCTCCTTTTAAACTACCAGTCTTGCTTTGGTCACAACAGTATAGAGTCTGTTGGTATCTCCACTATCGGCTATCGCTATCTCTCTCTGCGGCGATTTCAAACAAATGTATAACAATCTATGTAAACTAAAGCTTTCCTACGGTGTCCCACAAGGAAGTATCCTTGGCCCCACTCTCTTCCTTCTATTCATAAATGACCTCTGCACACTATCTCTGCCACATACCGACATCTTTACGTACGCAGATGACACAGCAATTTTAATCTCTGGCCCGACTTGGCAATTAGTCAAAGAGAGAGCTGAATACTCCCTCGGTAAAATTATAAACTGGCTCAATAGCAATCTATTATCTTTAAACCTGTCCAAAACACACTACGTTCCCTTTGCAATCACAAAACTTAACATACCTCCTCAAGATTTTTCTATCAAAGCTCATAACTGCCTTACACCACAATCGTGTTCCTGCTACGAACTTTCAAAATTGGATTCGGTAAAATATTTAGGTATCCAGATAGACAGTGCATTAAAATGGGACAAACATATTAATTTGATGACAACACGCGTAAGACGCTTAATACACATATTCAGGTCCTTACGAGATACAATGCCGCAAGAAAAACTTAAACTGGTTTACCAGGCGCTAGGCCAAACAGTCATCCAGTACTGTATAACAACATGGGGAGGAGCAGCCAAAACGCACCTAATAAGCTTGGAGCGAGCACAGAGAGCAGTGCTAAAAGTCCTACTCAAAAGGCCATATAGATTTCCAACCGTACTTTTGTACAAAGATTCCAACATCCTAACTGTTCGCCAGCTTTATGTGCTTCGACTTATTTTGAGAAAGCATATGTCCGTGCCCATTCCGAACCCAAATAAACGCAGCAAGAAACCCATCTTCTTCCCCGCCCCTTGCAAGACATCTTTTGGTAGACGTCAATTCTATAGCATAAGCCGTAAAATTTACAATATTGCAAACAAACAATTGAACATTGCCCACATGAACAGGTACGCACTCAAAACCAAAGTGACTGCTTGGTTACAACAGCTCGATTATGAATCGACAGAAGAGCTACTAACATATATTGACTAAGAGCGATTTTGAACACCCTCTCACACACACACACACACACACACACACACACACACCCTCTCACACACACACACACTCACACACATGCACACAATCACACACGCACAGTTTCTCAGTACTGGTAGATTAATACATCTGCAAAATAAGCAAACAAAAATGTGTCTCCTGTAAATGAAAGTGTATGTATGTATTTTGTGTCAAATAAACATTTTTATTTTATTATTTTATAACTCTCAGACATGCAGGTTTCCTCATCTTCACCAAATTTTCCTTCACCGTTTAGCAAGCGATGATAATTAATAGAAAAGTTTTCTTTTTATAGACTCACGCCTGTATCCCCGAAGAGGTAGGCAGAGACGTAATATTACACCCAGATTTCGCCATGAGTTTTTAGGTCCCACGTAATAGGGAGCGAGCCTATTGCCGTTACCGGGCACATCACCGGATTCCGTGCTGCTACTGAGAATTTGAAAAAATCCAGTAACACTTTTGCCCGACACGGGAATCGAACCCGGGACCTCCGATCAGCAGTCGCATACGCTATCCATTGGACCAGTGAGGCAGTCAACAGAAAAGTTAAATGAAAAAATGTAGGGGCGTAGCAGCGGGCATCGTCTAGTATTTATTATATTAACGTCCCTTCTTTTGCAGGTTTGAGGAGTTTACTGACGAGCCGTGTCCCGAACAATTTCGGGATGGGAATTCATTTTGAAGAAATTTTAACCAAAGCAAAATAATGTTCTCATCAGGTAATGGATAATAACTAATAATTTTGGGGTTTGTATTGGCATTCGAGAATAATATAAAATAAATTATTTGCGTTGAATGACTTTATTTTCCCTAAGTTATAAATCCGTACGAACTAGTGAGAAAATAAATAATGAAAATATTCTGCGACTTGGAATTAAAGTTGTTTGTTTGTTTGTTTTTCATGTGAGTATGTGGCCAACTCTGGAGTCGGAGTTTTCAGACCGCCCGAAGGCCTCCGACATGGCCTAACGATCCTTATCTTTAGACAAGAACTGGGACCGACGGCTTTACCCTCCGAAGCACGGTAGTGCTCAGATGTAAATGCCACACGCGGTCACCCATCCAGGTGGTGATCTGTGCAAGTGTTGCTTAACTTTGCCGATCTGTTACGGTAGCGCTCATAGTGAGACCTGGCTTGCCATTCGTAACAGATTGGAATCAAAGTATTATTTATTTAATGGATCTATATCGTGTAATATTTTGAATATAATGGTGTTATACCTCATAATTATTTACTTGGATGGCATGGGTTAAATCTACCGCAGATGGCACTGCAAGACATCAGTAATCTCGTGCCCATGGCTGGTGTATTTATTTTCTAAAACTAGCTTTCGCCCGCGGCTTCGCCCGCATGAAATTTTAATAAAGAGTAGCCTTTGTACTTCCCCAGGTTTCAGACTATCCATATCAAATTTCATCACAAACGGATCTGCACATTAGCCGTGTAGCATACATATAAACTGATAATACTTAAAATAAAGGAATGATTACGTTAGAGGTAGTATGAAAGTGGCGCCCATTGATGAAAAGATAAAAGGGAGTCGACTGGCCTGGTATGGACATGTTATGCGGAGAGATGATATGTATGTAGTTAAAACAGTGTTGAATATGAGGGACGAAAAGGGTGAGGACGGCCAAGGAAAAGATGGATGGACTGTGTAAGGATGGATATGAAAAAGAAAGGGGTAAACGATCGGATGACTGGTGACAGAGAAGTATTGAAGCGAAGGACGACCCCAAATAAATTGGGACCAGGGCAAGACTATGATGAGTCGTCAAACTTCAGGTAAAGATTAGTATGTAAGTATATTAATAAAGTTATTGAAGAGCTTACATACCTACTGAAGAGAATAGCAGCAAAAATAAAAACTGAAAACATTACCACAAAGTACATAATAATCAGACCGCCTCCTCCGCCCCGCTGCGCTTAAGCGCGCCAACTCATAGTAAGCGCTTTTAATAACGCTGCGCATAGGTCAATTATATCGTGATAACTTTTAAACTATTCACCCAAACTACTTACTGTAAAAGACAACGTTTATCTACATTAAATACTGAAGACAATAAATTTATCAATTTTGAAAACAATTTGATAACTACTCTAGAATGAGCATTGTAAAAAAGTATCAAATTTAATTATTTTTACGGACCACTTTTTAGTATATATTGGCTTCTACATAAAAGGTAGGTATATGCTGCCGCGGACTTTTATTTAGAACTTTTTAAGATAAACAATATCACCGTACATTATCTTCATGTAACTTCAACGGTTTAGGCAACGCACGCGAAGATAGGTTTCAGAGCTCAGGATTTTTACTGACTTAATTGATAATGTTCCTTATATTATGGCAACATTACATAAAATCTTTATAAATTGTAGCCTATGTGTTATTCTGATGTATAAACTATATTACTGTAAAGTTTCATCGAAATCCGTTCTGTAGTTTTTGCGTGAAAGAGTAACAAACATCCATACATACATCTTCACAAACTTTCGCATTTATAATATTAGTAGGATAGGATAGGATTAGTAAATGAAAAATTTTAGAGCCCTACGGACCCGCGGGTTTGGTTATTGAAACAACAGGTAATTCATGTACTATTCTGATGTATATTATCACAATGTTTAATCAAAATCTGCTAAGTAGTTTTTGCACGCAAGAGTAACAAACATCCCTACACATTCACGCTCACAAACTTTAAACAAACAATTATTATCAATAATCCACCATCTTTAGTAAGGACAGTTGATGTAAATAACAGTTTCTTCTTTAAACAGATACTTTGTGAAGATAATATGTGAAGCTATTTAAAGTTTCCTTTGATGTATACTTTACACAAGTTGACGTTTTCTTTGTTAGGAAATGTAGGTGCATCTGTCATACTGGGGTGTTAAAATGAAGTTAAAAGGTAGATAGGTTTAGGCAGTAGGTTAAACCCTGAAAAATTTAAGGTTTGCTTTTTTATTCCCAAGGAAGAGGAAGACAAATGAGCAAGCGAGTCACGTGATGGTAAGTGATCACCGCCGCCCATAGGCACCTGCAATGCCCGAAAGGTCCAATGTCGAATTGTTTTGGAAATACCGCTGCAGATAGCTCGTTCCTTGCTCTGCCGCATAGCAGACCAATATTGAAATTTATTTAGGCGCAATTTCACGTAGTCGTTAGCTCCTATTCGATTCCTGGAAACCGGACATATGACATATGACCAATGAACGGAGTCGAGTACGCCGAACAGCTTTGAACAGATTTCGTTACAGTTAACCGACGCCGTCGTTTTACTTTCAATTGTTAATCAGTACTTTGCCAAATGCCAGTTGCTAGTCATCACAATGTGAAGGGGCTAGTATGGGCAGGCGAGGGCTAGTAGCCTTTCAAGGGATTGGGGCTCAATGGGAAGAAAACTAGACAGCTCCTATACCCAGTCTTCTCCCCTTTGGTCGGAAGTCGGGGTATTTGTAGTGATAGCACCATATACTCCGGCACTAATTTCCTCTAGAGCCGACTAAGCGAAAGGATTTTCCACCTAGTAACAGAAAACAAATGTGATCGTAATGGGTAATTTTGGTCTTCGTAGTAGTATACTCATCAAACCCCAACGCAGACGCAGGGTTGATTGCTTGTGTTACAGTATAACCACAGTCAAATAATCCATACACTCGTTCGACGAACGCGTCTAGACGGGTCAATCGTGCGGGGGCCAAGAGGTGAGACGCGGGAAGAGCGGTACCTAGTTACGTATATCGCCTTAGTGTGCCTTAGCGTCCCCTCCTGGATCCCTCTTAGCTTCACCGCGGGTGACCAATCCACGGTTACTGAGCCCCCCCATTACGACAAGGTGGAGATCCCACGGGGGGGAGCATCCCACGACACCTGCGGGATGAAATAGGTGCTGACTGACACTTTGTATGCAAATCTGTCACCGCACGAAAAATGCAACGCGTTTTATATTAATTATTTATCGTTAATTATTGTAATATAATAAACTAGCTGTTTCCCACGGTTTCACCCGCGTCCTGAGGGAACTTCTTCGCGTAGCCGATTAATTTTTAGCCTAAGTTACTCCTTGGTACATCAGGCCAGTGAGGGTCCCGTCAAAATAGGTCCAGCCGTTCCAGAGATTAGCGAGAACAAACAGACAGCCAAAAATTGTAAAAAATGTAATTTCGGTGTATGTACCGTGTATACCTACATCCATATTCATTTAGTAAAAAGCGGTTATTTTAATATTACAAACAATACTCCAATTTTATTCATATGTATAGATAAGTGATTTACATTATATTATTCATGTAGCGTAGCAATTGTAATATTTTTATAAAATAAATAGACGGCGTTTGAATAAGTAGGTATTGTTTACATGTGGCAGCCCTAGACTACTTACCCTTGTCTAGACGTTGTCGGCTTTTTCTACGAGATCAAAGGCGTCAAACTACTGTATGTCTTTATACTGTGGTATAACTATGTAAGTGTCCGAATCCTAGTATCGTCTTTCGTGAACCCGAATACGGGTTAACGACTCAGTATAATTGCACCGCAATCAGTACAACAATGTGAAGAATGCATCGGGTGCCCAAATTCGAGTGCGTGCACCCGAATACGGACTAACGACCAAGTATAATTGTTTATGCCTGGCTCAAGTATGGTGTCATCTTATGGGTAAATAGCATTAAGGTTACTGCATTGTTAACATATTTTTTTTGGTACACCGGTGGATGCACTAAGAAAGGATTGCTCCAAATTCCGACGACATCGAGAAAATTAGTAATATTGTATAGCTGCGGGCATCCTTTAATAACCTATATCACATCACGATAAGAGCCATGGGAGTGGAGCAGTAGCCTCAGGCAGCGTGTTTCAGAAATTGGTAAGTGGACGCCGCTCGCTACACATCTGCGATGATTCCATACAAAACGTATAAAAATCACTGTAAATAGCTTCTCCCCAGCCACCGTTGGCCTGTTTGCGGAGAGCTTTACGGATGCATTCTCAACCAGATGGGAGACATTCTAAAACCCCCTTAGCCAAACGGCATTCGATTAACGATATATCTAATCGCTAAATGCAAAAATGTATGGAACTGACATAAGCCTTCGACATATCACGTGGTCAACGAAGAAGGAATTCCTTAAATTGCCATGGGAAACAAGCGTTAGCGAAAGTAGATCAGAAGCCAATGCCATTTGGCTAGGGCCTGGTTATAAGTACCCTAAACAAAAGAGCATGCATGAGAAATTTAATAGCAGTGAATGAAGCAAGAGAGATATGTCAGAATCGTTGCAAATGGCGTTCTGTAGTTTCTACCTACCCCTTCGGGAAAGAGGCGTGAGTTTACGTACATATGTATGTTTACGGACGCTTCGAAATCTCGACATCGATGATAAACGGCCAATATAAGCTGCTTGTAATTAAATGACATGTTCTGGAGTGTAGCCAACAACGTTTTGTTGCCTCTATTACATTCGACAGACGATAACTAATATGTAGACGTAACGGAGTATAAATTATTAGTTATTTTGGCGCCACTTGTTGGTCACAAATATTTGTGCTCTGTTTGGGGATGTATTTTTTAAGACAGCGCTCGCATCATCTAATATATAAAATTCTCGTGTCACAGTTTTCGTTCCCATACTCCTCCGAAACGGCTTGACCGATTTTGATGAAATTTTTTGTGCTTATCCGGTATCTATGAGAATAGGCAAACATCTATTTTTCAAAAAAAAAAAAATTTTGCAAAACAACGTTTGCCGGGTCAGCTTGTTGTATATAAAGTGATTGGGTTACTGACTGAGTGACAGATAAGCTTCAGCCAAAACTATTGGGCGTTGAAGCTGAAATTTGGCATGTATGTTCCTTGGAGACCGTAAGAAGAGATTCCCCAAACTTTCAGCGGGATCGTGAAGAAACGGTTAACTTAAAATAAATTGTACGATCGCAGCTGTGAGCATCACGGGGGACTTTACAAACATTCAATCAATAGACACAAAGAACACCCACGCCCCTACTCGGAACAATCGTTTATGGATTTCACAAAGTTGCCTCTCTGAGATTCGAGTAGTGTGTCAAGTCAAAGTCAAACTCCTTATCCAATTGAGTCACAATGTGACGCTTATGGACTTGAATTATGAAAAGAAGTTCTAAAAGATTCTACATTTACATTAACTGCCGACTTCGCAAAGCAAGGGCGTAGAACCATGAGAGAGAACGGGCAATAAAACTCACTCTTTTCATCGCCAGGTCTTGCATAGTGGTCGAAATCACGAGCCTCTAACAAGCTCATCGCGAGCGCGATGCAAATCCCTTTGTGTTCGTAAAAACCGACAATTGGCAGCCTACTACACTAGTCTGCCGCATTGGCCAGACGGGCTGGTACAGGGTGTGATGTCGAGTTTTTCGTCTCTTGGCAAATATGCAATTTTCTCCATTTATTGTCCTTAGTTAGGTGCCTGCTACGACACCTACGGATGAACTGGGGTAGTGACATTGAATGTATTTAACCTGTCACCAAACGGATACGTTAGGCCGAAACATGTTTTCCACTTCAGAACTAGTCTGCTACAAATACTACAACGGACTACCGTGTGAAAAAAACGAGATAACGTGTTAAATAACAGAGATAATATATGCAAGAGTATTGACGGGTGTAACTAAAGACTTATTCGTTGTTCTTACTGACGACCTGTTGCTTATAATCAATATCCTTACGTACATTACTCGCAAATAAAAATATATTTTGGTACTCTGATGTGTACGAAGAATTATTTGTGAGTAATACGCATTGCGTCCATCGTATGTTAACGTAAACAAATGTGGAAACTTGCATATTTAAGTATCTGCAAATATACGTTCACTCTTTGTTTTGCTGATACGCATGCAAGTAAAGTGTTACTCTAGAAGTGTGGTTCAGTATTTTTGCTATGAATTGAGACCAAGCAAAAAATATATGAAATCAAGAAACATATAGACCTCAAGTGATTTAATTTTCAAGGTTCCGTACTTAAAAGGAGAAATACGGAACCCTTTTAGGATAATTTTGTTGTCCGTCTCTGTCTCTGATTTTTTAAATAACAATGAGTAAGTGAGTGAGGTGTACAACAAACGGGAAAAAACGTTGAAGGCACTTTTTATACACGTGTAAATGAATGAAGAGTTGGCCCACCGTGCTATGCAGTGTTGTCACGTGTATTTATTTGAGGCTACCATTATTTGACTTCACTCGTAATGTAGGACGTAAGAAACGAAATACATCTGGCATTTAAGTCATTGATTGTTTCACTCTGAATACTACAACCATCTTACATTGAAGGAGGCCAAGCAGTGCAAGGCTGTTTTGACGACGAGAAAAACTTTATTCACAGTGGCAAATATCTTCTGTACATATAAAGTCCTTGACTTATTGACTGACAGACAAGCTGCAGTCAAAACTATTAGGCACAGGATGCTGAAATTTCGCATGTAAGTTCCTTGGGGACCGTAGGGGTGCACTGAGAAGGGATTTTTAGAAATTCCATTGGGATCAGGCAGAAACAGTTAAAAACTTAGCTGCTGCTGCCTCTAGTTTATAGTTCAAAGCATATTTACATAACTGGAGCACTTGACGAAATTCTTAGTCATTTCGTACATGTATGTACATATATTATGTAACTGTCTATATCGGGCGGTTATTTGAAAAGAAAAGGTACTATTCCTTATATTTGTCTCGACGTTCCGGCATAGATTACACCAGCCGTAGTCACGAGATGCGTTTCTGTCAGAAACGCATCTGTGCATTAAGCATTCGCAGACCAAATTGTCAAAACCTTTTTATAAGCAAGTATTTGCTAAAGAGTACGCAGAGCTATTATAGTACCACCTCTTGCGTTTACTCCTAATCGTTTATATTTTCATCATCATCTGCCGTTTCCGTTTATACTGTCCCTCTGGGCACGGGCCTCTTCTCACTATGAGAAGGGTAAGGTCATAGACCACCCCGCTGGCTAAGTGTGGGTTGGCAGACTTCACACATGTCTTTTGAGAAAATTTTCGAGAACTCTCAGACATGCAGGTTTCCTCACGATGTTTTCCTTCACCGATTAGCAAGCGAGAATTAACAATTTAATACGCACCTAACTCCAGAAAGTCATTGGTGCGTGCCGAGGATTCGAACCCGAGACCCTCTGCGTAGCAGTCTTTCGGTCTCTCCACTTAGCTATCGCTGCTTGTCGTTTATCTTTTATGAGAACAAAATATAATAATAATATATTTTTTAAGCCGGAAATTGGCCCCACGACTACATATTATACAAAGCGAAGAGAAGAAGAAAATAGGCGTACGAGATAAAAATGGATATTAGAATGCATGTGTACATTCGCCGTTATCAAAATTCATAAGACGTTTCGCATATTTCTGGTTTATTTGTTTGTTTGTTATTCTAAGGAGGAAATGATGTGTTGTAGACGTATGTGTAGACTATATAGTTACATGATATGTAAGCGGCAACTTAATATCTTTTAGTTCTGAAAATATCATTATCTTAGCTTTTTACCAGTTATGTCTACTTAAAACTCTCGCTTTTGAAATAGGGGCATCGCGCCCTAAATCTAACCATATTTCACAGAATTGTGTTGTATCTGTAAGCTGTCGATTTAATCAATTTTCAGCAATTTGTATGCATCATACTAAATAATTTCATCGTCATCATCAGCCCTGTATATAAACTGTCCCACTGCTGAGGACGGGCCTCTTCTCACTATGAGAAGGGTAAGGCCGTAGTCCACCACGCTTGCCAAGTGCGGGTTGGCAGACTTCACACATTCTTCTTTCGAGAACATTATGGAGAACTCTCAGACATGCAGGTTTCCTCACGATGTTTTTCCTTCACCGTTTAGCAAGCGATAATTAACAATTTAATACGCACATAACTCCGAAGAGTCATTGGTGCGCGCCGTGGATTCGAACCCGGATCCTCTGCGTAGCAATCTGTCGGTCTCTCCACTAGGCTATCACTGCCTCATCAACATAATTTTGCGGGTCTTAATCACGTAAAATTAACTTATTTAAGGTATAAATACCCATTTGTTTCCAAGGTTTCGATCGTCTTGCACTAAATTGCAGATTTAACGATGTCGCTTTCGAAATATTTAATCACTTTATATTTGTGCACTTATCATTAGAATATTTGAGCCTTTTTCCTTGTACAGTTAGTTAACAACCCTTTGCTACAAGCGAACTCTCTAGTTTATTACCACCTTTAAATGTGTTACCAACTAAATAAAAGCTTTTCCTTTGAATGGTTTTCGGTATATTCTACCTATGTATATGTATGTACTTTTAAATAGTGGAGTTCTCGGGAAGAGTATTAAAACGAATAGGATTGTCCTATAAAAATTCTGTTTTTATTGTCAAACATTTTGTGTGAGGGTGCGGAGGCTTCGAGAGGAAAAATAGGTCACACCCTCTTAGTAATAAAAGTAGAAAGAGAAAAATATCATAAGGATAAGCATTCCATAATTTAAATATTTTTATATTAGAAGTTAGAATATATTCATAACCCAATTTCGTTCAAAGCGTGTTTTGGAAATGTCACTTCTAAATTATTCGTATTTCCGTAAAAATGTTTGCTCCGAAATGTTATAATTGGCTATCAACGTTAATGGGGCGCTTTTTGCTGTTATATTCTTACTTTAAGATTAATAATTCAAGGCTTATAGGATTTCAGAGAGGCTGAACAAGATTCAGCCAGCAAAGGATAACGCGTAAGATTTCTTTCCTTTTATAATAAGCATTTTATTATGGTAATATATGAATTTATAATAATAATATATAAAATGTATAGTCCTAATGGACTGCCTCGTTGGTCTCTTGGCATAAATGGGCGCGTGGGATTGGGAGGTCTCGGGTTCGATTCCCGGGTCGGGCAAAGTGTTATTGGGTTTTTCCGTTAGGAAATTCTCAGTAGCAGCACGGAGTCTCGTAATGTGCCCGGTACGGCAATAGGCTCGCCCCCTATTACGTGGGACCTAAAAAATTCATGGCGAATTGTGGGTGTAATATTGTAATATTACACCCACAATACCCCCGAAGAGGTAGGCAGAGGTGTACCTCTGCCTACCTCTTCGGGGGTACAGGCGTGAGACTATAAAAGAAAAAGAAATAATCTGAGTAACCGAACGTACCTAAGTAAAACTACCTATGTAATTAACAATGCATCAAGTGTCCGAATCCCAGTAACGTCTTTTGTGCACCCGAATACGGGTTAACAACTAAGTGTAATTGCACCGCAATCAGAACAACAATGTAATGAATGCATCGGGTGCCCAAATTCGAGTTCGTGTACCCGTACACGGATTAACGACCATGTATGTTTGAAATAGAAATATTATTTTCACCACAGCAGCTCAAACATGCCGCTTTTGCTGCGAGACAACAGTGAACAAAACGCGATTTTGATTCGAGCGTGAGGCAAAGTAGCTTTTTAATTTTTCAATCTTCAGTGCCACGAATTGACATTGTTCAGCCATAAATTTGAAACATTCGAATTTTACTGTGCTCTGTCTCTTTCACATGCATATAAAAAGTGAGTGAAAAAACAAACCCCTTCGAATTCGAAATTCGATTTTGGAATTCGACCTCAAAGAAAACACTTTTGGAAACGCAAATAAAAAAAAAGATATTTGTTATAAAGAAATTACTTTTTTTTATATGTTATTGTTTATATGTTTAATTTATTATTGGATTTTAATAAAAATAAGTCTAATTAATAATATAAAATTAGTATTTAACCAATACATTTTTATTTGGAATTACAACAATAATACATTTGAAAAATAAACATCAGGGATGCGGTATTAAAACGCGATTTAAAAAAGTAGCGGGAATAAAAATTTCGCTGATGCTGATACAGTATAGCGTAACGTGTTAAATTATATTAATATATAAAATAATCTAAAATTATGAGTGAAACTAGCGATGATGACTGCACTTTAACACCAGAAGAGTTAAATCAACAAGTGATTAATGCAGAATTCAATCTATTCCTGTTCATTTCTATGTCTCCTAAGTAATATGTGTTCTCACTGCTGTGGTGAAAAGTTATGTGTGCTACACGAGAGCAAAGTTTTTTGTATCTCGTGCTGTTGAGTACCTCACCACGCTCAGGATTCTAACTTTGATTCACTCGCTACGCTCGTGAATCAATCATAGAGTCCTTCGCTTGCTCGGGACTCAAAATCAGCACTCGAAACAAAAAACAACTTTGCTCTCTTGTTGCACAAATAACTACACACATCAACAAAGTCTAGGGATATCTTAATCCTAAATTATTTACGAGTTTATAGTTTAGAACCTTGTTAGTTTCCACAAAAAGTTTATATACAGATTAAAACCTCTTTTATTCTATTTTCATAATTTGAACATGGAAAGAAAAAAAACAAAATAATAAACAAAATATGGCGGCAAATTTGCTAGTAATTCGTTACATTAAAGAAAGTTAAAACTGTTTTATTATAATTATTAATGAAAAAGGTTTTTAATTGCTTTTCTTTTTTAATTTAACGTGACGTACGAACTTTAAAAGTCATGTCACGTCGTCATTTGAGTCGAGATGAAATGTTACGAGCCGTGGGCATGTTAGAAAATGGTGCAATTCAACGCGTCGTTGCTGAGGCCCTACATACCAGTCAAAATGTGATATCAAGGTTGTGGTCACGTTATCGCAGTACTGGAGATGTGGCCGAACAGCACACAGGTAGATATCGTGTTACTACGCAGAGACAGGATCGATTTCTCCAAATGACCGCCAGAAGACAACCCAATATCACAGCGCTGCAACTAGTGCAAAGGCTCCAGGAGGACCACCAGCTGCTGGTAAGCGACCAAACCGTGCGAAGAAGGTTACATGAAGTTGATCTTCATGCTCGAAGACCATTGCGTGTTCCAGCATTGCGACGTGGCAATCGCGGTCGGCGGCTTTCGTGGGCTCGAATAAGATTGTCCTATAAAAATTCTGTTTTTATTGTCAAACATTTTGTGTGAGGGTGTGGAGGTTCCGGGAGGAAAAATAGGTCACACCCTCTTAGTAATAAAAGTAGAAAGAGAAAAATGTTATAAGGATAAGCATTCCATAATGTATCCCTTAAATATTTTTATATTAGAAGTTAGAATATATTCATAATCCAATTTCGTTCAAAGCGTGTTTTGGAAATGTCACCTATAAATAATTCGTATTTCCGTAAAAATGTTTACTCCGAAATGTTATAATTGGCTATCAACGTTAATGGGTCGCTTTTTGCTGTTATATTCTTACTTTAAGATTAATAATTCAAGGCTTATAGGATTTTAGAGAGGCTGAACAAGATTCAGCCAGCCAAGGATAACGCGTAAGAAGTCTTTTCCTTTTATAATAAGCATTTTATAATGATACTATATGAATTTATAATATATAAAATATATACGCCTAATAGACTGCCTCGTTGGTCTTGCGGCAATCTGCGCGTGGGATTGGGAGGTCTCGGCTTCGATTCCCGAGTCGGGCAAAGTGTTAAGGGGCCTACAAGAGCTAAACGCAAGTTTTATAATGCTTTAAAGTATATGATTCAATGCAGTTAACACAATCAGAAAAATATATGATATTCTTCAGGATATAATCTAGTTAAGTACTGTGTTGAAAACATAATACAACTAACTTTATTCGATAGAAAAAAATCACAAAGATACCTCTAAAAAATACATACAATAATTCTGATTTTTTGATAAATTATTCAACAAGCAACATACTAACGAAATACTGTTTTATTTTTTTAATTTAATCAATACATTTTCTGTAATTAATTTATTTTATGGTTTGTAAAGCGTTCTGAACGTCCCGTCGTCGTCGCGCTTCTTTTTCTTATGTATACAATCCGACAAGGACAGCGAAGTTAGCTCTTGTAGTCCCCTTAATGGGTTTTTCCGTTAGGAAATTCTCAGTAGCAGCACGGAGTCTGGTAATGTGCCCGGTATGGCATAAGGCTCGCCCCCTATTACGTGGGACCTAAAAATTCATGGCGAAATGTGCTTCGGGGATCCAGGCGTGAGTCTTTAAATAAATGAATAAATTTTATAATGGTACTATATGAATTTATAATATAATAGAAGATGCCCACGGTTACACCCACGTTATTTAAGGCTACTGCTCCGCTCCCGTCGCTCATAGTGTGATGTTATATAGCCTATAGCCTTCCTCGATAAATGGGCTATCTTACACTGAAAGAATTTTTCAAATCAAACCAGTAGTTCTTGAGATTAGCGCGTTCAACCAAACAAACAAACAAACTCTTCAGCTTTATATATTAGTATAAGATTAAATATGTAACTGGCTTTCATGAAGACCTTTGACAGTCGTTATAAGAACTCAGTACCTCTGAATAAAGTGACACTAGTCTGAGCCATGGAATATCGCTATCCCTTTGGGTTTCGTAGATGAGACAGGCAGTCGCTCTGTGGAAAAGCTAATATTTAGTCAGATCAGGGGGGCGATTCAGAATCGTTCGATATCTCATTTGACATTCGATTCCGTTAATTGTCAAACGGGCTAACTCATTTTTTGTCAAAACTATCGCATTTCCTATAATTTTTATGCATTCAGTATGAAGTAAACTAATAAATAAACCAATATCAATGAATATTTGTTCAAAATATCTCTGATAGGCGGCTAAAAGACGAGGACAATAATTTGCCCCGCCCGGGGATGCAACTGGGATAACGCTAGGAGGATGATGACCAATATATAACTAGTACGTCTACAACTATTAGGGTGCGTTGCCACAGAACCGAATCTGCGCGGAGTTCAGTGGAGCTGAGCCGTGTAAATAGGTAGGTGTTTCCACTAAAGCTGCGCATTGATGAGCCATGCAGGGCTGGGCTATCTAGCTGTGTGAAGTTGAGCCGAGCGGAGCTGAGACGACCGGGGCGGACCAGAGCTGAGTCTAGCGGAGCGGAGCTGTGAAGTGGAAATGAGCTGAACGGGGCTGTGCGGGTCTGTCGGACAGTCATAATGATAAACATGCACTCTCGATGACGGTAACAGGTCAAACTGCAACAAACAAATTCCCGCGCCTAACGTCGCGTTACCCCTCTCAGCCCTGCTCCACCCCGCGCAACCCCGCTCTACTGTGCACATTCCCGCTCTACACCGCACAGCCCCGCTTCACCCGGCACAGCTCCAATAAGCTCGACACCGCTGTGCCCCGACCATCTCTGCGCACCATACATTTTAATGTAAATCTTCTCAACTCCGCTAACACTGTTTCCACTGAATCGGAGCGGAAATGAGATGTGTATTTTGAGCAATGTGACTGGTCAATTTTTATAAGTCTCTGCTCAGCTCTGCGCAGCTCAGCTTCTGTGGAAACGCACCCTTACTTCTGTTCTTTTAACTACATGATTTGATGTTTCGCCCAATTTCTCAAAAAAAATATTCTAACATGTTCTCAACCATCAAAATGAAGATCTGTTAATAGTAGCCTATAGTATAGACTCTATACCAAAGGGGTAAACTGCACAAAGCACAGATAATATTAATAAAAGTTGACTAAGGTGCCACTGTACCTAATTGGACTATTTGAGTACAGCTCAATAAATAGCAAATTAATTAATGATTTTAATTCGAGTCGGTCAACATTCAGTCAGTAAGTTAATTAATTACGCCCATTGTGTTTCTGATAATGTTTTTCCAATATTTCGCTTGACATTCACTATTTTTATTGATGCTATTCATAAGCAAAAATTTAATTAACATTTTCACAAAATATGTCAAGAACGGCGGTCTACAAAATTTGGCACAGATGAAGTTTAAAGCTCGAACGAGTCCAGAAAGGTATTATGTATATCTATATAAAGTTTTTACGTTACTGACTGACTGACCGACAACGCACAGCCAATACTATTAGGCGCAAGAAGCTGAAAATTGATATGTGTGTTTCCTTGGAAACGTATGGCTGCACTAAGAAATAATTTCCCGAAGCTGCCACCGGGTCGGGCAGAAACGTTCAAATTAAAATGAAAGATGCGGGCCTAGCTGCGGACTCCTCTAGTATTTAAATATCATAATTGGAAATAGATTTATTTCAAACAAAACCTTCGCTGTGTAAGTAGAAACTAAGAATGTTTACATTTAAAGAAGAAATTTTAATTTTCTTCTATAAATTGATTTATGCTGTGATCAAAAAGCAAAAGCGGCAAACCAGCAGACGGATCGCCTGATGGTAAGCAATTACCGCTGCCTGTGGACACAAGCAACACCACAGGAGTCACAAGTGCGTTGCCGCCCCTTGGTATTGGAAAAGGGATAGGATGAGGAGTGGAATGAGGGAGAAGGAATAGGGGATAGGGCCTCCGGAACTCTCACTGACCGAACGAAACGCAACAATTTAGGTACTGTTACTTTACGTCGATTTTCTGTGGGAGGGTAGTACCTACTGCCCCGGTCCTGCCGGCCCATTTATGCTGAAATCAGCAAGGCTCTACTAGCTGTTCTATGGCGATCAAAGTCTGAAAATTCTACTGCGGTTATATATGATTAATATGTTTTACTCAAAATCTTTTGAACAGATTTTAATAAAACTTTATTATACCTTATCATATCAGGACGTCCCGGGTTCGATTCCCAGGTCGGGCAAAAGTGTTACTGTGTTTTTCTGGATTTTCTGAAAATCAGTAGCAGCGTGGAGACTAGCAATGTTCCCGCTAACGGCAACAGGCTCGGCCCCTTTTACATGCGCCCTAAAAATTTGGTGAAATGTAGGTATGTGTCCACATAGAAAAATATTTTAGAATTACAATTAAGCTACCTTTTATCACTATTCCTACGCGGGCGGATCCGCTGGCTAAAACTATTGATATATAAACTCACAATAAGCAATATTCAAGTATAATAATTCTCAAGGGTCTCATTTACAAATAAATATCCGACTACTCTGCACAAGGTATGCATGAAATGTTCGCTCCCGCCATTTTCGGCGGCCTGTCCGCGTTATTGGATTTATAATGACGTCATGTCCGCTTGCTCTGTCGGCGCCAGGAAATCTATTTGTCATAGGCAAGTGATTATGCCTTAGAGCATTATGGACAATGGCCGGTTAATTCGAACTTTACCAAGTTAACACGGGCTCTGAAATATATTATAACCCAGATGTTATAACAGTTAGTCATAATAAAGATTTATTATTATTTCCTTCATTAAAACTTTTCTCACAGTCTCATTTTATATAATTAATATAATTATGTACCTACGTATATAAAAAAATAAAGATATTGAAATATATAATATAATAGTAATTATCATTAAAATCCTTATTGTTTTTTTAATTTCCTGATAATTATGTACCAATACTACTGCTACGTGACAGATTGTCAAAAAGCCGTAATTTTAATCAGATTTTCATAAATATGTTATAGATATGGATATAAACCTACGGCTAGTTTAAATTGAAAAATTGCATTTCTA
The DNA here is from genome assembly GCA_944739405.2 of Euclidia mi. Taxonomy (NCBI): domain Eukaryota; kingdom Metazoa; phylum Arthropoda; class Insecta; order Lepidoptera; family Erebidae; genus Euclidia; species Euclidia mi. The sequence goes on along the minus strand of OX123190.2, from coordinate 7,832,772 downwards.
TCAGCACAAGATAGGTTAGCCTAATAAAGGTATTTAAAGGTCGCTTGCCTTGCTTCTATTTCTGTGCGCAAGGTCAAAGTATACTTCCCTCCGTACCGAGCCTCATTTCATTTCATATAAGTCAAAACGCGACTAACAATTGATTGGATTGGATGAGTAGGTAATCGCACGGCCGGATCACTTTAATTAAGAGATTATTAAAACACTATGCCCGGGCAATATTAATATTAACCAATTAATCACTTAACCCATAGCGGCGACTGGAATATAGACATGACTAAAGTAAGTAAACAATCAAATGAACTGAATTCAATACTCCTTAACAACAATTTAACAAATCACATTACGTTACTTACTAGGCAAAATTCCTGCTTGGATCTCATCGTTAGTAATGTACCGGAATCAAAGGCAAATCTTCATTACTTGGCTCTATCAGATCACGAAACAGCTCAGTCCATCGCACTAAATTTAGAGGTAAACAACAGCATTAAGGAACGACCTAACTCATGGTTTAGATTTGTTAGAGATCTCAATGAAGAAAACATAAATAAATTTAACAAATACTTGGCCTGTCTGTCGTTTTCGGAAGTTTTCGAATATCAATGTACAGAAGCAGCATTCAATAGTTTTCACGATACTATTACCCTTTTTTATAACCTATGTTTTCCAATTAAGAAAATTAAGTGTACAAATAAACCAATAAAGAACAAATGGTTAACAAAAGGTATAAAGCGCTGTTGCACCAAGAAACGAGTGATGTACCTTAACTACATTCAAAACAAAGCCAATAAAAATACAATAAAAGAATGTATATACAATACAAAAAACGTTAAAAAAATGTATAATGTCCTCACAACAAATAGACAGTCATCGATATATTGCCTCTTCTAAAAATGTATGCTCAGCAGCTTGGAAACTTGTAAAGAACACAACAAACAATATACCCAGTAAGTCAGAAATGAACTCTGTTTTAGTAGATAATATTGAGTATGAAGACCCAAAACAAATATGTGAGTTATTCAACCAGTTCTACATCTCTTTAATAAATTCAAAAATGGATAATAATGTTCAATGCCCATCCATTCCAATTAATTCCAAGAGTATTTTTCTAACACCTGTTAATGAATGTGAGATCCTCAGTATCATCAAATCTTTAAAAAACACACACTCAACAGGATTTGATGACATAAATACCATGGTTATTAAGAAATGTGCCTTGAATATGATAGTGCCGCTTACTTATATTATTAACTTGTCATTATCTGAGGGAATATTTCCAAGCCGACTAAAAAGATCAATAGTAAAGCCACTACACAAAAAAGGAGTAAAGACAGATATGAATAATTACAGGCGTATAACGCTTATTCCCATACTAGCAAAGGTCTTTGAAAAAGTAATGTGCAATAAAATAGAGAATTTCATATCTGTATGTAACATCTTAAAAACTGAACAATATGGTTTCAAAAAACAAAGCTCCACCACTTTAGCATGTTTTGACCTATTTAAACAAATTACACAAGCAATAACTAAACAAGAAAAGTTAGCCTGTATATTCCTGGACATGACAAAGGCTTTTGACTTTGTACGTCATGACATCCTAATGTCAAAACTAGTCAACTATGGACTACGCGGCAAGGCATGTGACTGGATCAAAAGTTACTTGAATAATAGAGTGCAGTGTGTGGAAATAGTAAAAACTGATAAAAACCTACAAAATGTCTATCGATCCACATATGTAGAAAATAAATACGGGGTGCCGCAAGGCAGCCTCCTCGCACCGACTCTATTTCTCCTTTATATAAATGACCTTCCAGATGCGATTAATAAAAAATGTATCCTTTTCGCTGATGATACGACACTCATAGTAAAGAGTAATAGCATAAAAGAACTAGAGACAGAAGTCAATAATACCATCAGCAACTCAGTAAATTGGCTAAGGAGGAATAACCTCAAAATTAATGTCGCAAAAACGAATGTAATTCGATTCCAGACATACAAAGCAAACACACCAGAAATACAAGTAAGACTTAATCAACCATTGAATAATGTGAATGAATGTGTATTTTTAGGTATCACGGTTGACAAGTATTGTAACTGGAAGCCACATATACAAAAAAATCTCAGTAAGATTGATCGCTTTATATTTGTATTGAAAAGAATACGGGAAATAGTAAATGTTAGGACTGCAATAATGACATATCATGCGTATGTTGCCTCTATACTCTGCTATGGTATCACTGTTTGGGGCAACTCCGTATATTTAAGTAAATTATTTATAGCCCAGAAGAAATGCATTAGAGCAATATTTAATATTGACTATCTAACAAGTTGTAAATCATTTTTTAAAAATCACAAAATATTGCCACTACCGTGTTTATACGTATATAAAACTTGTATATTTGTAAAAAAGAATCCAGAACTATTCTGTAGACTTGGAGATATAGAAAATAGTCGAACAAGACATAAAAACAGACTCAAAATACCGCAAATCCGCTTAGAACTGTTTAAAAGAAACGCATATTGCATGTTCATTAAAGTATACAACCATCTTCCAGAACACATTATCAATTTACCATTTAGACATTTCCGTACTGCACTTTTAAAATTATTATTAGAAAAACTTTATTATGATACTAATGAATACCTAAATGACAAAATAATTACAATGTGACATTCCAAATTATAGTACCCCAAAAACACTGACATATTATGATAATTTATTTTTATTAGAAGTATGAATTAAATACAAATTGACATTCCTAATTATTGCAATGTATAAACACTGACATAACATGAGAATTACCTGTATAAGGATTCATTATTGCTTATTATATTGTAATTATTAATACCATTGATTTAAACTTTCCTTTAATGAATGACTGTAATATTTACACGCCATAATGGCAGAATATGCTGTACCTGAAATTGATAACATCTATGTAATACCATATTCTTGAAAATAAAAGATTATTCTATTCTATTCTATTCTATTCTATTCTATAGCATATACCTACACACCTGAATTACCTCGTTTCACGAACCGTACTATCAATGTATG